>JBBBDQ010000833.1:1412500-1787500 GCA_037127315.1 Ascarosepion bandense
TCTCTAATGGTATTGTTAATATTAAGCGTGTCATCATGAGAAAACTTCCGTCATTCATTGATAGAGCAAACAACGCGACTCCAAGTTGGAATTTATAAAATATTTGTATTAAAACAATTGTAAGGAAAATCTATCTATTTTAAGAAAATCATTAAATAATTAGCTCATATATATATATATATATATATATATATATGAGGGTGTATGTGTGTGTGTGAGAGTAAAACTCTCTTACAGCATTTTTAGATTATTAAACCGCTTGGAGATCAGCCACTTTTTACAAGGTATCTATGAGAAAGATAAAGAGAGGCTCCACCAGGTTTACTTGCCCAAGACACGTTACATATGAAGAAATATCAGCCTGACTATTCCTATAGTTAATGGGACACATCCGATCTCCTTTAACTTTTTGCACAACTGTTCATGCAGAAGCGAAACTTGATGCCATCGCGGGGAGAGAGGTATCCTCACTGGCTGTTCACCTCAGTTTCGGTTCCCCCTCCAGAAATGTTATCTCATCACTGCACTCACTATATGCATAAATTCACAAATTCCTTTAATTTTACTAATAAACCCGGCATTAAAAATAAATAAACATTTGAAATTTACTTTATAATTATTAATTCGCTTCTCAGACTTATCGTACAGAATAACAGATTCTCTTTTTGGTGTATTTGTACGCCACACTATTCCTAATACAAAAATCTACCTATGAACTTGCAAAGTCTGATATATAATAATAAACAGGGTATAATTTATTCTCACTCATTTCCGGAGAATTAGGATCAATGGGGCGCAAATTAAATATCTTGTACAGTGAATCGTACTGAATAACATATTCATTGGTGTATTTGCACTCCACACTCTTCTTTAGACAAAAAGTCTACTTGCAAACTTGAACTTGCAAAATCTGACATATTTAATAGAATAAATTGCGATATATTCCCTGTCGACCCCGAAGGTTTAGGATCCGTGGGGCGCAAATTAGATATCTGAGGAAAACAGAATAATTACAAAATGAAAAAGAAATAATGAAAGAAAAATGGTGGAAAAGACTGAAAATATTAGAAATCAAAGCAAATGCTCTGATTACAAGAAATAAAAAATCTCATCATTTCCTCTAGAATTATATATATATATATATATATATATATATATATATATAGATTAGAGAGAGAGAGAGAGAGAGAGAGAGAGAGAGAGAGAGAGAGATTCCAAAAAGTGATACTTCTAAATTCGGCAGAAAATAGGAAAATACAAGATGACACTTTGCAATATTTCGTTTCTTGCAAAACATACCAGATAAATTTAGTATAAATAACGCGAACAATTTAAACAAATAAATTGCAATAATATTTGTTGTGACAGTAATTACAATATTTCTTCTAATTCATTGCGAACGATAATTATTGGTAAGAGATATATAATTAATGATAGTGAAACTATATTAAAGATCAGAACAAAAAATAATAATTAAATATGAGACACAAACAAAATACTGTCAGTGAAGTTAGGAATAAAACAATTTTACAATAAAATAAATGCGTAAATATAACGATGAAAGCGTTCACTTTTTAATACACGGCATAAATTATTAGTTAATAATTGTTGATATATTGAGAAATTCAGGTGAGGCAAGACAATATGCAAAAACAGAAGTAATCATTAAATAGGGACGATAATTAAAGACTAAATGATTATGATGGAAAAATTAATATGTGGTATGCGGCTCACCTGAGATCATGTTCGAACAGCCATTGCGCTCATGCTTTTCAGAAAAGCCAAGTGCAAGGCGGAATTGAAAGACGATCCTTGCCTTCGATTGCAGATCCACGAGCAAGCTGCACCATGTTTGAGCACATGAGGGACAGGACCATATGCAGGGAAGATGCATCAACACTAAACTCAGAGGAAAGTGTAGGCCCTTGTATTGCAATGAGAATATAGACTCCAAGTTCTGATGAGGGCCCCGGGTCAAACGTACCCACAGAATCAGTGCCCGATGAAAACCACATATGCGATATCATTAGCCAGACAGAGATTTGATAATATTGCAGATACATAAAGTTTTAAACCACCAAAATCTTAAAAGTGGATAAGGGGAAAAGGAAATATGCGTATCGATAAAAATCATAGTTGCAAAATATGAAGTAAAGACAAAATTAATTAACATGTAAATGTTTCGAAAAACTAAAAACAAGAGAGTCATAAGTGGGAGCAATTAATGAATTGGAGAGAAATTTGGTGGACATTGAGAAAGGCAACAAAGAAAAGGAAAAAGCAGTTAGAATATGGAGAATATTAAAAATATCTAGAATTTATCAAAGACGAAATGCCTTGCGCATGTTTGAGCAAAGGACAGTAAAAAAAGTAAAAGCAATATATTATAATTAATCTTATAATAGATTCACCAGTACCAATAATATCTAGACTGAAATAGGAAAGTCCTAAAAATTAACATTTGTTTAAACGAATTCATAATGGATGAACGTTTTCTCAAAAATCAATAGAAAATAGACATTTTGTTGTAGGAAGAAAGAACACCACATGGATTTGCCTATGTAAATAAATGGTATGATTAGAGAACAAATGTTGTTTTAGAATATAATAAAGAATAAAACAGTGCGCAGAAATAACATCCTTACCGGAAATGACAGTTCGAAACAAGGACAAGAAAAACTGCCAGATCAAAGCGTAAATTTGGAAAAATATCATGAATTTGAAATATGAGGTAAAAAAACATGGAGTCTGTATAGTTTGGGGGAATACTCAGGAAGGTTCCTGTGATTTAAGTAAACTTACTTTCACTCAAACAGTTACGATAATCATCGGAAATCAGGAATAATGATATAATAATACTATTAACTACTAATAATCTTATAAACTAGAATTCCCGAAACTAAAGTGAGCATTTATCCCAGTTTATGTACCGTTATTGAAGCAAAACAGAATAACTGAGAAAGTAAATAAAAATTTGAAATATTTCGATCTTTCCAAGAAGCAGGTTTACAGAAAATGAGAAAAAACGAAAGGTAATAGCTGTTTTTATCCTTACTTTCACACTTGGAACAATTCCGAAAAGTTTTGCCAAGATATTAAAGGAACTGGAAATCCAAAGAAGACCAGAAAGCATTCACACGACTTTTTTTTATATATCTTCGTTGGTTAATAAGTTGCACCCAGCTATTCTATTCTTTCAGATAAGTATTTGACCATTCCGTTTTGTTTGGGAAGAAACAGATACATCAGTGAAGCTGTTTGGTGTCAGTGAGAAAAATAAAGACAGAAATGAAAGACACATAAAAGCTTTCATGTTTTAGCAAAATGGAAAATCTTTTTTCATTCTACCGTTTTACATTTTTAAACAATGATATACATTCAGTCTTATGACTGCTATTGCGATATTTTGTTGAAGTTCAAATATTTACCGATAAATAGGAGAAATAGTGTGCTTATTTCATAGTTGTGAATCTGACAAAGAGTTTACTAAATACTTAACATAAGAATTCAGTTTTCTTTCCTTCGTTTTCAACGATGATTTTGTCTCTTAATACTTTGCTTAGCTTATGGAAAACATTTTTTGTGCCAGTGGACATTTCAGAATCAAATTTTCCGCCCTCTGGTAAAAAAAACTTTCCTGATATCTAAATTGTTGTAATTGTTTGATTTTCGCATCTCCAATTTTTAATTTGCATGTTAGGGCGTTCCTTTTGGTAATAAGCATGCTTTCTGCCATAATGCAATTAATGGTTAGGCCTTTATTATCGCTTTCCTCCACAGCTTTATGAAGGGGTTCTTTTAATTTCTTTACTGTGTGCGCTATCAGCAATCTGCATATCTTATATTGTTAAGACTGTGGCTTCCATCAATGAATTCTGGTAGAACATCTAATTCCCTCAGCATCGTCTCACTGTATAGGTTAAATAATTCCACCGATAAGACATATCCTTGTTTAACACATTTTTCTATTTAACATGTAAATGTTTCGAAAAACTAAAAATAAGAGAGTCATAAGTGGGAGCAATTAATGAATTGGAGAGAAATTTGGTGGACATTGAGAAAGGCAACAAAGAAAATGGAAAAGCAGTTAGAATATGGAGTATATTAAATATACTTACTGAATTGATTTTCTATCCGTATACAGGGAGAATAGGTTCTGTACTATTCTAATATATTTCCCAAATGTGTAACGGTTACCTAGCGGTTTCAGAACTTACTAGTCACTTTATCACCGAATTGACGTGGCTTCCCTGTCTTTTCTACAAATATTTTCATGGCATCTTCTCTGACAAGCTTTTTTTCCTGGTGCCCCGACTACGTAAATTTAATTGTGCTACCAGATTGGCATAGATGTCCCAACCATTTACTGTTTCTTTACTTGCACTTTCTGTCTGTGAAAATCCCTTCCATTTCCTTACTCTCCTGATAGTTATAATCACCAAAAATTTAAATGCAATGTCAGTTGTCATCCTCTGTCTTCTTGAATTCCGTTCATTCATTATCTTTTCTTCAATACTACAAATATTCATTTTTTTCTCTCATTGTAACCACCTGCGCACTAGAGTCTGTCGCCCCTGTCAGGGTGAAACAATTCAAAAATCTTCTTTGTGGTGAATTTTATCAAACGATTTTTCATAATTAATAATACAACCTTTTGCATTTGTATTGCTCTTTCTGATATATCTATGAGTATAAACATCGCATTCTTTACTCCAGTAATATCAATCCTTCCATATCTCAGTAAATGCTGGTCAATCTCCTCACAGATGAAAAAGAGATTTGAATCAACAGAAATATGGTTCTTCAAAAGGATGCTGAATATATCATGGACCGAACATGCCAGCATCAGCGAAGTTTTAGAAAAATGGAAAAAAAAGGAAACTTATACGTAACGTAAAGAAGAGCCAGTTTAAATATCTAGGGACGATAATGAGGGAAGATTGCTTGGACAATCTGATACTCACATAGTAGATTAGAGGCAAAAGGATAATCTGATACTCACATAGTAGATTAGAGGCAAAAAGAACATCTAATCACCTACTTAGCGGGCTTGACTAAATAAATGATGGAACAAATTTTGAAAGATACAATAAAAGACAAAATTAATTTGAATGGACAAATGACATTAAACAGCAATGAGTCATTATTGCTTTCATTCTGAAGAGACAGGTAACATACAAAACAAATAACTTAACAATTATGGCAATTCAAATAAGAAAACAGTGACTAATAATCCCCAATAGACTGTTGAAACACAGATTAACATTATTATCACTGGATCACCAAAGTTTTTCTAAAGTCCTTCAATATAAAAAATGTTCACTGTTAAATTAAAATCTTTAAGAAAGCAATGATGAAATTTTCAGAAGTATTTGAATATTTGCATTTCTAATAATACTCAACCTGACGATTTAATCTCTTCAAGTGAAGTGAGAAGGTTTTGCCATTATAACCAAAGTAAGGAAGTTAGAAATCAAACAGCGATGTTGTTAGAACTGTTGGAAAAAATTTAAGTCTTGAATTGTTAACACAATTCGTCTCCAATAGAACAGCAGTTGATGAATAGCGTGGTTAATTGTTAAATTCACTAAAATTGTGCATATATTTAATATATTCTTAAAGAAATAAAAGAAGTTTAAGAGAAACAAAACACGGAAATAAAACACTGCTAAGAAAAAAGTAAAATGGATAAACTCTATTACTAAGCGCTAAGAGCAACAAAATTCTGAAAAGATTGAAGGCTTAAAGAAAAACATTGCAATGAATTATGGACAGAAAATATTCAAGTGAATAAAAGCGAAGAAAAAAACGCCGAAATGAATCAGGTCTATAAAAAACAAAACACACAAGTATATGACAAGTAAGACAAAAAAAATTGTAATGAAAGGCTAGGGAAATTTCATGTTGAAATGAATGTCTACAAAAGAAACAAAATGAAGAAATGAAGGCTAAGAATAATATAGCAAAACTCTGAAATTAATGACGACTTAATTCTGAAATGGAAAACACTAAAAGAAGCAAACCTAAAATGAATGAAATTTAAGAGAAACAGAAGACATAAATGAATGAAGTTAAGGGAAACAACGGACAGAAATAAATGAAGTTTAAGAGAAACATAACATTAACATGAATAACAGGTGAAGCTATAAAAGACTAGAACGTAAAAAATATTAGAAAAACTGAAATAAATGAATTCTAATAGATACAAAATACTGAAACGAATGAAGTTCAAGCTAAACAAAACAATGAAATGAATCTCGGCTAAAATAACAAAACACTGATTTGGGCTAAAATATATGAAACAAAACTGAAATGAATGAATGCTAAGAGAGATTAAACTCTCAAATAAATGAATTTTAAAAGAGACAGAAGACTGAAAAGAATGAACGTTAAAAAACAATACAATTAAAGGAATGAATATAAAAAGAAACAAACGTGATATGACAGCATGACTTGTATCAAAGATTGACAAGTAATCTAATTGATATTTCTAAAGAAAGAAA
Source organism: Ascarosepion bandense (assembly GCA_037127315.1). NCBI lineage: Eukaryota > Metazoa > Mollusca > Cephalopoda > Sepiida > Sepiidae > Ascarosepion > Ascarosepion bandense. The sequence goes on from JBBBDQ010000833.1 coordinate 1,419,004, forward strand.
ATATATTTATGTTAAAAGAATGCAATACCATGAATTTTATGGTTTGTTCAGTTATAGTGTATAGTGTGTGAGGTGAGATTGATCGTTAGGTACAGTCTTATGTTTTAGGCATGTTTGACTTCCGTGTTGTTTTCATCTGATGAAGGAATTGTTCTTGAAATGTGTGATAAAAAGCAAATCTTTACAGGTCATGTTTGTTTTGATTAGGGACATAACACACTTTCAGATAAAGGTGACGATGATCAAGTCAAATGTGGCTAAGATTTCGGAACATGGAAATTGTTCCACTCAAGGTGGATATGAAAGATGTAAGGTCAGTCAGTTTAGATGCCATACGTGATACACGCTTGGGCGATCATGTCTCTTTCGAGACATGACTGACTGGGCAGAAGATTATCCCGCAGTAGGTTGCCATTGCTTTCTGCGGTAGACTGGTTGCCGACCAAAGCTATAGAACCCAATCGGTCCTGCTATTTAACCCATAACTGGAAGGAACGAGACGGATTAATACCTTTCCCAAGGGTATTTGCGCATAAATGAATACAATGGATTCAGCTGGAATTCGAACTCGGCTCACCCGGTTTCTCGTCCCGAGCCGATATCCACTGTACCACAACGCACATGTAAGGTCACACATGTTATTATCCCTCTAATGAGAGAAGAGCTAGGAAGAAGTTTCTCGTCTCTCCCTTTAATACGACACTAGGCTATTATTTTTATTGGATCATCAATATTATTAGGTTTGAAGGGATTTATCTTCCTCGCCTTCAAGTATATGACGCAATAACATTGCTCAAACATTATTATTGGTTGGCTAATCAAACAGTGCAATTGGGGTTTGTCCCTTCCACCCCTAAAAGCAGTTGCCGAAAGAGCAGAAATAAAACTGAACTGATCTCGCCGCTAGTAGACCAACACTCCCCCTGTCGGATGACCGCGGTACCTCAATCAGCCAAACACCTGTTTTTTTGCGCCGCTTTTTGGACATCCTCGATCAACTGACCTTCATTTAAATATTTAAAGGAAACTGGATTGTTCAGCTATGACTGCAACCGCTAGTCAACATCTTTCTCCCAGTATAAAAATTCCTTATACGGGGAATAACAGTTGTTATTTTTACACTTATTAATGCGTGTTGCTAAAATCAATTAAGTATCAGGCATAGCTAGAACAGAAATGAGTCAAGCCTGATAATATTCTTCCCTGATATTCCTGCCTTTACTGAAACACGAAATGACGATCGGGCTCACCGGACACGGCCCAATAGACACGAGCTAAAGCAAGAGTGGCATTTAGTGAAGCACGCAGCAACCGAGGCCACGATGAAATGAATGAAGGTTAAGCGAAAGAGAAGAATGAAACGAATGGTATCTAAGAAAAACAAAACAATTTAATAAATGTCCGTTAAATTAACAAAACACTGGAATGGAACAAGTATTTGAAACAAAACTGTAATGAATGAAAGTTTTGATAAACAGAAGGTATAAAGTAATTACGTTGAAGAGAAACAGAGAACTGAAATGAATAAAGTCTAACAGGAAAACACTTAAATGAACGGAGGCTAAGAGACACAAACAATGAAATAAATAAAAAGTAAAGTAACAAAACACTGAAATACAAAAATATATGAAACAAAGCTGAAATGAATGAAATTTCAGAGAAACTAAAGAATGAAATTAATAAAGGCTAAGAGAAACAAAAACAATGAAATGAATGACCGCTAATATAATAAAACAATAAAAAAGAACCAAAACAGAAAAGTATAAAGTCTAAGAAAAAGAAAACACTGGAAGCATCAGAACATTGCTCAAGTTTCTCAGATTCTCTTCAGTACAAACTAAACGAGGATACGACGAAAATGAAAAAGTTCTTACTTCAATTAGACAGGCGTTAATTTTTTGACTTTGAAAGTTTATTAAAAAAAAAAACATCAACCTTAATAGTGCTTATAAAATATTTTTATCAAAAACTAAAATTATATAAAATCAAAAACTCTTATACTTGTAAAATCTCCAAGCCAAACATGATATACATAACTCTGTTTGCAATCAGTCAAACGCCTCGTTTGACAGGTATTTCGAAACTGTTGATTGAACAGTTAATTAGAAGATGTTGAATAATTTCTAAAGTCGAAAACTAATGATTGTGTTCTTTTTAATTTATGATGCCGTTTCGTGTTCCGATAATGATCAGGACAAGTGCTTGTGATGGGAAAGTGTCAAGGGTAGAATTTGACCTCGCAAAATGAAAGTTATCAGGGTGAAGATAAGAACATTCTATGCAGAAACCGGTACGATGAGTAGACAAATATAAATAAAGAAAAGAAATAAAGAAGGACGGGAAATTGAATGAAAAAAAGAACATGAAGAAACGAGGAAGAAGATAAATTAAAGAAAATGGTGTATTCTTTTTTTCTTAGGAAAGAAAACAGGCAAGGAAGAAAATGTATTATTAAGAACTATGAAGAAGAAGAGGATGAGATTGTAAAAAAGGTTTAGAAACAGGGAAGAAAGAAAGTAAATTAGAGAAAAGAGAGGAATGAAAAGGTACTACAAATGACAGAAAATTGTAAAAGGCTATGATCACTTACGCCTTGAAGAATCATGCCATATAGAAGACGAAGAAGAAGAGACGCAGGGAGGTGGAGAAGAATTTACATGTGGAGGAAAGTAATATATATATATATATATATATATATATACGGCGTTTTAATAAACGAAATGGAGTTGACGCAAATATTTATTTTCAACATAAACTCCTATTTTTCCAATGCATGTAATGCAACGATTTTCCATAGTATATATTGTATTATGAAAATGCTAGCTAATACAAAAGCCACGTTATTGATTCCTTCATTTTTATGCCTATAAACTCTCTTCCATATGCACGTTTGTATTAATATCTACATCAATCTATGCATGTATAAACCTATCTATCTATATAATGATCGACTACTTTCGTTTTCCGAGAATACTTGTTTGCAAGGGCGGCCTAACCAATTCCGTTGCAGATCCCATTTCGGCGAATAAGTGTTTGTCTTCTACAGAATGGTTTAAGCAACAGCTATGATGTGCAGACATTAGTTAGCGAGAAGCTGCATAATCTTTCATGATTAGCAATTTGAACAATGCCAGTACATTCAGACGCTAGGTCATGATGACTTTGGGCGTGGTGCTAAAACCATTACCGACGGCTTTCGAATAGAGCTGTTTACCCAATTTCAATTAAAAGGCTTACATCAAAACGTGGCATGGGTTTCATGCACTTTCCAAAGGTGCCTGGATTTGGAATTTTTTCTTTGGTGGTTATTCCAACCCGACTTTATATATATATATATATATATATTTTTTTTTTAATCATCTCACCCCAAGCAAGGCATTCCACTGCCACTATTGCGCATAGGGCTACATAGGGGAAGGTAAAGAGAAGGAGTGGATAGACATAGGGAATGTCAGGAGAAAGGTGACAGATGAGTAAGGATAGCGAGGATGAGGTTCGGGCAGATGGGAAGAGTGCTTGATAGAATGGGAGCAGGTTAGTGTGTTAGGAGGTGTGTATTGACCTTACATTTAAACTCCTGGAGATTGTAGCCGTCGGGGAAGCAATCGTTTGGAAGAGAATTCCACAGTCGGGAAGTGCAAGGAAAGAAACTGTTCGAGTAGAAGTTACGGCTGTATTTTATCGGTTTCACTGTAAAAGGGTAGGATCTAGTTGCTAATCTAGTATCTCGTTCAAATACGTATTTAGGGGGCACTAGTGATCTAAGTTCATCGGAGCAGAAGCCGTGAAAGTATTTATAGAAGAGACACAGGGAAGCCACGTCGCGCCGGTGGGAGAGAGACTGCAGGCGGTCTGCCAAGTCGGTATCTATCACATTACAGACCCTCCTCTGAACCTTATCGAGAAGCCCGAGGAGAACAGTAGGGGCACCCGACCAGATATGGCAGCAGTATTCAATGCACTGGCGGATGGTAGATTTGTAAATGTGCAGGATAGATTTAGACGGAAAAAACTTCCGAGCTCTACACAGAGAACCGACTTTCATAGCAGCGGATTTAGCAATGGATTCGATATAGTCATTCCATTTGAGGTCCGCTGAAAGTGTGAGACCAAGGAGGCGTAGTGTTTTACTCTCTGGGAGGCAAGCCTGGTCCATGCTAATGGGAGGTAGGTGAGATTCTCGATGATGGTTAATTGACAGTAGCTTCGTTTTAGAAGCATTAAAATTTACTAGCCATTTCTTACCCCAGTCCAATATGGATTGGAGGTCTTTTTCAATCTCGGCTGCGAGTTTAGCTTTGACGCCTACACCAGATTTTTGTAGGAGGCGAGAGTAAACTGTGGTGCCATCGGCGTACAAACCTAATTGGGTTCTTATGGAATCAGGGAGATCATTAATATATATCAGGAAGAGTGTAGGACCTAAGATGGAGCCTTGGGGGACACCTGCATTTGTATGGTAGTTCTGAGAGGCATGTCCGTTTAATACCACTTTCATTGTGCGGTTAGAGAGGAATGACTGGATTAGTTCAAACAAATGTCCAGTTATACCATAGCTCCGCAGTTTACATAGGAGGCCAGCATGCCAAACTCTGTCGAACGCCTTAGATATATCCAATGCAACGGTTCGAGCTTCGCCATTCCTGTCGAGTGCCTGGTATATGGACTCGGTGATGGTCGTTAGCATATCAGCAGTAGACCTGGTGAAGCGGAAACCATATTGCTTGTCCGAGAGGAACCTGTGTGCTGTGAGATGCTGAACCACCTCGGCGTTGATAATGGCTTCGAACACTTTACCAAAGATCGGAAGAAGGCTGATAGGGCGGTAATTTGCAGGGTCAGAGGGTTCTCCAGTGTTTTTAAATATAGGAACTATAGAGGAAGATTTCCAACAGGCAGGAAAGCAGGAAGCAGATAGGCAGAGGTTGTAGAGCTTAGAAAGGATAGAGGAGAGTTCAGGGGCACATTTCTTTAAGACTATGGTTGGGATTCCGTCACCACCGCTCGCTTTGTCAGGGTCAAGTTTTAAGATTATCTTAGAGACAAGCGAAGGTGTAATGTGGACATCATTCAGTTGTGCCTCGGTTCTAGGTGAGAAGTCGGGTGTAAAAACTCCAGACGAGTCCAGACTCGAATTGTTCGAGAATCTGCGGGCAAAACATTCAGCCTTATCTGCTGGGGATGTGAGGACCTCAAATTTGTTGATTGGCGGGGGTATTGTGGACTTGCTCTTGTTAAGTACTCTTTTACAGAGTCGCCAGTAGTCTTTAGAGCCGAATTTAGAGCATGCTATGCGTTGCTTCATTCTGGAATCAAACAACATCTTAGCTTCGTTAAGTATCCTTTTACACTTATTACGAGCTGAAGTGAAAAGGCGCCTGTTTTGTTCCGACGCATAGTTACGATAGAGTCGGAAGAAATGGATTATAATTTGTTTTTGTCAATAAACCACTATCCGTCATAACCGCCGTGTTAAAGATTCCTGGTACTCTTTCCAAAAAATGAGATGGCATACCTTCTCAAACATTCTTCAATTACTAAAAAAAAAATTCACGCTCACGCTTTGAGTATTCTCTTCGAAATCTATCTGTTTCATGTGGTTTTAGAAACTAGAAAAGAAGCCTAAGTAAATAATTTCCAAAATTTTGTTTCATCTTTTTTTTTTTTTTTTGACTCATTGCAATTTCGACATAATTTAGAAGAGTGCTTTGGATCATGGTTTTGTTGAAAGGTTCTTTCTATTCTCCTCGGGGTCCTTGACAAAATACAACGAAGAATCTGTAATGTGATTGATAGCGACTTGGCTGACCGCCTTCAGTATGTCTCTCACCGGCGTGACCTGGCTTCCCTGTGCCTCTTCTATAAATACTTTCATGGCTTCTGCTCTGACGAACTTAAATCACTGGTGCCCCCTAGATGTGAATTTGCACGAGATACTAGATTGGCAACTAGGTCCCACTTTTTTCAGTGAAACCGATGAAATGTAACCGCAATTTTTACTCCAACAGCTTCTTTCCTCGCACTTCCCGCCTGTGGAATTCCATACGGCATGCTTGCTTCCCCGACGGCTACAACCTCCAGGAGTTTAAATGTAAGGTCAATAGACACCTCCTAACACACTAACTCACACTCACTCTCTCCAACTCCCTCCCTATGTACATCCTAAGTCGTCTATCACTCTCCTTCTGACATTTCCTATACCCAATCCCTCTATGTAACCCCCTGCGCTATAGTGGCAGTGGAATGCCTTGCTTGGGGTGACACGATTCAAAAACAAAAGAAATACAAGGTAGTTACAGAAATTATAACAATTATAATTTCTGGAAGTACCTTGTTTTTTTTTAGATTTTTAATGAAATGGAGATTTTAATTTTCTTACTCTATATATTAAAATTAGTCATACTCGATCAACAGGTCGACTTACATTAACTTTTAAAGAACTTGAATATATGTCTGCGTAACGAAAGAGCGAATGACACTGAAAACTTCGAAAATTAGCATGACCGGAATAACACTGCTTAGCTAAGAGAAAAACATCTCAACATTAATTCTAATTCCATCTTTATCTTGACATTGAAGAATTTATCACAAAAATTTTCCTGCCTAAAATGTCCTTCCACAAATAAAATAGAGAAAAAAAAGGCACCAATTTTTCCGCTACACATCATTAGAATTTAACATTATATATATATATATATATATATATATATATATATATATATATAAAGAAATCTTCATATAGGGAAAGTGTTCGTTTTCCGTGTTAACATACTTAACAGGTTTAAATAAAACGATAGAGAAAAATACCACAAATATAGAAGGTATCTGTATAAAAGACATATTCCTATGAGAAAAAAAGAAAGGTGTAGAGAGCCATAACCACACACATATTAATGAACGTAACAGTAGATAAGGGTGCGCGACATTGTCGGTCAGTATCAGATAAAGTAATGGGTTATTGGATGGTTTTACCATTTGAATCTTCCAGGGAAATATTGCAGACATGACTGCGATTAACAAGATGATACGCTCTGCTATTCAGAAAAGTTTATTCATTTTGTTTGTTCAGTTCACATTAGTTTGTCTGTTGTAACGTTCGGCCTTTTTGGGGAGTTTTTTTTTTCTTCTACACACAAACAGCCTTGGAATTTCCAACACTGTTGGTAGGGGTAGACGGACATTCAATAGTCTATTCAGTTCAATTGATTTTTTAGAACTTTTCTTTTAAAAGAAAATTTATTTTTAAAGTTTTAAAATCCAAGTTTAAAGGAAAGAAATATATTTCATTTATCAAGTTAAATAACTGACTTTATATGAAAATATCTGAATCTATAAACAATTAGGCACTGGCCATAACACAATGTACGAACTACATATTTCGCAAACATATGAAGCCTTTCCTGTTGTCAACTTTTGATATACCAGAATAAACCTATTAACGTGAGATCTAGAGCCCAAAGGAAAGGTTCAGAGTGAGGAACTCGTAAACTGTTTGGTGAAGGAAATTGTTAGTCTTTTGCGAGGAATCAAAAATGTTAGCGTTTTGTCGATGCCAGATCGTGTTACCAAAATCATTTATCGACTTAATGAACTGCAGCTATTTTTAGGATAATTGGTGCTAGGAACTTTGTCAGGTCTGAGATTTGGTGTAACGTGTAAGGCGACAAAGGAAAAGGTTGACAGAGATGTAGACAGAGCATAAGAAGAAGAAGAAGAAGAAGAAGAAGAAGAAGAAGAAGAAGAAGAAGAAGAAGAAGAAGCTAGAGATGTAGGAGTACAAGAAATAGGAGTAAAAGAAGAAGGTAGAAAAGAAGGGGCAGAAATAGAAAGAATAGACGGACGATAACAATAAAAATAATAATAAGATAGAGGAAAACGGCAAAAAGAAGGAAAAGGAATATAAACAGGAATAAAAAGCAGAAGAATGAGGAGGAAGAACAGAAAGATTAGGAAGATGATGAAGAAAACAAAAATAATAATAAAAAGTAGGAGGACGAGGAGGAAAAAGATGATTATAACTAGAAGAAGAAGGAAGAGGAGGATACCACGACAACGACGACGAAAAGAAAACAGCACAAATACGAAGATAAACGCAAGATAACAAAGAAACAAAATGATAAATCAAAGAAAAATAAGACAACCACTGTGTACTGGATCTACCCCAAGGCTTAGAGGCTACGAATGAAACAAAATGAATCAAACGTTTTTCTCTTTTTCCTAAAACTTTTCTTGTGAAAGCAAAGTTCCAAAAAAACCTTTCGGCGTAAAGAAAGATCGAAAAAATACAAAAAGTATAAAATATTCAAATGGCATTTCTTTTAACATAGATTTTTTTCTTTCTACTTATTTCACTTCCCGCCAAGCCTATTACCGACGCTGACAGCGCCATCTTTGTCACTGGTCTTGAGGCTAATTTGCCGTCGTTGATCGTTGTATTGGGTTTAGCTGCCAGGTGAGAAGTCGACTCGTACTCTTGTTTGTTTACTTGTGTTTTGACCGGAAGTGCTGGATTCGCCATTTTTGTTGGTGACATTTTCAGAAAAATGTTTATCGTTTGCCCTGACCTCTAGTGTGTTTTCTTCCAAGTGATCCAAATTTAGTTCCTAACATTCAGTTCATCAGATGATTTGTGCATTCATGAAGAAAAAAATTCTAATTTAACTTCATCTCTTTGAATATTACACGCACATAAATGCACAAAATACACTTTAAAGCTTTAAATATTGAAAGAATCGTAGAGAAATTTGATGTAATGATTTATCTATTTTTCTAAAATCATTCTCTTATTGATGATCGACCGTTGTAATGTACTATGATAGAAATTTATAACATATTTAAAATATTTTATAATAATAAAATTAATTTACAAAGATTGATAAATAATGCAGTTCCTGAGTTCCCAAATTTGAATTAAATTAATTGTAGGGATGTTCGCTAAATTTAATATTCTAGAAGTAGGGAGTTGGTTAATGTTTTCAAATTTGCCGTGTGTGAAACATAACCGAAGTTCCTACAACTTACAGAATAAAATAGAATAACAGGAAGTGGTAGAAGATAATGTTCAATGATAGACATTATTAATAAGTTAAGGATATCATAAGTTCGTAGTAGTAACCTGTGAGGATGTAGACAGGAACATATGTATGAGCGTTATCTTTGGGTAGGGATGTCTTTGAAGTATTCACTCAGTTTTAAAGGGTTCCGTTCGGTTATCAAGTACAAAAAGAGACAGACGGGTGAACGATGAAGTGGAAGGAGATGAGAAAGAAAGAGAGAGGTAATAACAGTTTGTCAAGGGTACGTGTTAATTACGCTCATCTTCTCTCTGGCGACAGGCAAAACTTGCCGCTCTTTTATTTCTTATGTGGGACTCGAAAAGGTCATTTGGGAATTCACTCCCGGATGTGATTCTGGCCTTTCCATTAGACGACGAACAGAGTTCGCGTAGGCTTGCGAAAAGGTTCCGAAAATGAATTCGTTTTTGATAATTGAATATGATTTGAATTTTGTTTTTAGATGTTTCCTAGTTTTCTATTGGCCGAAAAACATTTCACATCGTGGTGTGAAATTTAACGAGTTTTGTTTTTAAATTCGCTTTTGCGTGTGTGCTAAGCAAGGTTTTTGAAAATTGGAGGAAATTCGTTTATTTCTAACAAAATCAATGCGTCAGGGCTTAAGATTTGAATTGTAAATGTACATCTTGTTTTATTCACTACAATGTCTAAGTTATATTTATTTCTTACAGAAATTAACAATTTTTGTTTTTTGGTTTAAAAGATTTTTTCAAAAAAATATTTCAGAGTTTAATTTTTCATTAAATTAAACAAACTTTAAAAGAAGATCGAGTGAAAAAGTAAGATAACATTGCAAAATAGAAACACTGTCGGACTGAAATAAATACGAGTAGCAAAATGATCCCTGAGTTAAAATATGTGTTATTGTAACTCTTGGAATGAATCTTGATAAACTCCATTGTTTGGAAGATAGATCGAACCTTGTCAACTCGTTATCAAGCATTTATCAGAAATTGAAATAAGAGGTGCGTCTATCTGTGATGGTAAAATTTAAATAATCACGTATTGCCAATTTGGGATTCATTATTGCTTCAGTCAATTTATGTTGAAGAAAGTGATGGAGAGCTTTGGGAGAAATTGAATAGGTTTCTGCAAGGAACGTGAAACCCGCTTATTAAATCCATATTAATTCCTCGAAAAAGTTAATAAAACATTATTTCAGAAAAGTTAGTCGAAGATAATACATTTTCGAACGAAATCTATCCAAATTAGGATAATTTAGGAAACGATTTCTGACATTAATTTCTCCTTATTACGCAATATGAGCGATAGATAGATAGATAGATAGATAGATAGATAGATAGATAGATAGATGCAAACAGAGAAAGTAAGGGGCTGTGTGTGTAACTGCGTGCGTGATATATATATATATATATATATATATATATATATATATATATATATATTTATGGGAGTACGCCATGTGTACGTATGTACAGCATGCGATGGATAATTTGTCTTCTCAATTACGCAAAATTGAAAATATCACTATCATCTCATTTTAACGGATATATTTAACAAAATTGCATACAAATATATTGAATTATTAAAGATAAAATTTATTCAATAAAATCGCCATTAATCTCAAATATGACGTCAGAATCTGCGGCAACTCTTATGGATGGTCTACTTGTTTAAGTTGTTGAATACTGCCATAACCTTTGCCTTAATTTCAGCTTTGGTGTTACAAGAAGTTTTGTTGGTCTTTTGCTTTTCACATAATAATCAAGGGAATTGCAGTCAGAAGAATTACGTGGTCAGATGTAAAGGAGATGTGGTCGCAGGATTTATCTGACAGTCATGACTGGGTTCTTCTGTTTGTGTGGCATGGTGCAGAGTCCTGTTGCCAGATATAGGGTTTCAAGTAGCTACAATCTTGTGCCAGGGCAGTATTTCTTTCTCAATATGCTTGATATAAATATCCGTGTAGTTTCTGAGGCTATTTTGGAAGGTGAATGATGCTATAACGCTGCCATCACTAGTGATCCCCCCAAACACTATAATATTGACTGGATATATCATCCAACTCTTTCTGAATCCTCTACACTATCCTCAGAATAACCCAAAAACTCTAAAATGTTTGTATTTGAATTTCCCGTGCGAATGGCAAGCAGTACAGCATGCTTTTTGCAAAGGTTCTGGCGGAGTGAATTGAATTATGCTGCTCGTTTTCTCAGAGATGGTGCCCAACTGACCCTCCTATAACAAAATAAAAAAACCAACAAAATAAAAAACAAACGAAGAATATGCGCAAAATTTAAAATATAAAATAGCGATTTTATTAACCCATCGCTATATGCATGTGTATATATGTGTGTATGTTTCAGTTTATATATGAATATAGTACATATAAGTATGCATATACGATATACGCAGGCGTATATTCTCTTATATATATATATATATATATATATATATATATATATAGATATATATATATATATATATAAACATGTGTTTAGAGATATTCAAATTTAGATGTATAATTTCCCCCGTAATACTAAAACTTAATTTCCTCTAATAATATAGCTTTCGTAAGTAGACATGAATGTGTACGCACGGCCACGATTTCGTGTATATGTCTCAGATATAAGTACACATATACACAATAATATATATGAGTAAGACTCATTTTTGTACGTTTAGTATTTTATTCTTAGCAATCTTACCAAGGACGACATTAATCCTGTAAGCAAGAAGGACATTTTTAGAAAAATATTCACAAAATTAAGACTTATTCAAGGAACCACAACTGAATGTTTGAAATTCTCCTTGTGTAAATGTATTGTAAAGGAAAAGATACTAAGTATATAAATAATACTAAGAAATACAATTGATAGGGTGATGTAGAGAACCATGTTCACTAATTTCCAGTTAACAGAATATATATATATATATATATATATATATATATATATGTTAAGAAATTTATATTGCTATGAAGCCATCTTAAGTAATCGAAGAGAGTAAATACTTGTCAATAGCAAAGCTCTTACCAGTCACCTGTGCGCAACGTAACCATAAGGTAAAACGTTTACGACTGAGTAATAAATGTATTTAAATATATAAAATCTGGACAGTTCTTATTAAATCTGGATCCTGTAAATGACTAAAAGTCTGATTGAATACGCTCACAATTATTGCAATCAGATATTTGTTAGCCTCAAAGTTAGACTGAAACATGGAAAAAGAACAAATAAATCAACATAAAAAAAAAACTATTCTCGGTTGAATTTAATTGAAATCATACAGAGAAATCTAGACTTCCAGACTTGACCAAATTTTAATCTCAGGGATGAGAACTTATCATTATTTACAATATTTACACTCAGACTATTCTCATTGTTATCAAAACATTTTAGTGGCTTTTCACTCCAACCTTCAACACATTTTTGTTGTCCTGTGTAATTCGAAATGAATTTTCATTTAATTTAGAAGGGAAGACTCAATTGAAATTATAGATGAGCAGAGATTTGCAGCTGATCTCTCCTCTCACCTAGCTATATCATCTTAATTGGTAAACAACTGATTGGTTACATTCAATGCCTAGAAAATCAAACTAATTATTTCTTTGATTGGATCGTTGAGGTTGTATTGATCCTCAAACACAACTCTGACTAAAAGTAGAGCGGCACACACGAGCTATCGCTAAAATTAACCTTAGAAATTACCATCGTTTTCGAAAAATGTGAAAATATTTAAGAACACATATATATGAGTATGTTTATATATATATATATATATATATATAAGTGTACGTCAAAATAATCATAACATTTAATTAATTCTATTGCAACCAAATGCATAATAATTGCAAACATGATGAAACAACACTCAAAACCATAATACATAGAAATGTTAAACTAAAAATAATAATAAAAAAATATCCAAACGTTGGACAATTTTTGTATTTGCTTTTACCTGAAACTACAGCCATAATACGATGTTTAGGACGACTAAGCATAATAGATATTCATTGTCTGTTTTATTTATCAATATATGTTTAGAAAATTATCTGCTGCCTCGATACACAATATATATATATATATATATACATATATATATATATATATACCTATTGTAAATCGGCTGAAGATATCAAAACTTTGAAACCTAGGTTGCCGAAATAACTCATTTCGAAATGAAATATATATATACATATACATATACATATATATACAAAATAGTATTACATGGTATTAATCATGCATATATTATAATTGCTATATATATATATATATGGATTTAACGAAATTTGGCTAATTCGGATAAGAATCTTAAACAAAAATGATGCCGAAGTATTAAAGTAATTAACATAATATGCAACGTTGGAAAGAGTGCTTTTAATAATGTTGTCCTCGCTTTATAAATAATAACCTCTTAATCTTTTTATTGTATTTGCTCTTGTTTTAATTCTCTTTATTTTATTGGCCATTCCTTTCGTTTTAGCTAAGAAAGTTGTGGAATGAATATCGGCACGGAAAATGGAACCGGAGAAACGAGTTCGAATTCCGGGTCTAGTGTTTGGTGCCCACTTTTACGCAAATTCATTTAAGAATATCATGAATCCATCTCGATCTCACAAGAAGCAGCGAGGCAGATTAACCTCTCTAACCTTCGGTGGCAAAATATATAAGATAAGTAAAATTTTGTATTCCAACTGAAAAATTCACAATGCCCTTTTTGAGTAACATATCTGCTACATTGCACAAGTGGCAGAAAATTGATTCCTAGAACACTTGGATGACAATATTCGACGAGACACCGTCAGACACTAGTCAGATTGAATAACCTCATTGTATATGTTCAAGAAGATTTGCTGGATTTATAAAATTCCCTACAACATAACAATATTAGAATGTGTCCGGATAGATATATCCACAAAACAATAATAGTATATTTAAGTTTCATGCTACGCCGCAGAAATACCTTTATTCACGTGCAAAAAAAAGCTGCATCTAATTGGTTTATTTTATTTTTGACATTTCAGCACACACACAGGTATATATATATATATATATGTGTGTGTGTGTGTGTGTGTGTGTGTGTGTGTGTGTGTGTGTGTTGTTGGAGTTAAGGATTATAAAATTTGTGTAGACTTTTTATCGTTTCAAGCGCTATAAAAGTTGCCGAAAGCGCTTAAGGTGACAAAAATTATGGACAATTTTAATATTATTTAACTCTAACAAAACGGTAAAATGTTAGGATGCTTAATGAAAAATATTTAAATCTTCCTTGTCGGCGGTATTTAATGAAAGAAGCTTGAGAGTAACGCTACAGCCCAAATATAAACGTGTTTCACGTGTATAAGCAAACCTAAAATCATCTACCAGGTTTTGAAAATTAAGAGTTTTCCTCTCCCATACCGGCTTTCAATCAAGGCTAAAGATTTCTATCTGCCAAGTAGTTAACTCGTAGCTGGAAAGAGAAGAAATTGATTCATTTCTTTCACTATTGTATTTCTGAGAAGGAAATGTAACTTGGTGAACAACTATAATTTGAATTCGTCTGTCCGGTTTCTCGTTCAGTGACTGGGCTGACATTATACGGCTTTTAAAAAACCACAACGACTCACCGACACACGCTAAGTATCCAGAGGACACACAGATCTAAATATCCGGATTACCACAGCAGATATTTCATCGTAATTTTCTCTCTCCCTCTCCGACTGAAATAGCAGAACTATCCGAAGGTGATGTTTGTTTTGGTTTTGAAGTATTTTTGATCGTCTCACTTAATATCAAGAACCATAGTTTGTTAGTGTGATAGAAAAATGGCAACATCATGGTATATTTACTGTCCTAAAATCTTGAATCATGACAAAGTGAGGTCAGATGCAGCTGTTAAATGATACTAGACTGCATCGGAAATGCATATATCAAATATTATACGTATTATTATTAATATTATTATTATTATTATTATTAGTAGTAGTAGTAGTAGTAGTAGTAGTAGTAGTAGTATTTAGAACCGGTGGTAGTACGTACGAATATTAAGTATTTCAAAATTAAAGAAATATTAGTTGTTGTTATACAAAAGAAACAATTAACATTCATTATAATAACGTTGACTATAAGAGACGCTATCTTGAACTTTTGACTTATTAATGAATTTTGGCGCTGTAAAATCCTAAGTGTAGTCAGCAGGATCATGCATTCCACACTGACAACACGTATTTCTTGATAGTGACTGAAAGGTCCAAAACTACTGAAACAACATAGAAAAAGCATTAACTTTGCGGGTTTATCAACAATTTCGTTCGTGATATACAAAGAATTGTTTATCCATAACCCATATATATATATATATATATATATATATATATATATATATAACAATAGGGAATTTTGTAATTATTTCAAAAGCTTCATTGTATTCCTACATGTCAACAAAAAAAGAATATACAAAAAATATTTTTCTCATCCAATTTTTATATAATGTAAGGAACATACATGTATATTTAATATCAACAAATATAGAAAGACATACACACAGACATATATATATATATATATATATATATATATATATATATATATATATATACTCAACATTGCAAAAGTGTAAGATTTATCTCATGAAATAGTCTACAATTAAAGATGTATTTCTTTCAAGGGTTCCTACCAACTCGCTTCATAAACAACTCGAAAATAACTCGAGAAGATAATTGAATTGCAAAAAATGAGAAAGAAGTCGGCTGAATAATTTTGGAATATGAAGTAAACCCCTTTTCATTGCCTTCAAAATATAACAATGAAAAATAACGAATGAAAGAAAAAGGATTTCTCTAATAGTTTGAATATAATTAGTGATAAAATTTCACGAATAATGCGGCTTTATAAACGTATTTTAAAAGGTTATAACAGACATGGCTGCAGGCAGGAAGCATTGTCCAGAAACCCCCACCATGTTTTCATTTGTATTTATAAAGTTTTCCTTTCAAACCTACGTATAACTATATAAAACATTAAATTCATATATATATATATATATATATATATATATATATATATATATATATATATATTCCAATGGATACTGAAATATTATCAATACAAACCTCTTTCTAAAATGCGAGGAAATAACCCAACATTTATGTTTTCTTGGTCAGGTAAAGAACATTTCAAAATTACTTTACATACATAAAATACACACACATAAATATATATACACACACACACACACATATATATATACATATATATATATATAGTTACTAGAGTAAACAGAGATACATATGTGCGTCTATATCCAAGTATCGTTTTAAGTGAACGTGAAAAAATATATATTCATAAATGTACGCTTGTGTTTGTGCATAAATATATATGCGTTTGTGCATCTGTGTGTATTTGATGTGCGCGCATATGTGTTTGTGAATTAGGCACAGCTAGAGACATAAAGTTTTTGAAAACAATTTCAAATAGAGAGAGAAAAAATTGAATGATTATGTACCTAATTATCTACACAGAGCTTGTTAGCTTTATAGATAGATAGATAGATAGATAGAAAGAAAGAAACAGACTAATACATATATATATATATATATATATATATATATATATATATATATATATATATATATATATATTTGTTGTGTGTGTATGTTACAGATCTCGCAATTTTTCTCTATCTTCATCAAGTTGAATCCGGTGTCTTCAAACATCAATTTTTTTCACTTACTCCTCTTGGAGGATGTGCGTTGTGGTACAGTGGATATCGGCTCGGAACGAGAAACCGGGGAGCCGAGTTCGAATTCCAGCTAAATCCATTGTATTCACTTACGCGCAAATACCCTTGGGAAAGGTATTAATCCGTCTCTTCCTTCCAGTTATGGGTTAATTAGCAGGACAGATTGGGTTCTATAGCCTTGGTCGGCAACCAGTCTACCGCAGAAAGCAATGGCAACCTACTGCGGGATAATCTTCTGCCCAGTCAGTCATGTCTCTTTCGAGACATGATCGCCCAAGCGTGTATCACGTATGGCACCTAAACTGACTGACTCCTCTTGGATTTCTCCACCCGGGAAAACAAGTCAATGTGGCGTAAGATAGACTGTGGAGAAAATATAACAAAAGTAAAGAAAGAGAAAGAAATGAAGAACGAGTAAATTGCATTATATTTACTTTAATAGTCACAATGTTTATCGACCCCGAATGTTGCAACGAAAGCTCGCAATAATAAGTTGCCTAAAACTAGCATTAAATTACTAATAATGAAATAATTAAAATGCTTCACCTAAAAATGCTACGATGGCGTAAAGCTCATAATAAATTAACAATTTAACAGATATTTTCTTTTTTTCATCAAATAATAAATGAGATATTTCTTTTAGCTTCTATAATGAACTTTTCGAGTGTAAAATTTCATCACCAGCATCAGAAAGCAGGGTATACAAGAATAACTTAACGAGCGCAATTCCATAGAGAAGTGCATTTACCTAATACTTGTAAAATTTATTTATGATTTTTTTGTTTTTAAGATTGAATATATATATATATATATATATATATTAGTGGAGTATAAATAAGAGTTTGCTGCTTTTCAATAGATCGCGTTCCCAGAACTGCCTGCATGCAGTTTCAGTTTCAGATGGTAACGCATCTATAAGGAAGCACTCTAAGCAACTTTAAAATTAAGTGTATGTCATTTCGCCCAAGTGTAAAAAACTTTGTTTTTTATAGAACGTTCATATCGGATTTTATGACAAACCAAGTATATTTGTATGGAATTTCATTGCACTGCTTTATTAAAAGAAAAATTACCTGCAGCTGAAATACACAGAATTATTGTTATTGCTTACGGAGACCAAGTTCTGTCATAAACAACATGCAGAGATTAGTTTAGACGCTTCTGAAAACTGATTTTATGATGAAGGTAAAGAACGCTCTGGTGCGTCGAAAAAGCTTTAAGAGGAAGAATAGAATCGGACGTACAACTTCATAAAGTGTCATGTCAGACACAAATTAAACTTGCAAAATCATTAGAAGTTAAGAGACATCAAACAGCGTCTTGTCACATGTGAACAGCTGCTTCAACAGCAGAAAAGTATTTTTTTTCATCGTATCGTGACCGGCGATGTAAAGTGGATACACTACGATAACCCTAAGCGTAGAAGATTGTGGGTTAAACCCGGCTATACATCAACATAAAGCCAAATATCCATTGTTCAAAGCTTCTGCTCTGCGTTTGGTGAGATCTGCTAGATGTAGTTTATTATGAGTTTCTCAAACCGACCGAAAACATCATGGCAGATCGCTATCAACAACAATTTTTGTGAGGACATTTGCAAAGTTAGAGAGAAAGGAAAAGAACAAGATACACGAGGTGATGTAGAAAGTACGAGGGAACAATTGCAGTCAAATGGATAACAGATCGGAATTGACATTGCATTTATATTCCAGAGGTTGCAGCCGTCAGGAAAGCAAGTATAAGGAAGGCAGTTCCTCAAGCGGGAAGTGCGAGAAAAAAAGCTGTTGGAGTCGAATTGACGACAGCATTTGATAGGTTTAACTTTAAAAGTGTGGGACCTAATTGCATGTCTGGTTGATCGAGTAAATTCTTGTAGAGGGGGCACCAGTGACCTTAGTTCGTCGGAGCAGAATCCATGAAATGTCTTTTAGAAGAGACAGAGTAAAGTCACATCCCGCCGGCATAAAAATGGCTGGAGTCAAGCTGGTCTGGATCGATCACATTACAGATTCGTTTTGGGGGAATGTCGAGAACACTGAGATGAACAGCAGGGGCGCCTGACCAGATATGGCAGCAGTATTCCATGCACGGTCGAATGGTTGATTTGTATATGTGCAAGATGGTTTCAGACTGTAAAACTTCTTGGCCCGACACAGTGACCTAACATTCCTAGTAGTGGATTTAACTATTGATTCAACGTAGTGATTGAATTTGAGGTCGAATAATATGGTGAGGCCGGGGCGACGCAGTATATTGCTTTCAGGGAGACTAGCTTTGTCCATGCTTATGGGGAGCAAGAAAGACTGCCTGCGGTGATTGACAGATAGCAGCTTCGTTTTAGAAGCATTGAAATTTACAAGCCATTTCATACCCCAGTCTACCACAAAGTGAAGGTCCTTCTAGAAGATCAACAGCAAGGTTATGTTTGTCCGCCTAGCCAGATTCTTACTGATGCAGGAGTAAATAGTGATGTCATCTGCGCAGATACCTACTTGGGATTTGATCAGGTCATTCATGAAGATCAGAAAGAGCGTCGGGCCTATAATAGAGCCCCGGGGAACAAAAGCGTTCGTGCGATAGGATATGCAGACATGCCATTTCAAGACGGCCTTCATTATGCGGTTAGATAGAAAAGATTGGATTAAATCAAGCAAGCGTCCAGTGCTAAAATGATATGAAAGAATGCTTTATATCAGGGATAACCCGTGTGTATAAATAAGAGTGGACATTGTTTTGTCAACAAAGAATGGTGACAGTCTATTTCATATATAGGCCTATTTTTAGGACATCGTGAAAATTCCGTTCATGTGGTCACTAAGGTCAACACCAAACTTCGGCAGTCTGTTTTATGCTTGAATGCAATGTTTAGATCATGTGTCTTGTGTTTAATATATATATATATATATATATATATATATATATATATATATATATATATATATATCCGAGTGAGTATAGAATGAGGAGAGAAAAAAGAAAAAAAATTTTCCGTCCAAACCATTAATTTAAAACAGCGCTCGATATATGATGTATAGAGCTGTGAATATTTATTATAAATTATGTTTTAGAACATGTACATAATTTCCTCTATATATGTCCTGTTCTATACAATCATATAGTTGTTTCAATGTTTGGAACCCAAACATATCATCGGGAGAAATTCAGCCTCGCCCTGGAGTTCGCTGAGTTCTATTCGGACATCACAGAGTAAGAGATCAGAATTATCCGAAACTGCAGGAGATCAGTTATGATCCACAACAACGAACAGTGGACTAAGAACTCAAACGAGAACTTTGATTTTTCCATGGGTGCACTGGATTCTGCAGAAGATTTGGATCTAACCGGATTATTCTTACTGTACAACTTAACTGTACATAAGGAAATAGAAACGAGCAGAATAGGACTGTATAGGGACGACGGACTGATGATAATTGATAAATCTACTGGAGGTAAGGTTGATAAAACCAGAAAATTAATCCATAGAGTCTTTAAATCCTTTTGCCTTAACGTAGTAATTAACCATAATATCAAGCAAGTAGACCTCCTAGACATAACATTAGACTTAGTATCGAACACTTTCCAAACTTACATGATAAACAACGCTAACCCAGTATATATAAACCCCAACTCTAATCACCCAACATCCATTATTAAACACATCCCATCATCAGTTGAACGTCGCATTAACACACACTCATCCAACAAAGGTAATAATTTGATATTTGATAAGCACAAGGTAATTTATAATAGAATCCTTAATCAAAGCGGGTATAAATCATCAAAGATCAGTTTTGTGGAAAAATTCAAAAGTCGAAAAAGCAGAAATACAAGCAGGAAAATAATATGGTATAACCCTCCATTCAACCAATCAGTTAATTTCAAGCTTGGACATAAATTTCTTAAACTAGTAGAGAAGCACTTCCCCAAAAATAACCCTCTAAGCAAAATCTTTAATAAAAATACCATACAATTAAGCTATAGCTGTTCCAATAATTTAGAAAAAATAATCAAAATGCATAACACTAAAATTTTAAAAATACACAGCAAAAATAAATCCAACACTAATACAATTCCGTCCCATGATAACAACCTCTGTAACTGTAGAAACACCAACCAATGTCCCATGGCCAATAAATGTCTGACGAAATCTCTGATATATATGTGTTCGATTTCACCCTCAGAAAATCCTAAAGAAGAAAAAAATATATATTTGGAATACCATGGAAGTATTTAAAAAGCGCTTTTACAATCACCTCTCATCCTTCAATAACAAAGAAACACAAAACATAACATCTCACTCCAAACACTTTTGGAAACTAAAAAACGAAAATAAAACGCCTCAGGTCAAATGGAAAATTCTCAAAAAAGCAAGAACAGCAAAATCTATAAAAGAACCATGCTTTCTTTGCCTTCAAGAAAAAATAGAGATCCTTAAATATATAAATAGTAACAAGCTCTTAACCAGAGACACGAAACCACAGTAAACTGCAAGCACATTAGGGACCTAACTCTACAAACATGCTAAGAAATACTAAGAGTTTGATTAGATATTCTCATTATAAATGATAAAAAATGCTATAGAAAATATGGATCCAATGAATCATTAAAGCAAGATCTATCACTAAAGCCTATACACAATAACCTTACTTAAATACAAAAATATTCCGTACTTGAAAAATCAAAATTAAACAAATGGCTCCCAAACTCGAAAAAGAATCAAAATTCATATATTCAAAATCAAGATTAAATGTACTACTTCAGAATAATTATATCATACACAAAAATAAACTGTAAGCACACGTAAGATCTAAACCTACAATCACACTAAAACGCACTGGAAATTTGAATAGATATTTTTATTATTATAAAAGTTAAAAAACGACCCTCTAAACTTAAAATTAAGATTAAACATACAACTTTATACAAAAAACTGATAAAACGCTAATTTGCATTTACTTCCTAAAGAATACGAATTTAGATTTCTTGAAATAACTTTGCCTACAATAATACTCCAAACTTGACTATAAAATATAAAAAGAATATATTTAAAAAAAACCTATAAAATAAAAAATATTCCATACCGAAAAAATCAAAATTCGAAAGAAAAAACATCCCACCCCTATCACGTTTATCTAAGAAACCCCAAAGTGAAAACCTAGACACAGGATCAAAGTAAATACATGAATTAGGTCGACTAACAGCAGACATAATCAATTAAACGATAGCCAACCATAAAAATGACCACTCAACACGAAGCCCTCTTACAAATTCTAACCGGAAGATATACCCGACCGATAGGACGTACATTCCAACAGATAATACCATTAATCAACAATTTCGCACTTACACACCGGATTCTTCGAGGGTCTGACGGTCAAAACGAGAGACACATTAACTTATTTACCAATAACCCCAACCAACCACCACGACAACAATATAAATATAAATATAAACAGAGAATGATTCCAAACCTTTATTTCTCACGATGATGTGTTTGGGTTCCAAACACTGAAACGGCCAAGATTGTAGAGAAGAGGACATATATAGAAGAAATTATGTACATGTTCTGAAACATAATTTATAATAAATATATATATATATATATATATATGTGTGTGTGTGTGTGTGTGTGTGTGTGTGTGTGTGTGCGAGCGTGTTAGTGTGTATATTAAGTAGTAATTCTTCTGAAATACACCTTTATTTACCAATGATTAACAATGTACTTAAGTTTTCTTTTTTGTCAACAAATATTCCGTTATGAGACTTAGTGTGGAGTACCTTGCTAGTCATTTTTAACGATATATATATATATATACATATACATTACTGAATTTATTTATTTTGATCCATAGTTGAAAATATTGCATATTTCCCATCAGCCTCATTTTTTGAGGGTTCAATCCCAAGTATATGCCAATAATTTCACAGATATTTCCTTCTTAAGAACTTGTTGAGCACAATGCTCGACCATTTTGAAGACTTGTACTGTTCAAAGCTGATGTTAATGATGATATTACAATCTTTCTTTCGATTTTGTGATATTTTTATTCTAGCGTAATTTTTGTCAACAATGTGGTTGTAAAAGATTTAATTTTCTTCTTATTTGAAGTTATTTGTGGAACACTAGTGCCGCAAGATTTGGCTTAAAACAATATTTACATTCACAATCTTCAGAATTAGCAAGTCCTGGTTCTGGAATAGGCAAGAAATGGGATGCGTATTCCAACCACAAATTAACCCCTTATTTTCCCCTTTATTTCATAATTCTTCTTAAATTGTGTCTGTTAATTGCCAAAAAGTGAAAAATGTTTATAACTGCGCTCGTCATTTGCCAACTCATTGTCCTTACTGAAATTCCAAAGGAAAAATTGTTGAGAGCTTGGCATACTTAGGGATCGAAATAATTATATATTTTTACTAGTGTTAAATTTAGAACCGTCAGGATCATGGAATGGCATTGTTTCAAGGCTGAGAACGTTCCTCCGAAATGAACGATTGGTGACAAATAATCTTCCAGCATCTTTTTCCCATGAATCTAAAGCTATCAAATATATGGAAAGCTGAAAACAACGATCTTCGTTATCCGTGGTTTAACTTTCTGCGGTTTCAGCTGACCGCGGACGATTACAGAAATAAATAATTCGTAGGTTTTAATCAATAATAGCAAAATAATAGTGATGGTTGCAATTCGTATCCCTAAATAAAAAGACATAAAATGTTGCCTTAAAGTGGAAAGCCAACGTAGTAAGGAAAAAAATAATACTTTACGCTGTCTTCATCGAAATATTAAAACTTTTGAATCATTTCACCCGAAGGAAGGCGGAAATGCTACTAGTACGCAGAGGGCTAAAGGGAATTAAACTGATAGAAAAGTCTGCTTATGGGGAGGACTAAGGAACCGACAATAATGAGATTCATAAAGATAGAAGTTGGCGATTAATGCCGCATTTACATTTTTTGATGAATGTAGTTATCAAGGAAGGAGGCAAAATTTTCTGCCTTCCGCCTTCATTTTCGAAAGATTGCTTTTACTTTTGCGTCACAAGAAAAACGTCGAGTGATGCATCACTCGTCTCCGATAAATATTTTCTCAATTTATCATATTCTGACCTTGTGTCAGAATATGAGACATTAACAAGTATCAAACTTACTTCCCTTAGGTATCAGCCTCGTAAAGAACTTGCGAATCAATACGTTATATGAGACGAAATAAGGCACAAGACTAATATATACCCAGTATGGATGCAATTCATGTTATATAACCAATATGTAGAACGATCTTGTTAAGGCATGCGGTCAGTACTTGAACAGTTTGATTAGAACTTGGTAAAAAGTTAGAAATTCATAGGGTAAAATATTGACTTTCCCTCCATGGCTAAAATTCCTTACCTTTATTTGAATTCTCCTTTTTCTCCATCTTTACTGTATTTCCAAAAAGAAATTACGCAGACATATTCAGGAACAATTTATTCCTAATATGCTTCTGTTGGCGCCATAACTGGCGCTAAATTCGATTTCATGAAATAAGCAACTCAGCAAGCAGTCATAAGACAGTGCTCATTACTCCGACCTCCTGTCACCCGATCAGTCAAGCACCCGGTTCCCAACTGTGATCAGTTGGGCGCACACCCGTCATGTTCCGAGATTCCGATTCGATGAGCAGGTGATATTCGTCTTGTCACTTGTGCAGGGCGTTAGTTAGAGAGGCAGTATTAAATCGCCAATGAGGCGGTAAGTGATAAAGACGCAAAGAGAATTGCAATAGTAATGTGGATTCATCTTTTGCAATCCACTGCTAAGGTGTTGGCATGTGACCATAATTCTCTGGCTGACTGTTTAGCTAAATACGTGGCCATTTGTTATATATACACGAATGCATATCTATCTATCTATCTAGCAAGCTAGCTAGCTATAATAATAATAATAATAATAATAATAATAATAATAATAATAATAATAATAACACATTGTTAATAACTAGCGTAATAATCTATTAAGCTACTGTAATTTGACTCGTTTAAAAGCGAGTAAATGTTTAAAACAAAATGCTCAATATAAAAAATATAACAACAATAGATAGATAGATAGATAGATAGATAGATAGATAGATAGATAGATAGATAGATAGATAGATAGATAGAGCCACTTGAAAATGCTTAAAGGATTGTCCGAAAGTTTTTGGGGCAATGAACAATACCCCTAAATAATATGCAATATTTCTCCCAACAAACAGAAAAAATATATATGATTTCTGGAAAAACTAAATAAAGAAAAAATATATCAAATTTCCCTTACCTATCATCCTCAAGGAAACATGTTTAAAATATATGTACATATATATATATATAGGAAAACTAAGTTTTGACCAGACTACCTTTATCTCTAAAAATAAACGGGTATCTATTTGCCACCTGATGATATAATCTCTGACACAGTGATTACGTATTATTCACCAAATATGGTCTAATGCCACTTTATTGGTTTTATACACAGCAACAGAGCAAAAGGATGTTTTGCACAGCAACACAGCAAAATGTAATACCATTGGAAAGGTTTTGAATCCTTCTCCATCTATGGGTTAAGTATCAGTCCAAACTTACTTCGAAATGAATAAAAACTCTATATTCAAAACCAGAAAATAAAAAAGCGAATGATATTGTCAGGATATATTTCATTCAAAACACAGCTGCTGCTATTTTTGCTGCAAATACAGTGTCTCTTTGACTCTAATTGCTTTCAGGATATATTTAAACCTGGCAAATGTAGATAACGTTTCTGTCTTTCTAATCAATCGCACTGTTTATACCGCTTATCCTTTGTAATCTTTCATTTTTCTTTTATTCTTGGTGGTAGTTGAATTATTTGTTGATTTAACATAGAATTCCAACCTAAAATTTACTTCTGAATATTATATATTTATTTATTTATGAATATTATATATTTAGTTGATCGGTAATATAGAACTATCACTGGCCTAAGTAAAGGAAATTGTTCCACAATGTGTGTTCATATTTTTAGAGACTCGTTACTCGTTAAACTTCTTCAGAAATTTCATTTCGTTCAAAGATGTAACCGCCTGCAACATCTTATACCACGATTCCACGAGAAAAGATGTCGACATTTTTCAGAAATGTGATCTGAAGATTATGGATTTTTAAAAATAAAATCCTGTAAAAAAATTTATTTGTATTTTTAAACCCTCAATCTTGTTTATATTTACCTTGTTTATTTATAGCAAGGAAAATCCATTTTTTGTATATGGATGGTATTTTGTTTTGATCTATCTATCTCTCTATCTATGTATCTCTATAGATAGATAGATAGATAGATAGATAGATAGATAGATAGATAGATAGATAGATAGATAGATAGATAGATCTACCTCGGTCTGTTAATATACAGCTAACTACAGACCAGGCTATCTATCTATCTATCTATCTATCTATCTATCTATCTATCTATCTATCTATCTATCTATCTATCTATCTTTAATAATTTCTTACTTTCTATCTATTTACATGTCAAATGCGATTCAGTCTCATGTTCAAGCATTCTTTCAATTAAGTTACGGCAACAATAAAGAAGGAAAACTGATTTTTAATAGAACAAGGTTATCTTTTCAGTAGTGAAAACTACCCTTTACCCCTATCCTCTAATTAAAGTTGTACGTTTCTTATATATGTTACTCCACAATTACGAAAATTTTCAATTAATCTTACTTTCTAAGGCGATGATTCATTATCCTCAACTGAGAAAAAATATATATTTTCTCAGTTGAGGATACGTTATATTATGATAAGATTATTATCTTATCATAATATAACGTATGGATTTCACATTAAATTTCGCATTAAATTATTATTTTTTTAAATCACAGGTAATCTTTGGTGGTATCACTGTAGCGTATTCAGTAATGTAGATTCATTACAGAAGCCATGGTCTTTCGGTCAGAGAACAATTTAATGTTACACGTCAGTATTACACATGTTACACCGATAGCAAAGAACGTAATCTAAACACATAATTTAAACACAGGTCAGGATTACGTGTCTTTAACAGCAGACATTTATGAAAAGCGACCATTTACAACTTTCTAATCATAGAAGAAAACGAAAGATCACAGGCTTAAGAAAATTGATAATTTAATTACATCGAAGCGTTCAATAAAATATCCGCGGTGCTTCTGACACTAGTCTCGACATTGAGTTTTATTAATTACGGGGTTAAATAATAAGAACATTTTCCCACAGGTTTTGAGATCTTCTGACAATTCTCTTCATATTTATTTCCTGAATATATCAGGAAGTTGCAGAGAACTTGGCCAACGGAAATAAAACCATAAAATAATTGTAAATTTACAATTATTCTGGGAGTTACCATTGCTGGTTCTTTGAAACTGAAATTTACACTGCTGATTCTCAAATAATGAATTGCCTAAAACAATCTTCCAATCTCCATCCATATCAAATGCTTTACAATGTTACTTTTTTCTATATGTTAGGAGAGAATTAAGTCAAATTTATGCCAAAATTAAATCAAGTGAATTCTATTAATCACTGCTTCTGGTAGGCGCTCATAGTTAATTAAAAACCTAAACGAATCTACCACACTATAAGCCGGAACACGCGCACACACATACCCGCAAACGTATAGCCACTAGCAACAATACAACGCAAAAAATAAGTCATAAACAAACGAACACACGCACACACATTTACCCCAAAATCCAACATACTATACATCGTAACACACACACACAAACACACGCAATCACACGCAAACACACGCAAACACACACACACACACACACACACACACACACATATATATATATATATATATATATATATATAAGAGTATGTGTGTGTTTATGCGTGTGTGTTTGTATATATAAATTTAGTGTATCGAGGCAGCAAATAATTTTCTAAACATATATTGTTAAATCTAAGCGACAATGAATGTCTATTATGTTTAAACATGAGCCGTTCTAAAACATCGTATTTTGGCTTTAATTTCAGTTGAAAATAAAACCAACTTAATAAAAGATTATCCAAATGTTGGAGAAGTTTTGTCTTTATTTTCATCTGAAATTAAAACCAAAGTACGATGTTTAGAACGGCTCATGATTAAACATAATAGACATTCATTGTCTCTTATATTTAACAGTATATGTTTAGAAAATATATAAATAAGCACACACGCGCGCACACACACGCATATTACCGGGAAAAAGGTATTTCGGTATATATAAAATGAACACAAAGTATGAAAAAAATGCAAGAAGTATATGCACATAAACACACACAAATAGCAGACTCACATACACACACACAAGAACGAATACCGGATGGCTATATATATATATAACAATAAACACGCCTCCATTAAAGCAGACAGAGATAACAATATATCGTAAAACGGAACGGGCAACCACTGTAACAGAGATGCGAAAATGCCTAATCCCACTATCGGTCAACGCACACATATACATGTACAAACACACTTACTACAATTAACGGCACACTAACAGCGAAATATGAACCATTCATTGAAAAGCACGGTTTACTAGCGGACGTGAAATCATGCTCTCCTATTATTTTGAAGATGAGACTATGATCTCGAAATATAAATTAATAATGAATAGGTAATACCCGACACCTTCTTTACCTTCCGTTATTTTACTAAACGCAGTGTGATAGCCTTCAAAACCTACCCATACACCTAAAACATCTCATTACTTTAATCTATTTTATCTCATGAAAGGCATTGGAGTCACCAAGGCACAAGGTTTTAATGTGTATGTGAATGAAGAAAAAAGGAAAATATTTTTAAAGAGCGAGAACTTCAGAGGAATATTTAAAACTACAGATAACGAGTGATGTTGAATTTAAATTTTTACAGATCAAAATTCATTGTTAAAATTAGGACCAGAAGAGAGTTCACAAACTTTGAAGTGTGAGAAAAAAAAATAAACAATTAGCATAAAACTTACTGTTGCAGCTAGCCAGTTCAACTCTGAACTGATGTTTCTCACAAATGCAGTTTCCCAAATCACTACTTTACCGAAACTTTCATGTCAAATTTTCAAATAAGCACCGATATTTATTCTACCAAATTAGATTATTAGAGCTTGGTTTTGATTAACCAATTTGTTTTTCACGACCTCAACCTTTTCCAAATTATTTAAAGCTAGAATAATTTTTGGAAGATAATGGCGCGTTACAGATAGAAGACATACTAAATAATCCATAGGTGGAGGGATAAGCGGTGGATTCATAACTTTCTGAAGAGTATTTGCCCGCAAGTGAATAAAACTAAAACGACCGGAATTGAAACGCAAGACTCCGACTTCCAATTTCGAGTCGTTATTCATTACATGACCCGCAAATACAAGCTTACAGGATTTGGTATTCACAAGCGTTCATACATCCAGATATTCACACTCATTTTAGCGAAGATACGAAATACTACGCCTAGGAAGTCGACTCAATCTCATTCTCCCCATAAGATGAAAATTTCACTCAGATTTTTTTAAAGTGTTTCTTTGCGGAATAAACTCGGTATTTACCCGAGCCTCTCCACGACGGTGGGATGTGGCACATAACCGATTTTTAGGAGGGCATTTTTTAGCGTGTACGGACTCTAGCGTGAAGAATACAATTTTATCCTCTTTTAACCAAGGCTCACTTGTTATGTATCCTCCATTTTTTTCATTATCTCCTCTTCCTACCATTTATCTCATTCTTCTTATCCGCTATTACCATTTCGACTTGTTATGGTGCCCTATTAATAGGAGCGTACTCTTCCTCCTAGCATATAATAATAACCTGCTTCCGGGGATGCAATCGAGACGCAGAGTAACTATGCCGTTCTTCGGAGTTACACTCGTATTTGTAAAAATGTTGTGTTATTCTAATACACTTGATAACCAACCTTCTTGTATTCGCGTCTTTCTTCCTGGCCCTAACAAGGCCAAAACACAACTGCCACCCTTGTCTTTAGTGGTCTTGTTGGGTGAAATTTTCTAAGAAAAAAGGGAATCTAGATAGCCAATGAAGACCGATTCCAATCGCTAAAGGTGCAGGAAAAATAGTCACTTCCCTGTACCGCTTTAGTAAGTATCTTTCTTTTCGTGCTATCCTCTACTTTACAAAGACTTGATTAGGCCTAAAATTGAATATTTTTGTCATATGTGTGTAGGAGCTTTTAGTCTTTTTAGTCTCGATAATGTTCAAATATATCTCTGCGTCCTTGTCGGCGACAGATTAAGTTATACCGTGCAACCATTTCCCCACAGACGAAACGTCACAAGTCTCTGGCCGCTCTCTCGCTATGTTAATTTCTCCTTCACAGCAAAGACCTGCCATGCTACGCAAATTGTAGCGAGACATCTTCATTCCGTCCGTATTCCATTCGTGAGATGTAAGTTCCACCCGAGTAGAGTCTTCCCACGAATAGCTACTCTGTGTAATCGAATTCTAAGATAATGTTTTTGCGATCAATTCAATTTAAACCTTTTCAATACTGGGGTTACTCGTTATCTTGCCCACATATCGGCATAACAATGTCTACTACTATAAAACCCTCACTCTCGAGTAACGCCATGGCGTTGTACAAGACAAATATAACTGTAAAGAATATATATAATGAACTGCTCTGCGTGATGGGCATAGAAGATAACATTGAAGTGATTTTTACAATTTTGGGTTCCATCATGAGAGTGAGAATAAGTTTGTCAATCTTGCAGGACTCTTCATCATAGATTGTTATGTACCTTCATTGGCTACCCAGTTGATACTTCAGTCTATTGTTAACAACAGTAATGTTGGTGACGAAAGACCGAAGGCTTAGCATATCACTTTTGAATATCGGGTTTTATTATAGTTCTTTTACAAAAATGTATTTTTTAATGAAATTGAAAATTGATGACATTTTACAAAGAGTTACTCATCTTCTTGCAAAATCTGTCATGAACTCACGAGATATGAACATGCTTTTCGAGAGGCTCGTCGTAAGCATTGGAGCGAATTCAACGCCATATCGAGGATCCAATTATTCCCCTGACAAACCGCGTTGTGCATTAAGAGATTCCATACAGGGAAAACAATTGCAAGAGTGAATGATAAAGAGAAAGATAGAAAGTGTAGAAAGAGAAAGAGAAGAAAATAAAATCTTGAAAAGAAAAAGAATAAATGAAGAAAATGAATGGATGGAGGGAAAAGGGTGAAAGCAAAACCTGAGAAAAATGAGAGAGAACGTGTGAGAAAATATAAAAGTATCACACACACACACACACACACACATACATACACACAGGGTCGGGAGAGAAAAAGAGATAAGAAGAAGAAGAGAAGAGGGAAACTTGAGAAAAATGAGAGAGAACGTGTGAGAAAATATAAAAGTATCACACACACACACACACACACATACACACAGGGTGGGGAGAGAAAAAGAGATAAGAAGAAGAAGAGAAGAGGGAAACTTGAGAAAAATGAGAGAGAACGTGTGAGAAAATATAAAAGTATCACACACACACACACACACACATACATACACACAGGGTGGGGAGAGAAAAAGAGATAAGAAGAAGAAGAGAAGAGGGAAACTTGAGAAAAATGAGAGAGAACGTGTGAGAAAATATAAAAGTATCACACACACACACACACACACACACACACACACACACACACACATACATACACACAGGGTGGGGAGAGAAAAAGAGATAAGAAGAAGAAGAGAAGAGGGAAACCTGAGAAAAATGTAAGAGAAAATGTGAGAAAATGGGGAGTATCACAGAGAAAGCAAAAGGGAAAGTGTGTAAGAGAGAAGCAAAAAGAAGAAGAGATTAATGCTACAAGAACGATGCGTGATATGTTAAAGAAATGAGAAAAGAAATCAATGGGAAAGAGGGAAAATGGAATATGTTTAAAGAAAAATGTGAAGAAAAGTCTGATGAAATGAAAAAAGAAAGGACAAAGAAAAAAAGACAATACAAGAGACAGCTTTTCAGAGGTTGAAAGGGGAAAATAGATTTTTAATAGAAAGAAAGCAAAAATGCGAGAAAAGGAAAGAAAGAAAAATGTACGAAGGAGGGAGGGGTGGAGTTAGATTGAGCGAAAGTGTCTAAGAATTTGGTCGAGTAAAAAGATTCTAATATCCTTAGAGAAGACGATATCCTGAGCAAAAAGGGACTTATTTGTCTTTTCCATATGGTCTGCTTTGTTATTTATGCACTTGGATGGTCAGCTTTCGTTGTCAATTCGAACAGATGTGACAGGCCACATCTGCTTTGGTCCAGAATGGTCGTTTACTTATAGAACTTCGCTATTGTCGTGTGGACATGTTGGCCTACATCATATCCTGACTGCACTGAATATTCTCACGTGTCGCTTCTGTGACACACAAACCTACTCTTCATTTCAGTTTGCCTTAGTCGGCTTATTTCCTCTTTCCTCTTCTTTTGACCGTCGCCATAAAATTCCTGCACAATTTTCTGACAAAAGACATTTTTGAAAGACAACAAGCTTTCTGGTCATGTTTTCTTTTTCGTTTCTGCTAAAATATTTCCATTCTTAAGTGGTGCATTTTTTGACTGTCGACAACTTTATATCTTACCTCGTTTTAGAATTTGGTTCATCGGCTCTTTTCTTTTTTGCTTTCAATTACAATGTTTATTATTATGCTCTCTTTTACTCGTTCTCTTTTATTTTCGAATCTTTTGTAGGAATTTTGTTTTCATCATTTCTCTCCCTTTGTTGTTCAGCCTTGCTCTCCTTCAGGAAAAATCGAGCTTTCTATCTTAAATTTGCAAGGTTTACAGAAGTTATCATACAGAGATATGAAGCAAAACATACAGAAAGACACACAGCCATATACATGTGTGTATGTATAAATTACTCATACTTACAAACAAAAGTGAGTATAAGCAATTGTTTATTGTTTTAGTTTTTTTCTAAACTTAACATATTTCCAAAGACACTATTTATTACCTAATATTAGATCGAAAATGCCTCGAATTACCAACAGAGATCAGCTACCAAATTGGTTAAATATTTTATCCTGACATTTTATTAGAAACGTGTATTTTTGTACGGTATATAGAATACAGAATCTGATTTAAATCTTTCAGTCATTTCGTCACAACGCAATTTTTAGTGCAAGACGCTGACAGAGGAAGAAAAAATATGGAACGATTCACATAAAGCTCGGTGCTCTACTAGACAATTTGAATTCATCAAAAAAGACACACTTTTTGTCGATTAATTTTGATGATCTGCTTTGCCAGGTTACAAATAATCCTTCTCGGGCAAGGAGAAAATTTCGTGAGAAAATTTCGTCAGAAAATGTTAAATGTTCATTTCGGAAGAAAAGTATAGGAAATATGGTCTAAGCTTCGAAAGTCATCATCAAGATAATTAAAAACAATTGATGTGTTGTAACATAAGAAAAAGTGTGAGGTGAGGGGTTACGTGTGGGTTTTTTTATATACATTTAAAATTAATCGACATAAAATGTCTGTCGTTTGAAATAATATTTATCTTAAAGAACATTTGCTGCTTAAATACACAGTTTAAAAAGTTAAAAGTATAAAAGTATAAATTAAAACAAAAAGTAGTAAATATTAATCCACAGTTTGAGACTGACACAAAGAATGATCATTTCAATATGTTTCACTGTTAACCATTCTGCTTTATCCTGAGTGGGAGTGATTTCGGCCATTACACTTCCTGTTGGCCCCATCTTAACTGCAGTGATCTGTAAAGGCCAAAGATATCATTATTAGGAATCATGATGTTAGCGCCAAGTACAAGGTCCATGACAACACTATACATATTCTCCGTCTAATCTGGGAATGAAAACTTTTCTAAGATAAGATCATTGACTGCAAAACTTCATGACGATTTTAGAAGACTTATAAAAGAAGATACCTTTACACGCATGCTCTACTTAAATATCGATTTGCTGTGACTGAGTTAAAGAACCATGGATATCGGCCATCTCTATTATCTGGTTCTATTATCTATCAATTTATACTCAATTGAATTCTAATTTATGGTGATAACATTTGATGAAGTAGACTTACTTGTCTAAAAGGTAATCCACTGTTAGAGACTGACGCATCGACAGATCATTTAAAAAAGTTGTTCCACTTTCAACCATTTGGATTTTTCCTACGGTTGGTTTTGACCATTACACTTCCTGTTAGCGTTATCTGACCTGCAGCGATCCTCAAAGGCCAGAGACGCTATTACTGCTATGAAATGCCAAGCTTCAAGCAAACTACAATTTCATTTTGAACAAGCTAAAATATGGTTGTGGGATTTGGATTGAAAGAAATATGAAAGAGATTTCTAATGAATGTCAAGATTCTCCTTCTCCATTTCTCAAACTTTTACATTGAGCCGAACATTTAAGTCAATATGCACATTAGCTTTCTTCAGATCAATATTGCCTCTGGGGATACTTAAGAGGTACTTCGTACTTTTGAATTTTCATTTTTTTATTTCATATACATGAATACCTCAGTTAATATAAAACATATTAGTAAAACTTCGTGTAAGCAGATGATATTTAAAGTCACGAAAAGTAATGCCCATAGTAATATGAATTAATGTCGGATTTAAAAAAAACTCTTAAAATTACAGTTGTTTATATTTCGAGTACGAAGCTGAAGGTAGACAGGGAGTTTTTCTATGGTGGGCAAAGAAGAGCAGCTTTGTTCTGAAGGTGTTCAAAATTACGAGCCATTTTTTCCCCATTCAATTACAGATTGTAGGTCCTTTTGAAGTGCAGCAGCCAAATTTAGTTAGTCAGTCTTGGGAGATTTCTTATTGAAACAGGAGTAAATGGCGGTGTAATCTGCATAGATTACAACTTAGGAAATGATTACATCCATAATATCATTGATGAGGATCAGAAAAGGCGTAGAACCAACAATGAAATTTTTAGGCACTTATTACATTAACTTTATGCTGGTTGTTAATTACTTAAATGTTTAAGGAAATAAAATCTGGGTCAGCAACTCAAACACATGTAACGTTTAAAGTTATGTATTTTTAATATAAGAATAAAAATCTAATTATGAGGATATCAGTTCTAACACAAGGTAAAAAATATTCTTAATCTGATCGAATCCTTCAATATATTTTGTTTTGGTCAGCAGCGGTCTTGCCTGCATATATTTACAAAGATTAACTCAATCCACCATGAAACCGAGAGTTGATGATGCAAGATGGGAAAATAGGGTTCACGAATTTTCAAGTAAACTGAATCTAGTTGACAGTATTTACATTATTCAGACTATTGCCCTCATCTTTGTTGTCATTTGTACGATGTTTCGGACCTTGTACGCTCCGGCCTTCTTCAGGTGCTAGGAATTTTGAATCGAACCCTTTATTACAATCACTGGGGCATATAATCCTCATTACTTGCGTAAAGCCTCGATTGGAAGTCATGAGTTATCTCTCTCTCTCTCTCTAACTCTGCAAGTTACTTGTTCATCACTGCTGTAGCCGGGTATTGAACTCACAATTTTAAGAATCAAGTCAGGAACTAATTAACGTCTATATCCACTGTAAATACTATCTCATCTCTGAAATATAGACAAATACTGAATCTAGTTGAGTTTTAAATCAGCATTGAACATTGCCTTAGTCTCAACCTCAACACAGGCGCAACTAAATCATTATCAAAGTATACCTGGTGCATGTTCAGTGTTACGCTGAAGAAATATTTAACATGATTAGCTCAGTCGTAAACACCTCAAGGAAATGAGATCTAAGGAAAATTTTGTGTAATCAATCTTCCAAGTCCGTTTGTTTTGTCTGCTTTGAAAATCAGCATTCAAAACATTATTATTGTCCCAACAACTGCTAGGTCCCGTGAAAGCAGAAAAGTGGAGACAAATGCTGTACAAATTTTGTATTTGGTTGACTCTGCAAGTAACATAAACTTACCTTTAAATCTGCAAGTAACGTAGACTTGCCTTTAATCTGATGTTTTGTTATATATATTAACTATCGCCCAGTTCACACTCCACCCACATCTATTGAACAGGTGTAGAGGCTCATCCCTTGTTCCCTGTTTAGGATGTGGTTTCTGGTTTTCTCTTTTCCAATCTTTTCACTTTTCTTTTTTGTTTATTTTTTTTTTCAATTGGAGTAGATGGACTAGGCTATCGCCCGGTTTCACATTCCACCCTCGTCTATTGAACAGGTGGGGGGGCACATCCCTTGTTCCCTGTTTGGGATGTGGTTTCCGGTTTTCTCTTTTCCAATCTTCTTACTCTTACGTAGCCCCCTGCGCATCAGTAGCGTTACCGCCTTGCTTGGGGTGATATGATTAAAAATAAAAAAAAAATATTGAAATACCGATTTGGCAAAGTAAACTCGTTTGTAACATTTTTAGCACCCATTAGAAGAAGCAGTTGCATCACATTCATTTTGCTATTAAAACTCTTTTATAATATAACTGTTTTTTCCACTATAATAAGAATAAGAGTCTTTACTGTCGTTTCTGTATTTTGCTTTAGATTTCTATCATTTCCCGTCAGTTTCCCCTCATTTTTATCTCATATTTACTTTTATTGTTTAGTCTAATTAGTTTCCTTCATCATGTTTTTACTCTTTTTTATTAAAGTTTTCTCGGTCTGAAACCTGATTATTAAAGTAAACAAACTGAATCGAATTAAACTCTAACATACATCTCATGGGTCTATCTATCTTTCTTTCTTCCTTTTTTTTTAATTTCTTTCTTTTTTCATTCATCCTTTTATTTATTTATTTATTTATTTCTACATTCCTTGTTTTTCCTTTCGTTCTCTCTTTTTTATGTTAACTGTTCTACATATTTCTACCCACATTTTCACATCACGTCTGCCCTATTTCTTTTGTCTTTCTTTCTACCTTCCTTCATGTTCATTTTCTTCTTACATTTTATTTTAACTCTTCTAAATACTTTTATTTTCCCTGTCCTTCAGATCACATCTTTCTTTCTTTCTTTCTTTCTTTCTTTCTTTCTTTCTTTCTTTCTTTCTTTCCTTCTGTTTTCATTACATTCTCCATTTTTTATTATGTTCCTTCCTCTTATTTATGCTTTAATTCCTGAAGCTCTGCTTCCATTAGTGCTTAATTTTCGTTTTTTCTTTCTATATTTATTTTATAATTCCTTTCTCTAGTTTACCATTTTTATTCTGCCTTTCAATAGAAGTCGGTAAAAGATACTTGAATGCTTCTCTTTCATTTCGCAGATTTCTTCGTTAGCAGACACATCTCATTCTGTGATCATACTTCATAAATCGCCAACCGTATTCTTTCATCTTTTTCGAACAATTTTCTTTTCGCCTCCATTTTCTCTTTATTATTTCGCAATGTATTCCTCTTTACCCTACTTGTGCCGATTTCGGCACCCCAACTTACGCAATAGTGCAAAGAAGCTTCTCTCAAATGATATATTCAAATTGAGTCTCATTTTCTTTCTTTATTCTTGCCCTTCGTTGAAGTTCTTCAGAGACAACGCAATAATATTCTTCTTGTACATCTTTCTTATTGACATTACCTTTTTATATTATTTTCTGTGCGCTTTATCGATCACTTCAGCCTCATTTTGAATATCCCTATTAGTTTAACACATGAAATGTTAGCAGGATTCTCCCTATAGGTGAATAATTTTCCCAATTTAGAAAAAAAATTAAGAAATATTGACACACCCATTATCTTAAGATTTCATTGTAGCATGTTCTTTTCGAGAACACAATTCACTTATCGAGCATTTGACCACAGGCCAATATTACTTTATTTTAAGGCTAATGAAGAGCTATAATAGACATATAATAGACGTATAATAACAGTAAAAAAAATGAAAAAATGCCACGAGAATGAACAAAGATCTCTTTTCTCTCAAGAAAAAGCTTCATAGAGATATTCTGTTTTCTTTTCGAACCGTTCCCATATATATATATATATATATATATATATGTGTGTGTGTGTGTGTGTGTGTGTGTGTGTGTGTGTGTGCCGTATTAGAAAAATTATAGATAGATAGATAGATAGATAGATAGATAGATAGATAGATAGATAGATAGATAGATCGATTTAATGCAAAGAATTTGTCACTTTAACTTGTCAATTTGTCACATGAGCAGATTCATGCTGATTTCGAAGTTTTGTGAGAACACCGTTATGATGTTTTCACTAGTCGGAACTGTTTATACAAACAGCCCTGACGAATGACAGCATCATAATAGTGTTCAAATTCGGCATGAATCTGCTCCATTAAAGAGATAAACCCTTTTTGTCTATCAATGGTCTATCTCCACCCCAATATCGTGCAATTTATGATAAAAACTTTCTTGCCAAAATCCATTTTATCAGTAAAACCCCTGAAAAACAACACACTTGGCGCTAAACATTATCACAATTAAATACTACACACACACACACACACACACACACACACACACACACACACACACACACATATATATATATATATATATTAACCATTTCACCCCGAGCAAGGCGGAAATGCCACTGATGTGCGCGGGGGAGTGGCTACATAACTGTAAAAAGATTAATTAGAAAAGAGTGAGGAGTACAAACTAGTTAGAAAGAGTGAGGAGTACAAACTAGTTAGAAAGAGTGAGGAGTACAAACTAGTTAGAAAGGAGCAATAGAAAGCTGAGAATGCAGGTGCGATGACAAATACATAGGTGGATGGAAAGGGAAGGATATACGGGGTGGGGAGAGAGCTAGAGTCT
The DNA here is from genome assembly GCA_037127315.1 of Ascarosepion bandense. Taxonomy (NCBI): domain Eukaryota; kingdom Metazoa; phylum Mollusca; class Cephalopoda; order Sepiida; family Sepiidae; genus Ascarosepion; species Ascarosepion bandense. The sequence continues at coordinate 1,457,527 of JBBBDQ010000833.1, forward strand.
AGTGGTTAATAGATGAGTATTGACATTGCATTTAAATTCTTGGGGGTTGTAGCCATCAGGAAAGCAAGAATATGGGAGAGAGTTCCACAGGCGGGAAGTGCGAGAGAAGAAGCTGAAGGAGTAGAATTGTTGTCTGCATTTGGCTAACCTCTGAATGGGTGGAACCCAGTTGCCAATCTGGTTGCACGAGTAAACACCTGTTGTGGAGGCACCAGTGACTTAAGTTCGTCCGAGCTGAAGCCATGAAAGTATTTATAGAACAGACAAAAGGAGGCCACATTTCTTCGGTGGGGAAGTGGCTACAGTCGAGCCGCCAAGTCAGTACCTATCTCCTTTGGAGCCTGTCGAGAACACTGAGGTAAACGGCAGGGGCGCCCGATATATGTGGTGGGAGACATAAATAAACTACAAACACAACTCCAAAACTTGCACTCCAAAATTAAGTTCACACTATAATATAATTTTAATGAATTGCCATTCCTACACTTACTCATCAAACAAAAACAATTACATCATCACAGACATTTACCATAAACCACAGTCACCCAACAATACATCTGTTTCAAGAGACATGACCCTAAAAGTTGTTTAAAAGCCATCCCCTACTCCCTAGCACGAGAAATTTGCACAATAGTAGCTGACGAAACCCATTGTAAAATACTCCTAGAGGAACTACCAAAAACACTACAAATATGAGGATACCGCCCTCCACTTATAAACAAAGGTTTCCAATTGGCAGAAAAGATGACATTAGAATCTCAACAGAATCAAAAAAAGAAAACACGAAAAAAAGAAAAAATTCTTGCATACGTTTTCACACACAACAAAATCAAACCAGAATAATTTACAAATATAAGACGCATAAAATTACTCATAAAAAATGATAAAATGAAAGAAATCTTAAAGACAACTAAAATAATTAAAAGCAAACGCCAAACACAAAATTTAATAATCATATTAACCTCATCAAAATTCCAGCACAACACCACACAGGGGGTAACAAAATGAAACAAAAACTATGTAGGTTTTGCAACATATTAATAGAAGGAAACCAAGTTCGAAAATACATTTACATTCGAAATAATAACAAATCTGAGCTGCAACTCTACAAACGTTATTTATGCTCTAAAATGAGATGAAAGCGCAGAAATATACGTTGGGGGTGACACAAGGCCTAATAAAAGAGTAGCCTGGTACAGAAGTAACATTAAACTAGTCAATAACAGGAAATTGTACGTTTCCTAACACTTACACGAATGTAGTGGAGGTAAATTCAAAATAATTCCTAAATACGAAAATGCAGAATATGACACGCTCATGATGCAGGACAAAATATTTGTAAAAAAAAAAAACAAGCCTTTCCTCAACAAAGCAACAGGAAAAACCTAAAACACGCAATGAGAAACACTAAATACAAAGGCGCTGAAAAAAAAATTCGTGAACCACTGCAAAAAATAGTATTCCAAAGACAACAAAAAGAACTAAATGACCCGTAGAATTTAATCAAAATTGCTGAAAACAATTTTGAAGGATGAAGACGAAATCAAATCTCGCAAGTCAGTGTAAAAAAAATTTTCTGGCCGTCGAAAAGTGAACTAAGCGGAAGAGATTTAACGGGTGAGTGTGAAAAAAACAAACAAACACGCACGCACGCATATGAACTTTCTGACTTGCTCACTGACCACTTATTTATATATACACGATATTTTCCAACGTCAGAAATACAAACAGATCTTGATATTTAAAGTCACAGTTTTATTCGATTGGTTCTATAAGTTCTATCAGTTAGTTTTAGTTTATTTGAATTTTTTCCTGTAAGCAAAGAAAACATTTTTCATCTAATGATTTACACGTTCTAGCGTTTTTAATATATTCCATTTTACTGTAGGTGCTTTATTTGCATCTTTTAATTGCCAATTTGCAATATACACTCAGTAATGTAAATTGACTTGCTTAATCAGGGAGTTTCCTTCAACATCATACTTTCCATCACCAAGTCAACCCAATTAGAAGAGATCAAGCATGATCCCCCCTCTGCAATTAAGCTCTAGCAAAAACTATGACTTTTATAGTGCCTTGAACGAATCTAGACCACGTCTTCCACGCACCTGAATGGATGTTCGTAACAACCAATGCAGTGCGCGAACTGACTTCAAATGCTCCACTGCGGGACACGATTTTCTTTTTATTTTGGTGAACAGCTTTGTTATGTCGCCAAGTATAAATGAATAACTCAACAACAGAATCAGAATATAAGTTGTATTCCGCGGAAAGACGGTTAGTATGTACAGAAGTGATTAGTAATATTTACAATAGAAAGATACAAGAGTCCAATCCGTCGTAAGACGTGTGTATACGTGATTACTTCCGGTACGCCACCGGAAGTGTGACTAACTCTTCACTGACTCGCACTGACTCTTCAGTAACTCATTAGAGACTCTCAAGTGAGTCTCTACGACTCCCTACGACTGAGGAGGTAATTTTATATTCTTAATCTTAACCCTCTATAATGTTAGCTAAACAAGGTCAAGTGGTTTAATTAATTTTGGTTTTAATTTGTACTGTAAAATCTATAGGTTAAAACTATAAAAAATGTAAAACGATTAAAACGATAAAAGACTAATTAACTACTCTATGTACAAATTAAAATGACAAAAAGTTCGAAATAATTGTGCGAGTAGACTAAATTTCGAAAAAAATTAAAAATTAAAAATGAAATAAAATAGCTTTACTATATATTTCATGTTTATTTGATTTAAAGGAAAATAAGTATAAATTTAAGACTAAACACATTACGATGTACACTGCGCTTAAAACCGCTAAAAATGCTTATAAAATGAAGTATAAAGTACCAATAGATAAAACTTTACAAATAGGACATTTTACAAACTTATAGCTGTTTAAAAGAAAAATAATTACAAATTGGAGACAAAAAGTCTTACGATGCATATTACGCTTAAAACCGTTTAAAAATAATAAGAAATAAAACCAAGTGTATAATTAGTTATAGCATACAAATATATACAACTTTACAAATAATACATTTTACAAACTGAACTGTTATATTCATAGACATTTAGACATTTAAAATGTTATCTATATTGTTTCCACAATAAAATTTATATTATTTACACACTTCCTTCTCTTTTCCGGTTATTTTTTAACTATTCTGTTGCATTAGAGTCTAAGACATATTTCATTTAATCTGTAGCCATTTTGCTATTCTTTCTGCTGTATCAATCATAGTTCGGATTGCTTCCATTTTGTTAGTTTCTACTAAGCCAATATCAGTTAGGCCTTTTACTGCAGGCGTTTTATATACATTTGCCAATTGTATTTCGAAAGTGAAAATGGTTTACTATTTTATTATTAAAGGATAATTTATGCCTATAAAATCGCGACTTGAAAGTTTTTCGTTTTTCACTGTCATGGAACTTGACGCATAGTCACGTTCTAGAAATTTACCGAATCAATTCGAATTGTTTCGATATTTAAGAGCATCACAAGCCGCCGTAGTTTACGAACTGACTGTAATATCCTCAGTCATTTGGAGATTATTTTCTCTTGATGCAGTCTATTTATGAAAGCGGGAAATAATTTTCCAAAAAGACAATTGCAGCTATTACATCGGCACAAACAAAGAACAATTTCCTCTTTAAAAGAAATGTATTTATTGGAACAGGTAAGTTTGGTAATTACCAAAAATCAACTCGATTCAGATTATTCTTTGAAGACAAAACAGAGAAATAGAACATTAGACAATTCTTACATTTCAAATCAAATTCAACATCTTAATAAATACATGCGTGCTGTGTATTAAAGTTGTTTTTGTCAACACCATTAGTAAACTTACATTCCGTTACCAAATCAAGGAATTGCTTGAGTGTGTGGGTGGTAATCACGAAGCTTTCAATAATTGCGAATATATATTTTCTCATTAAAATTACATTGATTTGATACATTTACACTGTGTGAAATATTTCAGTTTTGTTTTATCCTAAATTTTAACTTTTTAGGAATTGGATATATTATATGGTATGAAGTAAAGGAAAAAACGTAATTTTAAAAACAAAGTTTACGCTTTTTTACATCATCGTTTGTCTGTTTTCAGAGATGAGGTTTTGTAATAATTTACACTATTTACATTGTCTGAACTGTTGTGCTTATATTTATTCTCGCATAAACGACGTTACGGCAGTCGTAAGTTCCGGCCTTCTTTAGGTAATATTTGTTGGAATTTCGAACTGAACCATTTCCCTTCATGAACTAAATAATAGGGGGCGTTTCGAAATTCCAAAGCATATCACCTGAAGAAGGACGGATACTAAAACGGTTGAAATGTCGTTAATGTGCCAATAAAGATGATAACAAAAGTCTGAACAATGTAATTAGTACTTAGCAATTTTTATTATTTTTATTTTTGTTAGCAGCCAAAATGTATTGCATAACCAAAGTGTTTCAAAATTTTCCATTACAGCAATGCCATAACCTTCAAGATTCATGAACTAAAATCATTTGCTTCTTTTATACTCAACGTACGTGAGATTGTTCGAGAAAGGCTTTCACAGATCGACCCCCATTTAACCCTGCGCTCCATAGTTAACTACATTTTCTTAAGAACGTTACTCTTCGAATTTTTTAATTCCACTTTCTGAATAGTATTGTATTTTTCATTCCTTTTTCATTATTATAAATCATCTACGCTCCTGTAGTTTTAAAGCTGAAATGACTCCTTAGCTTATCTTTTGTACTCTCTCTCTCTCTTTCTCTTTCTCTTTCTTTCTCTCTCATTTAAAAGGTTATTCAATTTTCTTTGCATATATTTTCAAATGTTTGTAGTAAGTTATATTATTTTCACTATACGAAATATTTCACATTTTTATTTCTTACTTTTGAGAATTCAAAACGCAGTAATTTTAACTTTTACCTCTAAATCACTTTTCTTTGTTATTTTTCTATTTTCTATCTTATGCCACTTTGTATCCTTTTAAATCTCTGCATATTCAATTGTATCTCTTTTATTGGCATGGCCAAAGACGCATTTCAGAAGCTAACCAGAATACTGAAAGACAGGAAAATCTCATTAGAAACAAAGAAAAGAGGGCTGAATTGCTATATCTGTCCTTCTGTATGGAAGTGAATGCTGGACGCTCTCATCAAAAATGAAGAAGAAGCTTTAGGCAGCAAAAGGAAGGCATGGAGAACTTGATACTCACAAGTCGGATAAATGGAAGAAGAGACAGGGAAAAGCAGCGCGAGACGTACTTGTTAGGTCTGAGCAAATGGTTGCCGGAGTGGGGCTTGGAAGAGATACCAAGAGAAAAATTATTGAGAGCGACAAGACAGAGAGCTAAGTGGAAGATCATGATCTACGTCTTGAAGGGATACGGCACATGAAGAAGAAGAATATTTGTCTACTTTTCTCTCTTTATTATTTGTCCTTGATACGAACGTTGACTCTCGGGCTGTTGCTCTAAATATCAAACAAGCGTTTGAATTGGTTTGACACACTAGCCTTCTACGCAAGCAGCAGGTAAAACTAGACGATTGCTTGATTTAATCTAATTGTTCCTGCCACATTACAAAATGACGGCAATTTTAAATGGGCATGCTTTCAAATCCTTTCATGTGAACCTGGGTTTCCCTCAAGGCTCTATCCTAGAACTTACGCTTTTCCTCATCTTCATCAGTATTCATCCTGATGTAATCAGTTTCTAAGCATTCATCTATGCAGATGACACTGCCATCTACTCCCGTCTCAATAGTAAATCTGCCAGGGCTGACAAAGTAAATCTCGATTCTTCTTTTTTTGAAACGGACTCCCAATCTGTGATGAATTTCTTGTAAATTTTAATGCTTCCAAAACGAAACTGCTCTCCTTTAACCTCCATAGACCAACTTTTCTGGCCTCCATCAGTATGAATCTTTAGTCTCCCTGAAAACAATGCAGTGTGGCTTCTCGGCCTCATTCTTTCAATCGACCTTAAATCTAGGGGCTGCCTCGAATCAATAGCTACATCTACTGCTAAGAAGGTTGGGTCACTGTGCCAAGCCAGGAAGTTTTTCTTGTCAGAATCAATCTTGCACATTGTTTCTCTGATAGGTACAATCTCCAAAGACTTAAGTGCAACGTCATTTGCAATCTTCTATCTCTTTGACTCCCACCTCTTTTTTACTCTTTCTTCGACATCCTCTATACCATTTTTTTTTACTTTTTTCTCTTCCCTCTCCTCTAGATGTAACCCCTAGTACTGCCTTGCATGAAGTGAATCGATTATTAAAAAATGTCTTTTCATTTACTTTCTTTTTTTTATTCCCTTACAGAAGCAGGATTTCTTCAATATATTTCTTTTGTCCTCAAAAATTAATATTTATAACAAGTATTCTTGCGCCTCACTGAGGTTTTCTTCCTGTCCAAGATCGTTAAAAGTAGCCTAGTCCCTTAATAAGCATATCATCTTATTTACATCATTACAAGTAGACTTCTGCCTTTCTAAGCTTATCACGCTACCTAACGTTACACCAAAACACAGTTATTTTTAAACCCCATATCGTTTTATACAGCGTGGTATTTTACAAGAAATCGTATCTCTTTGCCTCATTGCAATTAGCCTTATGCCATACTAGTGTTATCTTCGTACCTTACTTCATTACAAGTAGTTTCGGACCTTACTAGTCTTATCCCTTTACCTAAATAGCCTTGTGCCTTATAAGGCGTATCACGCTTAACTCACGGAATTTCAAGTAGCCTTATGCCATACTAGTGTTATCTTCATACCGTGCATCATGCCTGGCACTTAACTATGCTACAAGGAAAACAAGTTAATTGAATACTTAAATCCTCAAAAATGCAGATTCTTGGTAAGGTTGAATTATGATGATCGGAGTTTTCACTGTAATTGTTACTTTCATGACTATTTTATTGGGCTGTCAAAAAGAGGAATAGGGACTGGGCCATTCTTACAGATAATGGAAAATTATTAATGGTATCTAAAGCATAAAGTAAATTAAACGTCTCTGGTTCAGTGGTTTGGTCCCCAATTACGCAGTAATTTCCCAATTTTTCACTGGACACCATGCCGGTAGAATTGCGCGATATGGAGGAGATTCCTATCCGCAAACTAGTAAATACCTTAGAACAGATAGATATGGAAAGATTTAATGAAGGATATGAACAACTCCCGAAGAAGTTGACGATAGGAGTCAGTGCTGGCATAGTCGGCGTAATAATACTCCTTGGAATAATAGCTAGGAAGCGGATTTTTAAGTGTAAAAGAAGCAACAGTGCTTCGGGAAAGGAAATTGAGTTATCCGTTGTGAATAGTACTCCGGGGTCAACGGGTGTTCAACACTCAAATGTCTCTGCGTTAAACAGAGAGATGTCAACAAATCAGATATGCTTGGATTCGAATCCAGAGGAAGTAGTAAAAGGAATAGAAAACATTGTACAAACTAGGGAACCACGAGTTACGGGTCCATTTTTTTAGACTAAATTAATATAAATGAAACCTCTAATCCTCCACAAGTAAATTGCATGCGGATTAACGTTGGAATCAGGGTAATTTTCTTCATTTTCTATTGAACATTTCTCAGTCAGACTATGAATGATATGTACTGCAGATAATGGCCATTTTTCTGTGTTCAAACATAGTATGTTTGAAATTAAATTAAATTAAATGAAGTTACATGTGTAACAATAAACTCGAGCAGAGGCACGCATGGTGTTGGTCAAAGGTCATTTACTCGATGTCAGTTTAGAAACTGGGGCGCGGTTACCGCCTATGATCATGTGGTCGTGCATCGAGGCGTCTACGCTTATGGACAGAGTCGAGAAAGAAAATGAACATTTTTAAGAACTTTGCCCAATTCTGTGAAAATGGATATTAAAAAAAAAAAAAAAAAAAAGAGAACAATGAAACATCGAGCTAGTAGAACAATTTTCACGATGGACACGAACATTGTTGGGTTGCCGATGTAGGCTCCCCTATATATTTTTTTGTTGTTTTTTTTTGTTTCGGCATGCACATGTTTTGTTGTTTTGGCGTGCACATGTGTTATACAATTGTCGGGCTTGTGTGGCATGGGGAGGAGTGTGAGGGTGTTGCGCTTAAAATGTTCTTAGGTGAACATTTTGGAAAATGGGAGGGCGAGGAATGTAATATAACAATCTGGCCCCACCCGAGGAAGGCTGATGCAAGCGAGGGTGTTTCCGGTCGTTGAAAGGAACGGATGTCGTTTGACCTTATTTCCGGCAGCAGCGGAAATAACTACAGAGGCAAACAGAACAGGTGTCTCTGAGAATTACGTGGGCATGCGTGGGCGAGGCAAAACCGGAAGAAAAAGTCCCGGTTCTGGAAGATTATAAAAAGACCTCGGCACACGGATTCGCCAGTAGAGGAGCAACAGAGATCGGCCGGTGAAGAGAGACACAACAGATAAGACTACACTCCCGTCAGCCATTCTATATGTGCCCTCACCCTTTCCGTTCTCTATTCCACACAGTTCGTCGTCATTAATAAAAATATAACCTTATATTTTTATATATGCGTGTTTGTTGTTTTGTCGTCATACGGCGATATATAACACCTTATAAGGCGTATCACGCTTAACTCACGGCATTTCAAGTAGCCTTATGCCATACAGTTGTTATCTTCGTAAATTACTTCATTACAAGTAGTTTAGGACCTTACTAATCTTATCCCTTTACCTAAATAGCCTTGTGCCTTATAAGGCGTATCACGCTTAACTCACGGCATTTCAAGTAGCCTTATGCCATACTAGTGTTATCTTCATACCGCGCATCATGCCTGGCACTTAACTATGCTTATCATCTTGACTCATATTATCCTAAGTAATTCAATTTTACCATACCATGTTTATCACTCCTACCTCAGGTGATTGCAAGTAACCTTGTGCCTTACTAGGATTCTCTTCTGACTTCACGTTATTAAATTTAGCTTCATATCTTTCTAGTTTCACCACTCTATCTGACGTCCCTATAAGTAGTCTTGTGCCATAACATATTTAATTTTTGTACCTCACATCATTACATGAAGCCTTGTGCTTGAGGCGACATCTTAACTCACGTCATTACATGGAGATTTGTATCTTGCTTGTCTAATCATATTTTTACATCATTACATATGGCCCTGTGCTTTGCTAGCCTTATACTTCGCGTCTCTACATATGAGTAGTCAATCAGTCAGTTAAGTGCTATACGTGAAACACGCTTGGGCGATCATGTCTCGAAAGAGACATGACTGACTTGGCAGAAGATTATCCCGCAGTAGGTTGCCATTGCTTTCTGCGGTAGACTGGTTGCCGGCCAAGGCTATAGAACCCAATCTGTCCTGTTATTTAACCCATAACTGGAAGGAATAGACGGATTAATACCTTTCCCAAGGGTATTTGCGCGTAAGTGAATGCAATGAATTCAACTGGAATTTGAACTCGGCTCCACTCGATTTCTCGTTTCGAGCCGATATCCACTGCACCACAACGCACATCCACATATGAGTAGACCTATGTCTTATTAGTCATATCTCCTTCCCACTTTACGTGTTGCCTTGTGCCTTTCTGATGTTATCAGGACCGATAAAATACTTTGATTTTATCAAAGGACTCGTTAATTTGATTTACTCTCTACACTTTTTATTCCCCATTTTTCTTTCCTATAGAGTTTGTTATTTTGGAACCTTCTGATTCATTTTCTTTTCTTTTTTTCACTATTTCCATTTCTTATTCTTTACTATTCACACAATAATATACTTTCATATATTACTTTGTCTTACATTCTTTTCTCATTCGAATATTTTCGGAATTTCTTTCAATTTTCTACCTCGAAATATTTTTCTCGACCTTGCATTTCCCCTAACACAGAAAATCTCTCAGAACGATTTTTCACGAATCGTCTAACCCTTGCTAGAATGATCTTTTCTGCTTATTTCTTGCAATCACAACCATTTTGGTAACGAACAGAATTAATGACGGATTCTTTTGATACCCTGACTTCTCAGGAATACGTTAAGGTTTTGTTTTTTTGTTACCCTTTGTGTTTTTTATATTGGCACCACGAATTTTTTCGGCCGATCCATTCTTCACCTTTTATACATCAATAAATCCGCGCACTTTTTTTGCACGAAATAAAAAGTAGACGCTGAAAACGCTTAAGAATTCCAGTTAATGAGCGCTCTCACGGGCAGACGCATTCCACACGGCTAATCCAGGGTGACTTTTATTGTTTCACCATATCAAGATTTATATTTATTTATGGACATTCAACATTTTAATAATGACCATTCAACGTTTTAAAAAAAATCTCATCTGAATATCATTTAAAAATTATATAAGAATATGTAAAATTTGCATCAAACAATTTTTCAATTAGATAAAATAGTTTTTGTTTTAATAAAGATAAATGTCTAACACGTAATGAAGTATTTCTCTCTGATCCCAAGAACATACAGCGGTATTGAATTCACAGTTATACTCATCCTAGCGTTAGGTTCTATTTAACCTCTAACTTGAGGAAGAATTGATGGGTTCATATCCCAAGCGGATTTGTCCGGAAGAGAACATAAGGAATTTAAGTCGGGATTCGAACTTCTCTTGCCGATTTCTCTTTCTGAACCTCTAACTTTACACTCTCTGCGAATCAGTTTGACTCAACTGATCATTATTCAACATAAGTTTCTTTGGAAACATTCCCCCATGTATTATATAGATCCAACATTATAAATGATAATTTCAGATTGTATTTCAGTGCTAATACGAGACACGGAAAGGAAACTAGAAAACCTTCTACAGAATGTAACGAAGGCGAGTGAGAAGGAATGACTAAACATAAATTACAAGAAAACAATGCATGGTCATCAGCAAAAAGAGGAGCTCAAATGGTCAATGACAGGTCGGAGATAGAAAATGCTACCAGGTACAGAAATTTAAATAACCTGAGAAGTGTTCTAACAAAAGACGGAAAATGCGACACTGGGATCTGAAGGGAAATTGGGGTGGCCAAGGACGCATTCCAAAAGATAAGCAGATTATGGAGAGACAGGAAAATTTCGCTGGAAACAAAAAAGAGATTACTAAACTCTTACGTGATAACTGTCTTTCTATAGGGCAGTGAATGTTGGACAATCTCCTTAAGTATGAAGGAGAGAAACAACAGAAATGTAGATCTATAGAAGGATGCTGAGGATATTACAGATTGGACATGTGAGCAACGACTAGGTTTTGGAAAGAATGGAAACACCAAGGAAACATCCTTGACATCAGGAGGAGACATTCAAAATTTCTGGGACAGCTTATGAGGAAGAAGGGCTTGGAGAATTTGATACTCAAAAGACAGAAGGAAAGAAGGACAGGAGAGAAGCAGTGCGTGTTATACATCATGGAAGGTAGAGCATGGTTTGGAAGCAACAACAAGACAAAATATATTTAGAGCCACAAGTGATAGGAAGCTGTGGAATGCTATGATCGTCTACGTATTGAAGGGACACGGTGCATAAAAGAAGAAGGAAAAGTCAGACTTTGGACTCTTTAGTATCACAAAAGTAAATCTCTGTTGATACTAATATATTGTAGCGTATTAATCTGTTATTCTTCCTAAGTATTATGGCTGTCCACGATGTAGATGATCATGACTCATCATAGTTATGTTTTTTTCTGTAATCTATGACCATTCATGAGAAAGCAAAATTGTTTTCGTTAGCTTTTTATTGGATATTGGCTCGGAACGAGAAATCAGGAGGCCGAGTTCGAATTCCAGCCGAATTCACTGCATTTACTTACGCGCAAATAGCCTTGGGAAAGGTATTAATCCGTCTATTCCTTCCAGTTATGGGTTAAATAACAGAACAGATTGGGTTCTGTAGCCTTGGTCGGCAACCAGTCTACCGCAGAAAGCAATGGCAACCTACTGCGGGATAATCTTCTGTCCAGTCAGTCATGTCTCTTTCGAGACATGATCGCCCAAGCGTGTATCGCGCATGGCACTTAACTGACTGACATTATTTTTTAATATATGTCCTCGACAATCATATGTTTGTTTCTACGTTGGGTACGTTTCTTCGGGAGGTAAAAACAAAACTGAATATGTCTGCTCCCTATATTTGGTTCATTGTTGTTGTGGGAGGTTGGTTGGGCTTATTGATAATGAGGGGAATGTGTCTTCTAGAGTTTTGAAGAGCCTGGTGTGTAAGTGCTAAATTGTTGATTAATGGTATTATCTGTTGGAGTGTACGTTTTTATCTGTCGGGTGTATCTTTTAGTTAGAATTTCGCAGAGATTGGTGTGTGTGGGGGTTTATTACATGGTCAGTTTTGTGTGTTTGCGTGGGGTTTTCTTGTGTGTGCGATTGGGGACTTGTTTGTTGACCTTAAGAATTTTTAGGTGTCTTGCTTAGCTCGCTCTTGATTTATTTATGTCTGTTGTTACCAGGTAAATTTTTACCTCCCGAAGAAACGTACCCAACGCTAAAACAAACATATGATTGTCGAGGACATACATTAAAAAACAATGTACATGTTCTAAAATATAATTTATAATATATATATATATATATACATATAGCCTATGGAAAAAGAGAATGACAACAAACTGGCATTCCTACATGTGGTAATAACTAGAAGAGAGCTGGGCTTTAAGACATCCGTATACCGCAAGCCAACATTCACCGGACAATACCTCAATTTCAACTTCCACCACCCATACAATCTAAAGAAATGGATCGTCCGCTGCCTTCAACATCGAGCAAAAGTCATAAGTGGCGACCCAGAACTATACGAACAGGAAATGGTTAATGTCCTACAACAAAACAATTATGGAATCAGCACATATGCTAGGTTTCAAAAATCTCCTAAGTCGACAAAGCATAGAGATGGACACAATATGGGAACCAGTAATACGGAGTGCCAGAGAAAATCGTCAGTGTCAAAAGTTGCAATAAGTTCTGGTAAAAAACTACTAGAAAAACCATTAACCTCAAAAATACTCGAGAAAACCATTAACATCAACAAAAAAATTGCAATGTGAACCCTGGTGAAAAAAAAAAGGGTTTCTGGATATTAGGTTTATAAGTCTCAACACTTTAGTTTTTCTTGTCCTTAAGGTCACAAATGTAACAATTAAAAATATGTTATTAAAAGACAATAAATGAGAAAGATTTGTTTATAAAAACAAAAAAAAGTTGTGAATTCGATTATGACGAAGCAAGATCCTTTATTAGCCAAACTGAAAGAGAGACCGTTTAACATAGCAATTGTAGTCGTCTATGCACCAACAATAGAAAACATCTGGTTTCAAGAACACCCGAAACATTTTTGGACATGGAGAAGCACAGGTGGCGACACGAAAATCCAAATCGATTATGTAACCATAAACAAGAGATTCAGAAACGCAGTGGTCCAATGCAAAGCCTATCCAAGTGCAGACTCTGAAACCGACCACCTTCCAGTTATCTAAAATCTAAGGGTGAAACTTCGGTGATTAAAGAAGCCTAGAGCAGCACCCAGACTGCAATACAACACGCTCCTAAATGAGCTCGACCTGCAAAAAAAAAAAAATTACACTGACACTGTGAGAAAAAATACTAAGAACACATGGGAAATGGGATGCACTGAAAGAAGCGCTAATGCCATCAGCAAACGACACGGTTCCAGAGGAAATTAGACGCAGAAGAAAAAATGCTAGTGGATGACTAAAGAGATTCTTTAGACGATGCAAAGGAGACAGAAAACTATGCCAAGTCATGTAACGTAATAAAGGAAACTACACAAGGAAATAAGGAGCAAATGCAGACATCCTAAAGAGGAATGGCTCAACAACAAATGTGCCGACGTAGAGAGATTGAGCAAGGCTAATAAAGAATAAATGTATAAAGAAATAAGAGAACTGACAAGACAAAAATCATGTTCATCAACTGGATGTACAAAATCTAAGGATGGAACGGTCATATTGGAGAAAGAGGAAATATTCGAGCGATGGAAAGAATACATAAAAGATCACTTCCACGACAAGAGAGAGCAACTGATAGTGAAAAAAAAAAGAAGCAGACGGACCGGAAATATTAAAATCCGAAGTGAAAGCTACAATGGCCAAAATGAAAAGAAACAAAGCAGCTGTCCAGACGGCATTGTAATAGAGATGTTGACAGCCTTAGAATATTTTGGCGTAAAGAAATTTACGGAAATAATAAATAAAATCTACAACAGTAGTGTAATACCAGATGACCTAAGCAAATCAATTTTCAGATATCTGTCTAAAAAGCCAAGTGCACTCGAATACGAACTTTACCGAACAATCAGTTGATAAGCCTCGTAACGAATCTCATTGTCCGAATTCTGATAAATACAGTGCGAAGCAGAATCAAACCGGAAATAGGACAAGAACAGTGCGGTTTTGTCAAGGACACTGGAACAAGGAATGCGATATTTATAATTAGGATTCCATCAAAAAGCACGATACAAATGAAAAAGGAAGTTTTCCTGTGTTTTGTAGATTTCTGCCAGGGCGTTCGACAAAATACATCACATGAAATTGATAGAAATGCTCAGCAAACTCGACATATTTGGCAAAAAATCTCTACTGGTAACAAACCGCCTGCATACGGACAGGAAACAAATTGAACAGATATAAAAAGATAGAAAGGGGCGTAAGACAAGGATGTTTCTTTTCACCAGATCTATTCAACTTGCACAGCGAGACTATTCTGAGGACCCTAGAAGTTATGCCAGGATTCGTCATTGGTGGTTACAATCTGAACAACATAAGATGCGCAGATGATACATTGCTGATTGCTGACACGGAAATAAAACTACAAGATCTCCTAAACAGTTAGATGAAGAAAGTCAGAAGAAACGACTGCATAAAAATTACAAGAAAACCGAATGTATGGTCAACAGCAAACAGAGGAGCCCAAAATGCCAATTAAAGGTTGGGATACTAAAATCAAGCAAAATCAATAGATTCTTTTCCTTTTTCTTTTTTTTCCTTTTTCTAAATTTTTTATTTTTGTTTTTATTTTTTTATCTTTCTCTTCAGTTAAAGTAAATACTTATTCTGGCAAATTTTTTTGTACCAAATGGAAGGAATATTGTGTGGTCTAATGAAATGAGCTAATTTAGCTCATTTCAATGAATTATAATTTATGACCAATTTAAATGACATGTTTAGATTTCCTTTATATATATATATATATCTTATTAATTATTTTATTTAAAATCCATGTAGTTTACATTGCGGCATGGAAATATGTATGTTTCGAGATTTTTACTTCGTCATCAGACAATGTTATATCATTGATGTTAAAATGATTTTCATTTGAATAAAAGAATATAATGTTATTTATGGATGTGGGAAACTGAAAAAATTATGTGTTTGTGCAATTAAACTAATCATAATAGAGATCCACATTAAATTTGAATATATATATATATATATATATATATATATATATATATATATATATATATATATATATTACAAACCCTCGTGATATTTAATTTGCCTGATAATGTGATATGTCTTGAAGTAAATGATATTGCGCCGTCCAGTAAACTTGAAAGCCTGGCTTTAATTTGGGCTGTAATAATTATCTCTGCGTCAGTTCGAAATGTGCAATAATCTCAGCCATGTGATATGCCAATAAACATTTACCCTAGTCTCGTACAAGATCATAAGTGTGGTCCCACCCAGTGCAAACTGAATTCACTGCAGATGAGATAAGGCGCTAGATTAAGTTATGAAACATTGCTCCAAAAAGAGGCTCCCATGAACACTCGGTTTTTATGCTTGATAATTCCTGTTCTTTCTTTTCTCTGTTTGATCTTAATCCTTTCAAAATTCGCCTAAGCTAGCCATAACATCTCTCGTACTTTTTTATTATTGGCTTGTTTCCTTTCTGTTATACGTTTGAAATAATTTGGCATTAATGCCTCTTGTTTCTTTTACCATTCTTTAGCGCTGTCCTTTGCAGACTCAATCACATTCCGCCATTTTCCCGCCAAAAAGCCTCGGGAATCAAGTTGCAATTAAGTTCTTCAGCTGTAGACTTCATCCGAGCTTCGAATATCGAGCAGTACGCACTAAATGACCTTGTTATTTAGAGGTGATGCGATAGAAATGAGGAAAGGAAAAAATGACCTCTGAATTGTGGTCAGCCGATTTGGCCGTTGTACAGTCAACTCAATGAACCTATAGGATGAGGAAAAGACATAGAAGAATGAAGATGTTGCGAATAAAAGAAAAGAAAAGAAAAGAAAAGAAAAGAAGGAAAAAAGAATAACTAAAAGCGAGAAAGAAAAAATAAAGGAACGCAAATTGAACAAAAACAGTGGCAGAATAAAAAGAAGAGGAAATATCGAAAGTCTAATAGGAAGAAACAAACAAGCAGAAGCATAAAGTCAAACAACATTATGGAATTTACAGAACAAAGAATGAGGAAAAAAATGAAGAATAAATATATATTTTTCAAAGAATTTTGTTTTCAAAGATAAAAATAAAATGAAGGCCAAATAAATAAATAAATAAAATATGGAGAAGAAGAAAAAGGCTGAAAGAAGTTTGTATAAACTTTTGAAAGTAGCGAAAAATTTCCGCGGGTAAATTTGAAATAATGTAAGATGAACAGAAATTGATTGATTGAGCAACACAAATTAACGGCATTAAGTGGGAAGAATAGAAAGGAAAATATAAAATCGCAACCAACTTACATAGCTTTTTGCCATATATATATATATATATATATATATATATATATAGAGAGAGAGAGAGAGAGAGAGATTAGACATCCACGGACAGATCTATTTCGCTGTATCACATATCATCAGTACGGTTAGCCATCCGATTGCTTTTAGCTAGGATTGAAACCCGACCGAACTGACATCAGTCGGCGTTTATACCTCGTAGCTCGGTAGAGGAAGGAAGGCTTTTAGCGTGTGATATACCATGTAAACATACGCCAGAAACTGAGAGTGTTTTAATTCATTACTGAATGAACGATTACATTGTTTCATATATATATATATATATATTTATATAAAATGATTTGTTTGAACATTATTTTTGATCGCTATTCGTATTTAAGTAGATATACTGTTTATAACCAAACAGTATTATATATTTATTTCTATTTCCTGATTATTTACGATAACTTTTTATGACGAAAATATGTGTTATTCGGCAGGATTCGAACCTGCAACCCCTATCCACATAGGGGAGCTACCATGTGATCTGCCGCGTCTTAGACCTCGCGACCACGAATGACGATTAGTGCAAACGAAGTCAAATTAAGCCTATAACACAATCTTATAAAATTCGCATACTCACATATATATTTTTGAAGACAGTATTTCCACGCGTATAAATAGTAGTAACATTTATTCAATTATACTAACAATTCTCATACAAACTCACAAAATAAGCATATATTTACATGCTTACACAAAACCACACATACATTCGTATCTCTCGCTCCAGACATGTCCGCATTTATATATGTATACACATAAATGTTTTATTCATATATGCATTCATGTATTTATATCCACATATAATTATTGTGTTTACACACTCATCCATCTATAAAGAGCGGATTCATGTACATATATAAATATATTACGCTCTCACACCCTGATTAAGCACTATGGAAGAATGATACTTTGAAAAAATAGTAGCCACTCTAGCAACGCTCATTCAGTAATGAATTAGACCACTCTAAATATTGGCGTATGATACATCATACGCTAAAAGTCTGCCTTCCTCTACCGAGCGGCCATAGCTCAGTGGTATAATAGCCTACTGATGTCAGTTCGGTCGGGTTTCAATCCTGGCTAAAAGCAATCGGATGGCTAACCGTACTGATATGTGATACAACGAAATAGATCTGTCTGTGGATGGCTAATCTCTCTCTATATATATATGTATATATGGCAAAAAGCTATGTAAGTTGTTTGGGACTTTATATTTTCCTTTCTATTCTTCCCACTTAATGCCGTTAATTTGTGTTGCTCAATCAATCAATTTCTGTTCATCTTACATTATTTCAAATTTACCCGCGGAAATTTTTCGCTACTTTCAAAAGTTTATACAAACTTCTTTCAGCCTTTTTCTTCTTCTCCATATTTTATTTATTTATTTATTTGGCCTTCATTTTATTTTTATCTTTGAAAACAAAATTCTTTGAAAAATATATATTTATTCTTCATTTTTTTCCTCATTCTTTGTTCTGTAAATTCCATAATGTTGTTTGACTTTATGCTTCTGCTTGTTTGTTTCTTCCTATTAGACTTTCGATATTTCCTCTTCCTTTTTCTGCCACTGTTTTATTTTTTAACTGACTGCGGATATATATGCATATGTGTGTGTCTGTGTGTGTATAAACAACCTTTCATAGTGTATCTTTTAATTCTTTATCTCTGCTCTTTCTCGTGTTTTTTTTTTGTTTTTTTTTTATCCGTACTCGCTTAGAGAACTAATGCGCGCATGTATAAAAGCAATGTAAGCTAACAACTGAATTCTCTATACAAATATAACACTTAATATTTTATATTAAGTTGATCTGCTTGGATTATCCTCGCCATTTACGGACTTGATATAGATAGATAGATAGATAGATAGATAGATAGATAGATAGATAGATAGATAGATAGATATGTCAGGCGCGTTTAGCATGAAACATACAAGATTCTTCTTTTTCTCCTTTTATGTACCTTGTTCCTTTAGGACGTAGGCGATCATGGTCTTCCAGGTTTCCCTATCCCTGGTGGCTCTTAGCACGTTTTCCCCTGTAACGTCTCTCAGCCCCCGTTCTGTCATCCACTTGCTCAGGCCTTTTAAATATGTTATCTGTTGCTTTCCTCTGTCTCTTTTTCCCTCTATCTGGCCTGTTAGTATCAGGTTCTCCAAGCCCTCCTTCCTCATTGCATGTCCCAGGAACTTTAGTTGTCTCTTCCTGATGCTCAATATTAATTTCCTTTTCGTTTCCATCATTTTCAAAACCTCGTCATTGCTCACATGCTCGGTCCACGATATCTGCAGCATTCTTCTGTAGAACCACATTTTAGCTTCTTCACGTTTTCCCTTCATCTTTGTTGATATTGTCCAACATTTGCTGCCATATTGAAGAACTGCACATAGCAATCCAGTACTCTCTTCTTCGTTTCTAGTGAAAGTTTCCTGTGTCTTAATACTTTTCTCAGCTTCTGGAACTCGTCTTTCGCCATGACAATTCGCCTTTGGATCACCGTGTCGCACTTTCCGTCTTCAGTTAGAACGCTTCCCAAATATTTGAATTATCGTACCTACTTGATTTTAACACCCACCACCTCTAATTGACACTTTGGGCTGCTCTTTTTGCTAATGACCATGCATTCGGTTTTATTGTCGCACTTGAATGTTGACTTTAATATCCACTTATATATATAGACAGAGAGAGAGAGAGAGATAGTGGGAGAGAGAGTGAGAGAGAGAGAGAGTGGCAGAGAAAGAATGGTCAGTATTGTGGAACGCTATTTTGTTTTTAACATTATATCCTGCTACTGTTCCTCATGCTATCAAGCACATTTTAGAAAAGCTTTTGATTTTTTTTTCTAGGTGTTTGTTTAATTTTTCTTTCCCCGAATAATAATAATGCTTCAGCTTTTCCATCTTGTCTGTTTAGTCATTTCTCCCCGACCTCGGCGAGTTTCGTTGGTGTGTGCATGTATATAAACGTCAGCTATCCTTTTCGTAAAATCTTGAATTTGCCGAGCTAGTATAAAATGGTCTTTTCATCAATAGCAGTTCCCTTCTTACCCGATGATTGAGTTAAAAGGCATGAAACTTTTAGTTGCACTCGGTTATTATTAATCATAAATTTATTGAGAAACATTTAAGATCGGCCATGCTGTATATATTTGCTGTTTTTCTTATTGTCCATGATATTTTAGCGCATTTTTGTTAACGCTTTTAATTTCTAATAGATGTTTAGAAAGGGTTGTGCTGCTCCTCTATTTACTGTTGTTAAAATATGATTTGTATGCGTAGTTCTCCTGTTTTCAGACTCTTCCAGTTGATGCTATGTAAATTTTCTCCGTTATATATATAGAGAGAGACTTTTCTAAAATATAATAAATAAAAAATGTAAACATTGTCTATGTGTGTTAATTTAAATCAGATATTAAAATGCTTACAAAGTTATAAAGTTTAGAAATGAAAGTTATTAGAAATGTTGCTTAAAATGAGAGGAACGATTTGATCAAACAGATCATGCATTTCGCCAATTTAAGGCTTCGTCGATGTGTGTTGTGGGGCAGTGGATATCGACTCAGAACAACAAATCGAGGGTCCGAATTCGAATTCTAGTTGAATTCTTTGCATTTACTTACGCATAAATATCCTTGGTAAAGGTATTAATCTTTCTCTTCCTTCCAGTTATGATATTAAATAGTAGTACAGATTGGGTTCTATCACCATGGTGGGCAACCAGTCCACCGCAATAAGCAATGGCAACCTACTGCGGAATAATCTTTTGCCCAGTCTGTCTCTTTCGTGACATGATCGCATAAAACGTGTAACACGTATGGTATTTAACTGACTGAAGATTTCCTCAGATCGAAAACGAAAGAGATAAAAGTATGAAAGCATGTATTCGTGGATGTTTGAAAAAAAAATGAAATTTATTACTTTTACCCTAAGATGGCGTTTCTCCAAAGTCGTTAATACATGGCTTATTTAAAATTTGAAAGATTTTAAAATATCTCAGCTTTTTTCAGATTGAATTCTTAAATTCTTTTTTCTTTATCGGAATGGCTCGAAAGCAAGAACGTTGTAGATGTTTTACATAGCCTTTTCTGAATTTAATCTACATGTAATGCATCATAATGAGTCGTAAGTAAAATTTATATTTGTCTTTCATCTATGCGCGCTTTATGGTATCGACAATGTGTTAATTTAAATCAGATGTTAAGATCATGACAGTTTCAGAATTTGTACAATGGAAATGTTACATGAAAAAAGAGGAAAGATTTGATCAAAGAGATAATGCATTTCGTCAATTAATACATACATATATATATATATATATATGTGTGTGTGTGTGTGTGTGTGTGTGTGTGTTTGTGTGTGTGTGTGTGTGTGTGTGTGTGTTGAATACATGAATTGAAATCCGACAAGATTAATAGAATGGGGAAAGAACAGGTACTGTCATTAATCTAACATGTCTCACTTATAGACAGGCATAAATTTCCTACAAATAAAAATGATCACCTATCGCTTTCTTTCATGTGACTCATATTTGACCAATGAAATCAAACATCAATCAACATGTTGTCTATTTTTTATTTTAGGAAAAATTTTAAAACATTTAAATCCGTGGCATATTATCAACTCTCTAAACAAAAACTAAATAAAGTGAAACATGTTATTTACTTATTTCGTTCATCATGTGTTACACTGCTTATATACAATATTTCCTTTCTCTGATTTCATGTGTACATGGCTTAGAAGGTAGTGATTCTGACTAACACCAAATCGGTCGAGTTTCGATTCCAGTCAGAAGCAAATGGATGCGTCTAGTCACACTGATGAGCTAAGATACAGCGAAACAGCCTTGTATATGGATTACATATATATATATATATATATATATATATATGAATATAAGAACAAAATCGTACTTATTTTCACATTTCAGTCTCTGGGTGACTTTGTCAGGGCAATGTTAGAATTATTAAGCTGCAATTTTTCATATAAAAAGGCGAAGATGTCATCGGTTTATCAAGTTTGGTAAATTTAAAAACGTATTTTAAAAACGTCCGGATTCAAAGTCTTGTGAAAAGCAGAGTGAGTAATATACAATTTTTTTGTTATATAATTATTACTCTGATTGTGATTAGATTTTTACAATATGACATGTACGTTTTTACTGTACATATTCAAAAACTGAAATGATGAATAATCAAGAACCCTCAGTGATAGCAAACCTCCTGCATACTGATATATATCGATTTCAACAAAAATAAAAATTACAATGTAGTCTAAGACTTATTCAACCTATAAAGTAAGGTAATTTTGAAAAAATTAGAAGTCGTACCAGGATTCATTACTGGCGGTCGCAATCTTAATAACGTATGATATGCGGATGATACAATGAAAGTAGTGAATGAGAGCGAGACGAAAAGACTACGCATCAAGGCACAACGGATGGCACTTTGCAAAAAATATGAGTCTGAAATGCAAATTTTAAATCGGAGAGATCAAAATCAAACAAATAAAATATTAAATGCCTGGGAAGTGTTTTAGAAGAAGACGGAATGTGCGACACAGAAATCCGAAGACGTAGTGGCTTGTACAAAAATGCTTTCCAAACGCTAAGCAGATCACTAAGAATTAGGAAAAATTCGCGAGAAACAAAGAAAAGAATACTGAAATATTTCCTGATCGTTCTCGTATATAGCAGTGAATGGTAGACAATCTTTTTATAAATGAAAAGACTTGAGAGAAGAGAAGTACACTCAGGATATCATGGACCAAGCAACGATCAAATTTTGCAGAAAATAGAAACAAAATGAAAAATTATACTTAACATAATAAATAGTGGAAATTTTTATTTAGGGTATATAAAGACCAAAGAAGGCTTGACAAATATGATACTGATGGGACAATTTGAAGGCAAAGGAGTAAAATAACGCATAAACTATTAAGTGAGTTTAGAATGAATGGCAGAACAAGTTTTAGGAATAATAAAAAAAGATAAAATTAATTAACAGTTACGAAGAACAAGACATTGTGGAAAGCCGTAATCATTTACATCCTGAAGAATAAATTTCCACTCAGTAAGTTTTTCCGCAAGAAGTACTTTATGGAGTAGACTTTTTTTTTACAGCAGTTTCTGCGATTGCAACAATCTTAACCTTTTCAAGTTAAGATTCCATCGTTTGTGTATCCTTCTTATTCTTATAATCATCATTTCTTAGTGATTTCTCTCTCATTCCTATCATAGAAGTTATTAGATATTAACCTTTAAAGGGTAATCCACTACCTTGAGTGACTCTCGAGCCTTGTACTTGGTGAATTACAGTATAAAAATGCAATTAATGCCAATTTCAGAAAGAAAATTAACTTCTGCCTTTCATTAAGAAAAATATAGATTATTCCTTGGCAAACATGTCACTGAATATCAACACTGTTTTTCTTACTTTTTAAAAATAACAAAGATCCCTCCGTCTTTGAGCCATCCTACTAACTGTAACCATGTATTTTTCTAACTACATTGAATGCTGTCGTCATGTATGGTCGGGTGCTACTGATATTCCTCTTGAGGTTCTCAGCAAAATCTAAAGAAGGACGTGCAATATAATCGACCCTGGCTTGGCAGCCCGTCTTCAGTCACTTTCATATTTCAATATAGTTAAATGTAACCCCACTTCTACTTTAACAGATTATTTTCACGCACATCGCTTGCTTTCCTGATAGCTACAATCGCCAAAAGTTTAAATTCAACGCCAATTGCCATCTTCTATCTTCTTGATTCCAATGTATCTCTTATTCTTCTTCGACATCCTCCGTACCTTTTTTTATTTTTTCAATACGCACCAGTGGCGGTCCTGTCTTGCTTAGGGTGAAATGATTCTATAAAATAGTGAGATAACCAACGCTGAAGAATGGCGCAAGTCACATTATCAGGTTTGGCATTGAATCTTACCTAAAAATAATAAAATGATTTTCGCAATCTAAGCACTAAACTCTATTTGAGGATAACATCTGAAACTCATTGAACCTATCATTTTTCACTCATTTAAGGTTATTCGTTTTTGTGGTTTTATCCAAAGAATTCAATTGTTCAGTTTAATCGGTGATCCTAAGAGTTAGGTACTCTAAGTTCTTGAGACTCATGAAGTATAAATTTCATTTTTATAAGTCAGTCAGTTAAGTGCCGTGCGCGATACACGCTTTGGGCGATCATGTCTCGAAAGAGACATGACTGACTGGGCAGAAGATTATCCCGCAGTAGGTTGCCATTGCTTTCTGCAGTAGACTGGTTGCCGACCAAGGCTATAGAACCTAATCTGTCCTATTATTTAACCCATAACTGGAGGGAAGAGACGGATAAATACCTTTCCCAAGGATATTTGCGCGTAAGTGAATGCAAGGAATTCGAACTCGGTTCCCCGATTTCTCTTTCCGAGCCGATATCCACTGCGCCACAACGCACAACGCACATTTTTATAAGACAAAACCTATAAACTCTTAACCGTTTCATTATTGCTGACTACTTTTCAGATTGAGAAATATTCTGAAAGCATTAAAGAAATTAACTCACTTTGCTTTCTGTCCGATGATTCAAATTAGGTTCTCAAATATCGGTTAAGGTTTTGAAACTCATGACCTTTAGAACTTTGGATCATATTCATTTTATTCTATGCTTATTTTAGCTCTTTAACTTGATCCCTATTGTTTAAAACATCGGTTGAAAAAAAAACTGTTAACCTTCTTGCATAACCTCCAATATTTGTATTTCTCTCCGACAAAGTTTCAGGCATTATCGGCAAAATCCCTCCTGTGGACAAAACAATCGGATGCTAATACTTCAAACCAAGCGATTGACAGGCACCACTTGCGACTGTCAGTGATTTCTTCGAATACTTGATTTTATGACTCACTAGATTCATGACTACGAAGTTTATATAAGGTTTCTTAAGAACACACATTGATCAAACCTCCACATTCAAATCTCAATACAGATATGTTCTAATTTATAGGACTTAGCTAACAATAGTCGGTAAATTTCAGAAGTATAGTTATTTATTAAAGTGCAATACTTTAAATAAACTACTACACAGAATGTACACCTGTTCTGAGATATTGTTTCTTAAATTTTTTGTTCCCATTTTTAATTTACAAAAATCAGTAGCCACTTCGACGTGGTGTAACAAGTCGTGGTATCAGCAAGTTCATCTCGCTATATTAATTCTGACACAATAGAGAATTTGATCTTTACTGGGAGCCCACACTTTTGGCCTTTGCTAAAACTAATTTACGCTTAGTACATTACTATTGGATCACCACGACGCCGTGATATGTTTAAAATGTTTATCTGGTTAGTTCAGTTACGACTGAATAGTTAGTACGATCTTTACTGGGTGCCCCATACACTCGGCCTTGTGCCACACGTACGCTTAGAAAACAACTATAAGAAAAACTATTGGTTTGATTTATCAGTCATTCTAAAAACTCGGTGGTCTGATGAACTTTGACACACTCAAAAATTAAATACTTTACTGAAGTATAGCATTTGTAGAAGTAGGGAGATGGTCAATGTTTATTGAACTGGCCATGTGTCATACATAACCTAACTTCCTACAACTTCGGATTATTCGCTATCATCAGAAGGTTAGAAATTGGAGTGTGTGGAAAAATAAAACTATACATTTTGTACGTTTAAATAGAAATTTATTAGTAGAAAAGAATGGCATGAATGACAGAAATTAATGTTCAATGAGTATTAAGAAGTTAAGGGTATCAAGAATTCGTAATAGTCTTTGCAAGAATGAGTTTGTGTACGTAGGCAGGAACGTATGTATGTATGTATGTATGTATAAGCGTTTATTGTTTGGTAGGATAGTATTTGAAGTTATCGCTCAGGGTGAATGGTGAAAAGGAAGGAGGTGAGAGGTGTGAGAGAAAGAAAGAGACAATAATAGCGATCGCATGATGTTTGTCAAGTGTGCGTTTTAATTACGCTCGTCCCATTTTTCTCTGGCGATAGTCGAGCTTGCTCCGTCTTTTATTTCTTTTTTGAGACTCTGAACAGGCCATTTGAGCATTCACTCTCGGCTGTGGCTTAGGCCTTTCTATTTTGTTTTTAGCTGTTTCCTAGTTTTCTATGGACCAAAAACTATTTCGCATCGAGGTGTGAAATTTAGCGAGTTTTGTGTGTTAAGCAAAGGTTTTGTAAATTCGAGTAAATCCGTTTATTTCTAACAATGCTTAGCATTTGAATTTTTAAATCTAGAACTTATTTGTTGACTACATATTTATTCAATTTTGCTTAATCAGATGGGAAACTTTTCAATTTCCAACCCTTCATTTTTGGTCTGTAAACATGGTGTTTAGTAATAAGCCGCTTTTGACACATCTGATATTAACATTAATTAAGGGTGCTATGATCTGACTTAATTTCTTTTTGTAAAGTAGCTGGAAAAATCTTACCTATTCTGATATGAGAATTCTGTTTTGTTAGACTACTACTTTTACTTGTATTTTTAGCTGCTTTTTAAACCTGAAGGATCTTAGAACTATTTTATAACTCCATAAAAATATGATGTTTTATTCTGTATAAACTACTACTACTTTAAACGCTTGAATCGATAATGTAGAAACAAAGCAACATGATATAAAAATAGTAATTAAAATATCAGTCATGTTTTTGCTCTAACGCTTAAGCTAAGCCTATCTACTTATCTAAAAAAAAGTAATTTCTAAAGAAGAAAACCAAACATTTTTGCCATCAAAAATACATTACTTGCTTGAAGGCGAGACATTTTACCTAGAGGGCCGATAAAAGGGCAAACGTCTTTAGCAAAACAGAGCCGACATAAAACTCAGCAGGGAGGACATTAGAGTGTAGACTAAAGTGAGTTTAACTTCACATCAAAGTGATTTGGGCGGAAGAAGTCCGAGCTGGAATTCACCTGATATTGTTGACAGAAATTTGAAAAAGTGACGAAAAGATGTTGCACGCTAGGCACTTAAAAGATTCGGCAAATATTCATCTGAGAGGAGCTTGGAAAACGATCGGTGCGCAATCAAAGCCATTGTTATCAGATAAAAATCACCTTCAAGTGATGATATGCTCGAAAATGACATTCTGAGTTATCGATCTATCAATCGCTTGATAAATTTGAAGATGCTGAATGGGATACATATGAACAGGTTGAGATATATTCACAAATAAATACTTTAAAAAATTAGAGTTATTTATTTCAGTTTAAACGATTTTTATTAAATGTCTGAAAGAAGCTGATCTAGTGTTTTTTTTTTTGTTTTTTTTAGTTTTTTTTTACTGATATTTTACCCGATACTAGGTCTAAAGACCGCTCAAGGTAGTGGGTTACTTTTTTTCTTTCTTTTTTTTTTTTAATCATTTCACCCCGAGCAAGGCAGAAACGCCACTGATGTGCAGGGGGTTACATAAATGTAGAAAGATTAATTAGAAAAGAGTGGGGAGTACAAGCTAGTTAGAAAGGAACAATAGAAAGCTGAGAAAGCAGGTGCAATGACAGATACATGGGCGGAGAGAAAGTGAAGATTATACAGGGGAGGGGAGAGAGCTAGAGTCCAGTGGTTAATAGGTGAGTATTAACTTTAGTGAAATTGTAAGGGTAAAGAGATTCAGAGAATATTATAAAGACGAGTAGAATAGAAAACGGTTGACCCTGTACTTAAAAAAGCAAAATTTAAGTTGTCAGGGGAATATTCCCTCGGGAGTTTGTTCTGCAAAGTAAGTTTTGGTGAAGAATTCATCTGAGTGGAAATTGCTTTATATCAAAGTAACATGAAAGGAATGTAAATGATTTTCCACCTAGAGCAAGGTTTGGCGGGTCGTAATTGTAATTCCGAGCTGTTTGCACTAACGAATGTAACTTGTGGAAATATTTGCCATAGAAATGGCGATGTAGTACTGAAATGCAAACGATGTTTATTTGTGGAATAAAATATTGCATGAAAGAGAACAATTCATCACCTTCAAGATCGCATAAGTACTTTAAATTGTACCGCGGCTGAAGATTGAGGATTTCGCAGTACTCGTATATATATATATATATATATATATATATATATATATATATAATTGTTTTCTGCTTGATAGGTCTAAGGAAATGGATGCGGAGCAGAGTTTGGAAAATATACCAAAATAAAATACATTGATAGGTACAAGAGACAGAGTCAAGTGAAAGTCCATGTTCGCCAACCTTCTGAAGGAACACAGCACATGAAGAATAAGAATGTCTGGGTGATATGCGTGGGAGGTAATATGCCGCAACTTATAGAAGTTATTTTTTCATATATTCTATATATATAATAATATGAGAAAGACATTTCTTAGTTCAGCTTTATGGGTTATTTAAAGGTGAAACGTTTTGCATTGTAAGAATATTTTTTGCGAGTGAATATTGCAGTTACAATTATTTGGGTAGGGGATAACAATGATTTTTCGAACCTTTTTATCTAACCTATAGTTGTCGGGGGTAGAAAATGGAGGTATACCTTTCTTATGGGTATTATCACTTAAATTAATGTAACGGATTCGACTGGAAATCGAACTCGAATTTCGCATTTTGTGCTGCTATTCATTACACCACCTGGAGGCACACATTAGATAATTAGATGGATAGGCAGATAGACATCTATGAACATAGATAGATAGATAGATAGATAGATAGATAGATAGATAGATAGATAGATAGATAGATAAGAATCCACTAAAACAGATAGATAGATAGATAGATAGATAGATAGATAGATAGATAGATAGATAGATAAGAATCCACTAAAATAGATAGATAGATAGATAGATAGATAAGAATCCACTAAGATAGATAGATAGATAGATAGATAGATAGATAGATAGATACATACATACATACATACATACATACATACATAAGAATCCACTAAAACAGATAGATAGATAGATAGATAGATCGATAGATAGATAGATAGATAGATAGATAGATACATAAGAATCCACTAAAACAGATAGATAGATAGATAAATAGATAGATAAGAATCCACTAAAACAGATAGATAGATAGATAGATAGATAGATAGATAGATAAGAATCCACTAAAACAGATAGATAAGATAGATAGATAGATAGATAGATAAGAATCCACTAAAACAGATAGATAAGATAGATAGATAGATAGATAGATAGATAGATAGATAGATAGATAAGAATCCACTAAGATAGATAGATAGATAGATAGATAGATAGATAGATAGATAGATAGATAGATAGATAGATAAGAATCCACTAAAACAGATAGATAAATAGATTTTCAAAAATGCTATCAAAAAGACAGCATCCATGCTATTAGGTGGTGATTTTCTCATTTTATCAGTGACAATTTTCTGGCCCTAAATATCATGCAATCGTCCTTCATTCTGAAAACCAACTGAAGCCATTTATGGATAGCAACAGATGTAACAACAGCAACACACACAAAGAAAGAGAGAGGGAGAGAGAGAGAGAGAGAGAGAAAGGAACACCCAACGAAATAACAAATAATATATATTTACATTGTATCATTTAATGTTTGCCCATTGCTGTAAGTCAGCGGTAACATTGTCTTGAATTTATAAGATAGATAGATAGATAGATAGATGTGTGGTGGCGGGGGAGATCATCCCTGAAAAAATAATAATAATAATAATAAAGGAGGATGTGCCATAAAACAGGATACTACAAATGAAAGGTAGGTGTTTCAAATGACTAAGATGTTGATATGCTGTAAAGACTTTGAAATATTAATGTCCGGAAAGTGAATTTAGAAATACAATTTTTTGTATGTAAACAAAGGATATCAGATTACTAATGGAACAGTAATAAACTGAAACTTTTAAAGAGAAATGCATTTTAACACTAAAAGACTCAAGGTTAAAATTAAGGATGTTTTGATCGAGAACTTTTTTAAACAATATCTCCGTAGTTTACAAATAGAACGTCAAAATAATTAATAGTAAGGTGAAAAACAAAAGCGTTTCGATGTGAAACCTCGAAAACCAATAGATGAAAAAGTAAACTGCTTATTCTCGGAGAGTTGAAATCGTACTTTAAAAGTATGTCTTGAAGGGGGTTAGTGTGATCTTACTTGCGTGGAAATTCATTAATCATGTTGTATTTTAAGACAACCGGCTTCTATTTAAGCGCGGGTTTGTGCAAGCACAGAGAAAAGCACAGAAAAAAAGAAAGAGAAAGAGACAAAGAGAGAGAGGGAGAGAGTCGACGAGAAGTGCCGAGAAACAAGTCGATGAGAGGAGACAAGAAGAGAGTAGAAGAGAAAGAGAAGAAAAATAGGAGTTGGGGGTTCGACTGTTTTAGAATGCAATCGAACTGAGTTGAGGGATATCAACCCGATTCTTACCCGACAAACACGCAGGTGGACCAACTTCGCAGGTGGGCGAACTTCGCAGGTGGATCAACTTCGCAGGTGGACCAACTTTTTAAAAAAATCACAGCGTGCCTAGAGGGTGGCATCGAATTGACATTGGGAACCGAAGTCATGCGTTTAATCAGTAATACTAGACCATACCGAACCAACTGCCGGTCTGGTGGAGTGCGTCTGTCCAGTCCGGTGAGGATACGATGTTATAGATAGATAGATAGATAGATAGATAGATAGATAGATATTATTAATAATTTTAGCTTACATTTAAATTTTGTAGCAGTGGTCTAATCGGTAAGGCAGTTGTCGTATTCAGGCTACTTGATGAATTAGTATGCGTTTTGCGTGTCTAACCAAAAACCTATTCTTTATTTAGTACTTATTTCATTTATACTGTAAATGCACAGTCATATTTGAAGATTATGTAACACCTGTGCCCTCAAGGAGAGGAGTTACCTGAAATACAATCCGATCATCGTAATTTGATTTTATTGCGATGTGAGCTATCAACATCGTTTTTGTCACGATCACCACTCAAGCCTATAGAATATCGATTGATCAATCGATAGGTAGATAAGGGTCGTACATAAGAAAAACGGGTTATGCATAAAGTCACATCGATATAAATGATCATCAGGTGATATTATCGAACATCTAAATCCTGAAATCTTCAGCTCAGCTATGCAAAAGCATTGTCTGTAGATAAAAAGCCGCAAATACGACGAGACGAGCGTAGGGTTCACTAGAGGAAGAAAGGAGGCACTTAAGTGATCTTGTTCTGTATTTCTTTGCAGTCGGATTATCTGTGATCACTGACTGATTCTGGTACTTGTTTGTTCAGGTTTGATCACGAAGTCACAGGCGGGGAAAACGTAGATAGCTGGTGCGATTACTCTGGAGAGAAGTCTCGATGCCACCTATCTTGTGCTACATTTGGGATTAAGTTAAAGAAGGCGGTATGCAGAAGAAAGCGACAAGGTAAGTTATATATGTGTGGGCAGATTGACAGGTGTGGAAGCTGATAGCCAGGCAGATGGAGAGATAAGGCATCTGTGGGAAGTGCGATGTAAAGATGAATAGCTGATGAGGATTTAGACAGATACTTGCGAATGAGAGATACGATTTTGTAAGTATAGCACAAATTGGCAGATACAGGAGAGTAATACTAATTTCCAAATATCACTTGTTGTAAATAAAAACAGACGTTACTTATTTTCATATATCATCAAGCTTATGCAATATATTTATCTACATATCGATTCTGAAACTTATTTACATATCATTTTCTCTTTTCGACTGATCGGTTATATGTATGCATTTTTTCTAACTAATAATCTGTTCAATCAATACAAGGCCCAAGAGCCACTCAAGGGAATCACTTACTGAGAAAGGTTGTTTTATTGACATAAGCGGGGAAATATGCAGATTATACGGACATGCAGAATAGGGAAAAGTTCTAGAAATCAGAGAAGTATCCCCTCGGGATTTTGTCTTATAGATAATAGTGAAATATGAAAAGAATGGAAATGTGAATGAGTCAACCCTGTATACATGATATGACGGGCTTTAGCTATAAAGATATGTAGCTCCTCAGAAAAGTCTCCATGGAAATAGCTATAGTGTAGCGAGAGACTTGCGATGTTTCGACTGCATGAAACAGGTGAAAATAATTCATCACGTTTTTTTTTTCGAATCTGAAAAGTGAGAATCGAGGTTCAAAGCTCAGAGCTTTGTTGAGAGTGTAACCATCCATAAAGAAAATAAAAGAACCTTTAGTGGCTGCTCGGCGATCATAAATTGAGATACTAGAGGTCGATCAAAATAGAAATCAGCTACCAACCCTTCATTTAGAGGTTTTAGACGCAGCTAAAACTGGTGGTATTATCAACATATATTGATTTATTTTTTACAGCTTATCAACCTAATGCTGGTTATTTAAAACAGAAAAAATCTTAAATTTTAAGATTATTTTCGAGATAATAAGGATTTTTAGGAGCACATATAGCTTATGATATCAACATATATTGATTAAATTTTTACAGCTTACCAACATAGGGCAGTTTATTTAAAACAAAAAAATATTTTAAATTTTAAGATTATTTTCGAGATAAAAATGATTTAGTGATACAAATTTAACCCATAACTGGGTGGAGAAGAAGTAGAATTAGACAAATAACTCTCTTGGGTGTGTCTGCACGTAAATGAACACGACTGAAACTGGAAATCGACAATTCCAATTTCCATTACATCACACTACATTTAAACTTACAACACCTCATATTCCCAAGCTGTCACCCATCTAAATAATGACCTGGCTAAACGTTGCTTAACTTCGCTGTATCGTACGAGAAGTATCGTTTCAGCGCATCAGCACTGATAATTGATAATAATATGAGAAAATCAATGACGGATTAACCCTTCTTGATCTACTGATATGAATGCTTAATATTAACCCATGAAAATTATATATATATATATATATATATATATATATATATATATATATATTGATCTAATCGATAACACTTATTGATCCATCAGTACTATATAAGCTTACTGACCGATTGCTCTCAATGACCAAAATATCGATTTATTACTGAATGTCTATTACTGAAATTTCTCTCGTTTATAAACTATCAAACTTATCTATGACACTTTACCTATCGATCTTGTATATGAATCACTTAACTATCGATCTTATGTAAAGGTTAGCTGTTCGTTTACGGGTATGTCCATCTGTAAAGTAGAAAAGTAATCCTTGTTACAGACGCTTTCTCAGGCACATTTGTGCGTATTCAATATTCGCAGAGCCAGTCAACCTGTGATTTATTCTACATATGTACTCAGCCTACTTTAATTACACTTTCTGAGAGAGTAATCTGGCAATATCTGCAGTCAGTCAAGACTAATAAGTTCAATTTCTCATTCACGATAACTTGTGACTACTCCCGAAAAGTTTCGTCAAACTCATTTTACTCCAAAGGCTTGGTTCGAGTTGTGGCATGGTTTTCAGGTATTTTCCAACTATGTCGCACGCTGATGTCATGCCACTCGGCTAATATTGACAAATCGACTATGATGGGATTCTAACAAATGAACACATATCAGAATCACATAACGATCGATTTGTCAATACATATGGTCTTATATATAACTATCATTAAGCTACTGATCTGCCATATCTCTTTAATGTCACAGTCATTCTATCAGTTGTCTTGAATATACATTCGAAAAATCAACTATTACTTACGTGCGTTAACGAAATATCGACTGGACTAATGACCTTTGTTATTTTGTTGCTTTTTGAACTTCAAGGAACTTGTCTCTGAATTGTTCAGTAATTAGAAGAATTCGATTAAACACCTATGCAAGCAACATCACTGCAATTCCAGAATTTTTATGAATACAATCATATTTAAATGAGGTTCACTTTCTTAATGTAAAAAGAATGCGCAATATATTTATTCGTTATTGTTCATTGATGGCTTGTTCTTCTTCATGCCCTGTGTTCCCTCATGACGTAGGCGATCATTGCTCTTCACAATTATCTCCAGCTCTAAATAATTTTTATTTTTGTTATCTATCATAAACCGTGTTTCGCCATAACATTTAGTCAAGCTCACTAAGTATGATACATGTTAATTTCTTCGGTTCTATTAACCTTATACATGTCCTGTGGTTATCTTTAAATGACCTAGGAATTTCAACTATCTCTTCCTATAAATTTCCTTTTGGTTTTCATTTTCTCCAGAACTCCGTCATCGTTCACATATTTGGTCCATGATATCCTTACCATCCTTCTGTAGAACCACAAGTCTTTTGCTTCAAGTTTCTTCTTTACCCTTGAGAAGATCGTTACGCATTCCTTACAATATAGGATAACAA
The DNA here is from genome assembly GCA_037127315.1 of Ascarosepion bandense. NCBI lineage: Eukaryota > Metazoa > Mollusca > Cephalopoda > Sepiida > Sepiidae > Ascarosepion > Ascarosepion bandense. The sequence continues at coordinate 1,491,561 of JBBBDQ010000833.1, forward strand.
ATAACACATAACAATTCAGTATTATTTTTCTTTGTATTGTTCCTCACGAAGTTTTCCTGATTCTTAGTACTCTGCTTGGTTTTTTTTTTTTTGATCGTGTCACCCCAAGCAAGGCATTCCACTGCCACTATAGCGCAGGGGGTTACATAGAGAGATTGGGTATGGGAAATGTCAGAAGGAGGGTGGTAGACAAATTAGGATGTACATAGGGAGAGAGTTGGAGAGAGTGGGTGTGAGTTAGTGTGTTAGGAGGTGTCTGTTGATCTTACAATTAAACTCCTGGAGGTTGTAGCCGTCGGGGAAGCAAGCTTGCGGTAGGGAATTCCACAGGCGGGAAGTGCGAGGAAAGAAGCTGTTGGAGTAAAAATTGCGGTTACATTTCATCGGTTTCACTGAAAAAAGTGGGACCTAGTTGCCAATCTAGTATCTCGTGCAAATTCACATCTAGGGGGCACCAGTGATTTAAGTTCGTCAGAGCAGAAGCCATGAAAGTATTTATAGAAGAGGCACAGGGAAGCCACGTCACGCCGGTGAGAGAGACACTGCAGGGGGTCAGCCAAATCGGTATCAATCACATTACAGATTCTTCGTTGTATTTTGTCAAAAACACCGAGGAGAATAGAAAGGGCACCCGACCAGATGTGGCAGCAGTACTCAATACACTGACGGATGGTGGATTTATATAATTGCAGGATAGATTCAGGCACAGAGAGCCGATTTTCATAACTGCGGATTTAGCAATGGGTTCCACGTAGTCATTCCACTTGAGGTCCGCTAAGAGTGTCAGGCCAAGCAGGCGTAGTGATTTACTCTTTCGGAGACAAGCCTATTCCATGCTAATGGGAGGGAGGTGCGGTTGTCTGTGGTGGTTAATTTCAGCTTCATTTTGGAAGAATTGAATTTTACGAGCCATTTCTTACCCCAATCCACCACGGATTGGAGGTCCTTCTCAAGCTCGGCAGCTAGTTTCGCCTTGTCATCAACACCAGATTTTTGATCGAGGCGAGAGTAAACTGTATCATGCATAACTGGTATCATCGGCGTACATGCCTACTTGTGATCCTATTGCGTCGGGGAGATCATTGATATAGATTAGAAAGAGCGTAAGACCTAGGATAGAGCCTTGGGCTACACCCGCGTTTGTAGCGTAGTTCTGAGAGGCATGTCCGTTTAATACTACCTTTGGTGTGCGGTTAGAGAGGAATGACCGGATTAAGTCCAACAAAAGTCCAGTTATGCCATAGCTTCGCAGTTTTCGTAGAAGGCCGTCATGCCATACTCTGTCGAATGCTTTAGAGATATCCAAGGCGACGGTTCGGGCTTCACCATTCTTGTTGAGAGCCTGGTATATATACTTGGTGATGGTCGTTAGCATATCAGCAGTAGACCTGGTGAAGCTGAAGCCATACTGTTTGTCCGAGAGGAGCCCGTGGGCTGTGCGATGCTGAACGACCTCGGCATTGATAAAGGCTTCGAACACTTTGCCGAAGATAGGAAGAAGGCTGATGGGGCGGTAATTTGCGGGGTCCGATGGTTCACCAGTGTTCTTGAATATTGGAACCACAGAAGAAGACTTTCAACAGACAGGAAAGCAGGAGGAGGATAGGCAGAGGTTTTAGAGCTTAGAAAGGATAGAGGAGAGTTCAAGGGCACAATTCTTCAAAACTATGATTGGGATTCCATCCCCCACCACTCGCTTTGTGAGGGTCCAGTTTTGAGATTATGCTAGAAATCAGCGAGGGCGTGATGTGGACGTCATTCAAATGGGCCTCAGTTCTAGATGGGAAATCGGGTGTATGGATTCTAGACGAATCCAGAGTCGAATTAGTGGAGAATCTACGGGCAAAGCATTCAGCCTTGTAAGGTGAGGACCTCAAACTCGTTTATTAGTGGGGGTATTGGGGACTTACTCTTGCTAAACACGCGTTTACAGAGGCGCCAGTAGTCTTTGGTACCTAACTTGGAGGATGATATGCGCTGCTTCATTCTGGCAGCAAACAGCATCTTAGCTTCGTTAAGTATCTTTTTACACTTATGACGAGCTGAGGCGAAAAGGCGCCTGTTTTGGTCCGACGCGTGGTTACGATAAAGCCGGAAGAAGTGATTCCGGTGGGCAATGGCGGCCGAGCAAGCGGGTGAGAACCAGGGAGACGAATGGGATTTAAGCTGAAATTCCCTGGCAGGGATGAATGCATCGATGCCAGCCTTAACCCAGGAAGAGACCTCTGATGCACAGAAAAAGCATTTTTGTATAACCCACTGCGTGTTGGTATTTCAGTGTCGCACATTCCGTCCGCTGTTAAAACACTTACCAGATATTTAGTATTTTACTTGTTTGATTTCGATATTTTCAATTTATAATTTGGATTTCGGATTAATCATTTTGCTAAATGCCATCCATTCTGTCTTCTTGCAATTCATAGTCCTTTCTTCTCGCTTTCTTTCACTAATTTCACTGTGTCATCTGCATATGTTATGTTAAGTTTTCGACTGCCAATAATGAATCCTGGTTGTACTACTGATTCTTTCAGAAAGTCTCCACTGTACAACTTGAATTGGCCCGGAGAGTATTACACTCATTTATCTTTGTTATATTTGCTGAACACGTTGTACACGTTGTACATCCGTATGCAGGAGGTTTGCTTTCACTGAGGGTTCTCGATTATTCAAATATTATTTTCAAATATTCAGTTCAAGCAGATGTTTGTGGTTTACTTTATCGAATACCTTTGCTTAATATATAAAACACATTTACAAATCATTCTGCATTTGTATTGTTCTTTCTGATAAAATAACCGCATAAATATTGCCTTCCTTGTTCCAGTGTCATTGACGAATCTGCACTACCCTTGTCCTATTTCGGTCTGATTCTGGTGTGCGCTTTATTCATCAGAATTCGGATGTTAAGTTTTATTATATGGCTCATTACGCTGATTGTTCGATGTTTGCATCTGGCTTCTGTGGCAGTGCTATGAAAGTAGATCTACTTTACTCTTCCAACATATCACTTCTGCTGTAGATTCGTTTATTATTTCTGCAATCTTCTCTTTACCAAAAATTCCGTCAGGCCCTGCAGCTTCGTTTCTGCTCAGTTTCGCCAGTGCAGATTCCACATTAGATTTTAATATTTCCGGTCCGTTGATATTTCTGTCTATTGCCGGTTGTTCTGTTTTATCATGGAAGAGTTCTCTTCTCTGAAATATATTTTCTGTAATATCAGTGTCTCGTCCTTGGAATTCATGCATTCTGTTGATCAGCATTTATATTGTTTGTTAATTTTTTTTTTTACGTATATGCTTGATCTTTCTCCTCAACTTTTTCCATTTCTGCGCATTTTTCGTTTAGTCTTTTTTTTTTCATGTCTTTTTTTTGTTCTTTGTGTAGTGTTCTATATTATGTTCCGTTTGTTGGCATTAATTTTTGTCTATTTTTCATCATTTCTAGAATTTCATCTGTCATTCAATCATTTTTTCGTTTGTTTTCCTTTGGGATGTTTTTGATTGCTCATGTTTTTAAAGATTGTCTTATTTCGCCCCACTTCGAGTTTTCATTTTCATTTTGTCCCCCATATCTACTTTTCATACTGTCCATATATTTCTACTTCAGATTCGTGTCGTTCAAAAGTTTGTCGTACTGCAGTTTGAGTGAGTGTTGCCTTTGGCCTCTACATTTTTCATCGTTTCATTATTGGTTTACATATATCAGGGAGATGATTACTTCGACAGTCGACACCTGGACAGGTTTTGCAGTGTTAAACCGCATTACCGAATCTCTTGTTGATAGTCATGTCTTCAATTTGTTCATTTGTTTCTACTTTCCGCATGCCCATATTCGTGTTGCGTGTTCTTGAAAACAGATGTTGGCTGTTAACTGGCAATTCTACGTACTCTACTGGAGCCATTTTCCTTCGCGTTTGTTACAGGTTTCTAGTCTAAATTTGCCAACTATTTCACAAGCTCTCTCCTTGTCCACTCTGACAGTTAAGTCTACCGTGGCAATTATAATTTCTTCCGATTTGTAAAATGTCTTGGCGTTGTCTTGCGTCGGGTAGAACTTTGTCTCTTCAGTATTTGTCTATACTTCAGAGATGAGGTAGTATTTACACTATTTACATTATTTGAACTATTGTTCTCATCTTTGCTGCCATGTTTAATACGTTGTACGTTCCGGCTTAGGAATTTAGAACCGAACCTTTTATTATAGTCACTGAAGTATATCATTCTCATTCCATGTGTGATGCCACTTCTGGTAGCCATGTAATTATCTCCCTTTAATTCAACTATTCTCACCACTGCTGTATTCTGATATTGAACTCACTAGTCTTTGGGTCAAGTCACCTGTACTAACCGACGTCTGTATTCACTGAGCCATGTGTCCTTGAAGAATATAGTTCAAACAATTTAAATAGAATTTTCAATCTCTTCTGTACTTTAAGCTGTCGGTGCCTACACAACTATGATGGATAGAATGAAAGTCTTTACTTTTAATTTAACGATACGAATTATTTCATATAATTGGCAGTAACGGCTTAGAAAACCAGAATTCATCAACGGAATTCAGTGAAACAAACTGATTAAAACATTAACCAAGTTTCGACTAATGAAGACGGAAGAAACATATATACCATCAACCTCATTCAGGTTTTTCTCAGATATGAGAAATGTATTTTTTGTTTTTGTGGTATGAGATATTTATTGAAGGTAAACCCATCCATTTTGACTGGCAATTCTCTAAGAAAATATACGTTTGTGTGGGTGTGTCTGTGTGTGTATTTTGCTACACAAGACTGAAAAGATATATTTGTTGTGATTTTTCACATATTTTTATTATAAAACAAATTAAACAAAAGTACCTTATTAGTCTTTTTCACAAAGCAAGGATTGCTGCCTAAATACACTACTGTATATACAAACTACCCACAAACAATACAAATATACTAGTCAAATCAAATATTAAAAAAAACTTGTGGTCATTGAAGCCTCTTTTACTTAGTAGCCCAGCTTCAGTAACATTCTAACTGATGTGATGTGGCTTTCCTCTAACCTTTCTACAAGTATTTTCATCGCATCTGCTCTGACGAGATGTTTCCCGTGGTTATCGGACTGCATGTATCCACGTGTGTTACAAGATTGGTATCTAACCTTTTACCGTCCAAGTAGTTAAATATAACCGTCTCTTCTACTCGAACAGTTTCTTTTCTTGCACTCCTCGTTTGTGGAACTCTCTTCTATTTGCTTGCTCCCTTGATAGACACAATATCCAAAATTTTAAATGCAACTGCAATTGCTTTCTTCTATCTACTTGATTCCCATCCATCTCGTAGTTTTCTTCAGTAAACCCTGCACCATGATTTTATCACTATAACCCCTTGCGCACCAGTGGCAATTCTGCTTGCTTGGGGTGGAATTATTATTTTTTTAAAAATAGCAATATATCTACAACAAATACAAATATCTATAAATAAAACTATTATAATTTAAAAACTTTCATCTTTAAAGGTATATAAAATACAAAAAAAATAAAAATAAATAAATAAATAAACACACACACACACACACACGCACATGCACACACACATGTTATACCTCAACTACGTCACAACACTTTGTTTTATATACGAATAGTTTTTACCATTTGTCTCTAACTACCCAGATCATGACATAAGGAAGTTGAAAGCTTCTATCATATTCTTTCCAAAATGAGCTTTGGGCAATTTCTTGTTTTAGTAGCAAAAAACCGAACCCAATGTTTGCAAAACCTATATATATATATATATATATATATATATATATATATATATATTTGTGTGTGTGTGTGTGTGTGTGTGTGTGGTAATCAGTAATTTAGATTCTGAAAAATATCAATATTTTTTTCAGAAATACACAGATAGATATGACATTTCATCTCGTATAACTGAATAGTTTCACATATTTACTTGAAAATAGTTCAACATTTTAAATTCATTTGTCGTGCCGGACATAACTGGCAAAATAAAATTGTAATAATCTGTAGAAAAGGGGATTGCTTCCACTCTTGTTTTCGCGCTGGTGTCCGTAGTTGCAGTTCAAATAAGGGTTAAGCTACCTAATTTTCATAAATCAAAGTCGGTCATTGGTATCACTAAACTGAGTAAATAACAATAGTTCAGATGAATTGATCGCAAAAATATCCTTAATAAAGTAATTCAAGTGAAAAGTTAAAATGCATTAATTCAGCGAATTTTACACTATTTTTACATTCTACAATATATCAAAATATAAAATCCTTGATAAAATTTACAGTGCATTGAAGTGTTTTGTTTCTTAATATTTGCTTAGCTCACAAATTTTGGAAACATTTATTCATGGATTATGCTAAAAGAGATGTGCAAAATGCATAAGAAGAACATAATTGCTACTGTCGCATGTGCCATTTTAACTGGTTTCATGACATTTGTGATTTTTGGCAGTCTTGTCAAAACTATCAGCTACTCACTTCGACGTAGACTGATATTTTGTTGAATCAAGCCAACAAGCTATATATGTTTTTTATTTATTCTACTTGACACTAAGAAATGCACAATAAAATTGGACAGCGGAACTCAGTTGCACCAAACATCATACCACTCACACACAAAAGTTCGCACAGCATCGAATGAAAAAAATTAAAATATGTTCAAAATTAACATGGTGCAGTAGCGTTAATTTTACGTCGGCCCTAAAGATAAAAGTTGTCTCTCGAGCGCGTATTCATAGAAATAACAGAACCGTTCAAACAACTATTACCTCGGATGCGCGCTGCCTTTCATTACTTTTTGTTCTATGGAGGGCATTTAGCAGCCGGCTATTTTCTGGGGTATAACATTTTTCGAGGGTCTGTTGTCTCCTGCCGAGCAGATGGCGTACCATATAGTAATGCAGCGTGACAGCACAGTTTCAGTAGCTAAGTGGATGATGATAATCATTATCTCCCTTTATAATTTACTTTTTGTGTGAATACTCAATGGAGTAACTGCTGTGATTACTTGATATCCCAACGGTATTACTATTTCAGGCGGGAGGATCCTCAGCAATGCATGTGCCCAGAAACTTAATTGCAAACCCCCTCTCCGCGCAAACCTCGCTGAGAACAAAATGGACATGTGCATTTCTTTGAACGTCCACCACCAGCACCTTTGTCTTTGTTGTGGATTTAATATGGCATCCACGGTAAAATTAATGAGCTACGCAGAACGCCTTAAATAAAGACCTACAAGAGATTCCAGAGTTCTGTGAGTGTTCTGATAGAGTGTTCGCTAGAGTACCGTTGAAGTCACTCGACATATTATAACCGTTAATAGCGAGTTATAACAGTGGCAACGAGGAAGCGAAATATGGACAAACACCTTTTATACTGCGGTGCACATAATAACATGATGAAGAAAAATTAGAACCACATTGCTGTCATTTTTTCTTTGCTGTGCTTTAAAAAATAACCAAACAGATACTCTAGAATATAAATCATTGTTTATCCAAGTTATAAAATCACAATAACAGCAACAAAAATAAAAGCAACAACAACATCATAAATACAAACTAGAATTATAACGAAACTCGAACAGAATAAAAAAAGTAAGACCAAAAGAAATATCTGACGAATATCAGAGAACCCTAAACCTTAGATGCGATTTAGGAGAAAAATTGAAGAATAAGAATGCGCATATATACAAACCAAAGAAAAATGTGGCAAAAGAAAATTTAATCCATATTTCAGATGTGGAAGGCTACATTTCGGAGACGACTGTCTCTTTAGGAATTTAAAGTGCTACAAGTATGGAAAATTAGGACAAGAAAAAGTTCACCCAAAAAGAATTTAGTACACAACACTGAGACAGAAAACATAATTGCAGAAACCCAAAAAATTAGATACGTAGATAAAATTACTAATCTGGATGCAAAAATGCAACTACACACTGATAGTGATATTATAATAATAAACAAATTCATATGGAAAGCAAACGGAAAATCTATATTAGAAAGAACTTTATTAAAATCGGGTGAGAAATTATTGCTTATTGGTGAATAACGTTGCAACGTTTCATTTCTTAACATATGTATAAACGCTACAGATTATGTATTTAAAATGCTACAAATTTATTTGGATAGAGTTATTCATGTTATGGTTCTTACGTATAAATATTTATTACAAAAATATAATTGACCAGTTGAAAAGAAGAAATGTGAAAATTAAAAGAAGGAATTGAGGAATGTTTTCCGGATGTCCCGTTGAGTGAGTTGGCTCGGTGTTCCAAAGTTAAAGCAAATTTTCAAGTGAACAAAGCGTCGACGCAAGTATTTAACGTAGCGTAGCGTTAAACGCCATGGACCAAGTCAACGAAGAAGAAGAAAGACTTGCAAAATAGGTGTAAATAGAAAACTGACAATTCTTCTTCTGTACATTGTATTCTCGGTGCATAATACCATTATAGCATATATGTTGAGTGGTCCGTTCTTTGAGTTTAACCATAATATTTTTTCAGATAACTGACAATATCCCAGAACGTATTTCTTCATGTCTTGATCCAGTATCAAGCCGACTCCTTAATCATTATTTTCACCAACTTCGTATATAACTTTGTAGTTGTCACTGACAAGTCTCCGTTGTTCGGCAACATTGTTTATCATATGACCAAAATATTGATATCATATATTACCATCTTCTACTTTACATTTTCAACTTCAGTTGTTCAACATTCTGTCATTCCTTGTTCCGAGAATTGTTTTTTTGTTTGGTGCAAACAGTCGCAGGATAACGGTCCAGTGACACCTGTCTCTCATGTCGTTCCATTCGGTCCGAGAGATCAACTCTAAGGAATTTTTCCCCTTTACGCCGTTTATACATACAGTTGCTAAGAAGAACTAATATTCAAATTAAATTGATTTCTATTAGCAACGTTCTACTAATCTGTGGTGATTTCCTTTTCTATTGGGGTCTGGCTTTACTATCTTGTCTCCCATTTTCTTCTAAGACTTAACGTATGGGACTTAGATATTTTTATTTATTTTTTTACGTTTTTTCTTTTCTCTTCTATACGTACGTATCTATTTACTTTTTGTTGTTGTTCTAGTTTCCTCCTAAACTTACTATTTCCCATTCTCTGGAATGGAATTTTCTCCATATGCAATCGAATCATACGGAGTTGGAAAAAAACATCAATAATAGCTTTTACTTAGGAGGCGCATCTTTGAACAGAAAGATTCAAAACTTTATTCACGGACGTCACGAAAGAAATTAGAGAGAGTCCCAGTCTGCATATTGATAAAAGAATAATATTCTGTTAGTAGGAGGCTTTTGGTTTGTGGGAAAATTGAAAGAGATGTTTACAGACACTACGGCGTGATCTGAGATTCCATTAGAATAGAACTGCATAGCATGACATGAGTCAGGTATAGAGGTAAAGAATAGAACTAGAAGAGAAGCGTGTTCTTCAGGGTTAATCGAGAAAGGCTTGGGGTATTCCACCACTTTCGTGAGAGATTGAGTGATTGAGAAGTTCGGTGTTTGGATGCCAGTAATATCAATGACAGTGTGTTTAAGTTACCTGGTATGATGGGCATTAAATTCACCGAATACAAAAATATTTCCAAACGGATGTAGTCAAATACCTTGTCTATATTATCAAAAATATTGTCTAGCACGCAACCATCATAAGGGGAAAGGCAGTTATAGAGAAAGAAGGGATAGCTGACTGAGTTCAGTAGGGAGAGACGGAAACACCTGTAATAATGGTATGGAGATTCAAGAGAGAGTTCCCCATCAACCAGGAGATATTCTCGGACTTAAACTCGCAGGTTATGCACGTGGATATTATAGTCCTTCCTACAGAGATGAAGTTAGCCAGCAATCGAGAAATCAGAGGAGGAGATTGCAGAGTTAAGATTATTTTCACAAAGAGCTATGATATCCGGGAGCTTTCTACACTGCAAAGTTCATACAAATACCACGAATATTAGAGAAAGAAATATTAAGATTTATAGGGGATTTGTTGATCTGGCTCTTAACTACGAGTCGAGAAGCAGCAAACAGAAAACTGCCAACCTAGTATTCTCAGTATAAAGAGACCTTGCCAGTATTTACATATATCACAATAAAATCGTGAAAGAAACACTATTAAAAGCTGAGGACAAGAAAGGAACCTAAAACAAAACGTGATGAGGCATTACTTTTGTACAAGGGAAAATAAGGAGTGTGGAACCGTTGATAAGAAAGTTTATCTACTCCTATGAAAAAAAGTTACTAAGTTTTAACTAAAATCGAGATTTAACAAGTAATTAAATTTAGTATACCATAACTCTGAAATAAACTTCACAAAATCACCGTATCACATAACGAACTATTATTTAATTTCTTCGAATGTTTGATCAGAATAACTTATTTGAACAGTGGAATCGGCTACCAACAGAGTTTTTTTGACTATGCGATGTTTAACTAAAATTCCCATATATTAAGAGGGGAAGTAAGAGGATAGCGGTCAACCACAGAAAGCAAGCGTGAATGATCAGTTAGTACAGCGTCAGAATGAAAAAGTAGAAAAAAAAACGATTTTAAACAAGAAATTTAAAATAACTGTAATGGTGAAAATGATTTTATTTATATGAACATGAATATTTGACTAGTTACTATCTTAAACAAAAACTTATATTCATTCTTAGAAAAGAAGATATATTTGTATTTTCTCTGACTAAAATAAGATATATGTTATGGACGTGCGTGTGTATATTTGCGCATCTGCGTATGTATGTAGATTAAATTATGTTTGCGTTACAGGAAATAAGGGTTAAAACGGTTACCAAATATCAAATAAATTATCTTTAGAATTATCTCCCATTAACTGAAATATATTTGATCCAGATAGGAAGAAAACAACGTATACAACTTATGAAGTCGCTAGTATATTGCAGAATTACTATCAATGGTTTGCAAGACCAATATACCGGCATTTAGCGTTTGAAGAATTGAAATTTTAGTCGATTGACGTTTCTCGGCGTAAGGGTCAGGTTGATTAGAGAATACTCCTAGAAAGAAGAATGCAGAAAGATAGTGAGTGTCAGAGGCACTGGCGTTTTTATTTGAGTACCGTTCATATCTAAGGTTAAGAAGAATCGCTTTTGCGTGTGTTGCTTGATGTCAGTTCAAAGAGAAACACGGAATTCCACTGGGATGTCTCTATCTGTTGGAACGAACAATGTTGCGTATGCATTTACGTCAAGTTCAATACTCATGTATCCACTTGCAAACACAAACATACACACACAAAACACACAAACATACACAAAACACACACACACATACATTCACATTAACATATACACACATATACAAATGCTGAAAAATGGTCACCTACATATTTACATTAGAAATACGCCCGGTTATGTCAAAACGCATTATATATATATATATATATATATATATATATATATATGGGTGTGTGTGTGTGTGTGTGTGTGTGTGTGTGTGTGTGTGTGTGTGTGTGCAGGTGTGATGGTTACTAAAAGTTCTCAATCGAAAAAAGGCTGACAAAACCGTTTTTAATGTTTGATGATTTAGTTAAAATTTGGGTAGTGACTCAAATCAAGATTTTCCAGCTCACTCATATATATATATAAAAGATAAATAGTATTATTATTAATAATAATAACAATAAAACTACACTTTAAACAAAACGTTCACGACTTCTCACACTTTTCATCTACACCGATTTTTCACATTGGAACATTTCCTATTTCTTATATATATATATATATATATATATATATATATAGTGAGAGAGAGAGAGAGAGAGAGAGAAAGATAGTTATTATTAGTTTTATAATAATAACATATAGCACTGCAACTCAACTTGAGCTGTAGTCATATATGTTATTATTATAACATTAATAATAACTATATCTTTATAAAATCTCTACATCTGTATTGAGTAGCTTATAAAAAATAATTACCAAACAGTGGAATATATATCCATTAGTTTCTACCACGTTAGATAGATAGATAGATAGATAGATAGATAGATAGATAGATAGAAAGTAAGAAAGAAAGAAAGAAAGAAAGAAAGATAGAAAGAACGAAAGAAAGAAAGATAAAGAAAGAAAGAAAGAAAGAAAGAAAGAAAGGAAGGAAGAAAGAAAGAAAGAAAGAAAGAAAGATAGAAAAAAGAAAGAAAGAAAGAAAGAAAGATAGAAAGAAAGAAAGAAAGAAAGGAAGAAAGAAAGAAAGAAAGAAAGATAGAAAGAAAGAAAGAAAGAAAGATAGATTTAGTGCAAGGAATGTTTATCTCAAGCGGGTAGGTACATTTTGTCCTGATGAGTGAAGAAATCATAATGAAGTCCTCACGAAACTTCGACAAGGCAATAATCTGCTTATTTAAAGTGACAAATTCTTTGTACTAAAACTATCAACGCTCTATCCCGATATCGAGCACTCAGTGGTAAAAAAATGCTAGTCGTTTATAGACTTCCTTATTCTAGCTTTTTTTTTAAATTTTCCATTTTAATCCGTGTGCTTTATTTGTTTCCTTTAGATACCAATATTTCCATTTAATTTAGTACAAAAATATAAACTGTTTTCTTTCTTTCTTTTTTCATCCCTTTTCTTTTTTCTTTTTTATTTTAGAAAATGCTGGGATATAGAGAAAGATGAAAGAAAACTTTTGTAATTTTAATTGATACATCAAAGAAAATATGGTTTAGACAGGGGTTTTAAAAATTAATGGACACTTTGACCGTTAAGACTGAAAAAATCATGTATTCCCAAAAAATATAATTATTTTTTCCAATTTAAAGTGAATCTCTATTCTGATTAGTTAAATTGAACACATACATATTTTTTATGTCTTCCCATATCTATAAATAACAAACGTATTGTTTCTTATATTTAAATGAAAATCATTTTCACAACAATGATCTAACATTGCCTGATGGCGAGGTAGAAATCTCGAAACATAGAAATCTCCGTGTCGCAATGTATTTTTAAAAATTAAAAACAAATTTAATTTATATATATATATATATATATATATATATATATATATATATATAAGAAAGTGAAAGCACAACGTATATTAAAACCCACTGTTCAAGTAATTACTTTTATGAATAATTAATTACAATGTTTCACAACTTATACTCCAACATAATTTCAAAAGATAAAAAAATGTTACTAAAATAAATGAGCCACACAATACTTACTTGTTCTTAATACAATATAACTAAGTATACCATAATTATTTAATCCTAATTCTAACTTACACATTCCAGCCCATTTATTTATGAGATAGTAGTAAAAAAAATTAATATTCAATAAAAAAAAATAAAATCTAACCTGATATTAAAAGTTATTGTCTACCCATTTAAAAAATCTATGGTCCCACTGTGTACCTTACCGAGACAAATATTAAAAAGTGACAAATTTAGACACCAGGCTCTCCTGCTTCTTTTTACAATCCAAATGTTGAAACTCTATGGTAACATAATTCTCATTTTTGATTGAACAATATTGACACACCTAAAGCATTTTCTCCAGCTACCACCCACTAATTTACTAAATGATCATGAAATCATCTTATATTTTGAAAATAAATCATTTTCACCATTTCTTTTAGCATATCACCTGAAAAAGTATTGTTCTGAAACAAATTTTTTTGTGTAGTGATATAATGCTTTTATAAAACACTGTAATAACGAATTTAAAAAAAAAAAATATATATATATATATATATGTGTGTGTGTGTGTGTGTGTGTGTGTGTGTGTGTGTGTGTGTGTCATCCACATAGAAGCCTGTTTCGCAGTATCACAGCTCTTCAGTGTGGCTAAACATCCAATAGCTTCCAACCGGGATCAAAACACGACCAATTTGGGTTCGGAGTACCTACTTCCTAAGCTATCAGCACAGAGAGAGGAAGAAATTTTAGCGTGCAAAATATACATGTGTTACATATATAAACATTGTCACAATTGAACACTATATATATATATATAGATATATATATATATAGATACAGAAAGAGAGAGAAAGAGAATGAGAGGGAAAAAGTGAGAAAGAACAAGATAGTGAGAAAAATAAATTGACAAAAAGGCACAGAAAGAGAAGGGAGGGGGAACAAAGAAGAGAGAGTGGGGGCTGGTTGCTATCTGTCTGCTCACATATATAATGCTAAACCATTAAAAATTTCATTATCAAAAATGATTTCAAATATAATATATTTCCTTGTTAATTCCTCTAATTCAGTGATGAATATAAATCAGAGATATCTAAAGCTATAGCGTGAATATTTCACATACACTTTGAACTAATGGAGACATTATTCAACACACGATATATGTATATATATATATATATATGTGTGTGTGTGTGTGTGTGTGTGTGTGTGTGTGTGTGTGTGTGTGTGTGTGTGTGTAAAGAGAGAGAAAATATGGTGATTTTTCAAAAGTGAATTTTAAATAATGTTCAAAATTTCCGAATTATTTTTTGCGCTCGCTAAATTTGCTCAAGTTTATTTTCATTTTCTTTATTATTCCGAGTGCTTCCGAATGTTGCTACATTCATTTTCAAGGACTGATCTGATATATTTCCGAAACATTTTTAAAAACTTCCTCCATCCTCGCGTTTGATGGAAATAATTTCAGGTCACTCAAGGTGACGTCATTCATATATATCTAGGCTGATGAGCATCATGGATATGTATTATTATTATAAACGTTGGCTCTTTTATTATAAATCGAGCATTGTTTTATTATCACTGAGCGTTACACACACACACACACAGACACACACACACACACACACATATATATATATATATATATATATATATATATATATTTATCGAGTGCTGAACAATTACTCTACTGTTCGATAAGTAATTACTAGTTGAAATGTAACTGAATAATTCGGTGGATAGTAATCAATCTCTCTGATTAATATTCGCTACTGAATTAAATGCATTGGATAGGAAGGAGATTATAGTGACAATGAAATCTTTTAATTGAATGTTTTCATCGTGTACTCATTACATAAGTAGATAGCAATTAACTAACTTCTCTTTCTGTATATATACATATATACATGTGAGAGTGTATGCGTATGTATAGAGAGAGAGGGGTGAGAGAGAAGAAGGAAGAGAACTAGAAAGAAAGAAAAAAAGGAAGAAAGAAAGAAATGGCGATGTGAGATGTAAAACACGGAGAGAATTATAAAGAGTGTTGCTTATTCTTCATTGTTTTCTCCCACTTATTGTTCTCGCATTGAGGCAGGTGGTTTTTCTGCAAATACCTGGGCACATGAAGTGTTAATGTTCATACTATCATTTACAGTGCTATATTATCTTGTATAATGTTAGGGAGATCTTAAAAGAGTGATTAATTTTTATTTAATTCTTGATTGTTTCTACGATCAGTCATATTATATTATATTATCTTGTATAATGTTAGGGAGATCTTAAAAGAGTGATTAATTTTTATTTAATTCTTGATTGTTTCTACGATCAGTCATATTATATTATATTATCTTGTATAATGTTAGGGAGATCTTAAAAGAGTGATTAATTTTTATTTAATTCTTGATTGTTTCTACGATCAGTCATATTATATTATATTATCTTGTATAATGTTAGGGAGATCTTAAAAGAGTGATTAATTTTTATTTAATTCTTGATTGTTTCTACGATCAGTCATATTATATTATATTATCTTGTATAATGTTAGGGAGATCTTAAAAGAGTGATTAATTTTTATTTAATTCTTGATTGTTTCTACGATCAGTCATATTATATTATATTATCTTGTATAATGTTAGGGAGATCTTAAAAGAGTGATTAATTTTTATTTAATTCTTGATTGTTTCTACGATCAGTCATATTATATTATATTATCTTGTATAATGTTAGGGAGATCTTAAAAGAGTGATTAATTTTTATTTAATTCTTGATTGTTTCTACGATCAGTCATATTATATTATATTATCTTGTATAATGTTAGGGAGATCTTAAAAGAGTGATTAATTTTTATTTAATTCTTGATTGTTTCTACGATCAGTCATATTATATTATATTATCTTGTATAATGTTAGGGAGATCTTAAAAGAGTGATTAATTTTTATTTAATTCTTGATTGTTTCTACGATCAGTCATATTATATTATATTATCTTGTATAATGTTAGGGAGATCTTAAAAGAGTGATTAATTTTTATTTAATTCTTGATTGTTTCTACGATCAGTCATATTATATTATATTATCTTGTATAATGTTAGGGAGATCTTAAAAGAGTGATTAATTTTTATTTAATTCTTGATTGTTTCTACGATCAGTCAAATACAGAGCATCACTTTCAGTCCTTAGGAAAAACATTTCTCCGGACTGACGTAATTCTTTCCGCATCCATTTGTTGAAGCGAACATTGAACCTTTGGAAATTTATCTTTTTCTTCAAAAGAAAATAATTTTGAAACAAGATCATCACTCACGAAAAGGAATGTATTTATTATGAGAATCCAAAAGGAATAAAATTGTGGCTGCACCTCGAATAGGTTTCATTATCTCCAGCTAAACGTAATCCTCTCGAGAAAATATATTTGGATTTTCAACGATTTATTTGTTTTTAATATACTATGATTCTTCACAACTTCCTTCTATTTATTATCAGTGGATTGCCATGAATTTTGGGGGAATTTACTGGAGTTGTTTTCCGTTAGTGAAGTAAAGAAACAATCAAAATACAAATAAACAAGAGAAAATGATGAATCTAAAATTAATTCAACTCCCCACTCTCTAAAAATACATAGGCATTCAAGATATAATATATTTTCTCTTTTTATCCTTCACAGAGTTGTTTCAATCCACTACTAATATAGGGTTGATTTTGTCAAATTCAACAATTTTGTAAATATCTCATATCAGTTTTTCCTAAACCTTCCTGTATGGTGATAAATGATCCCAAACATAGCAATAATAACGAGAAGAAGCAAGGAATTACTAAGTGTAAAAGAAAATATTAGAAAAGAATATGAGAATTTAATTTTTAATATTCTTTCATATTTTATAGATTGTATGCATTTATGATGAAATTTTATTGTTATTGTTTTTCTTTTTCTTTTTCGTTTTTTTTTTTTCGTTTTTTTTTTTAGTATCGTTGTTCAATATATATTCTATTGTGGTTCGACATCTTCCCCGAAAGTATACTAATTTGATCTTCTCGAAATAAAACAGTACAGCTTTAATAATTTACTCTCTTAGTCGCAAGATATGACCAAATACTTTCACGGTAATCGAAGGATGAAAATTGAGATATTTTCTGATTTACATCTTTTCTACAAGACGTAAATGAAAATGACGTGGAGGTATCATTTGCCGATCAGGTATTTTAAATGTTTTCCCTTATTAATAATATTTTTAACCTGGTTCATATGTGTCGTATGCGTTTCCCTGAGGTTTGATCGTGCGTATTCTTGCTGACATTTGATTTCTCCAAAATAAATAAAGTATTAGTTTTAGAAGTAGAATAGCTTTTGCTAAGTAATTTTTATATCTATCACATAATAATTGTCCTATATTTATCCCATAATGTAGTTACATCTGCAAATTTTTCTTTTGAATTTTGCAAATACTTTTAAATTGTGTATATTACTAATGTAAATTACGTGTCTGACATTTAATACTGTAAGTTATGTTAAAGTTTCAAAGGCAATCGACAAATGAAATTTTTGATTCACCTCCTGTTGTGTTTATATATGTTAGCAGATGATATCAAAGATGAGAGGAAATTTTTAAAACCCGTATAGCGAAATCCGAAATAGTTCCGAAAAATTGATTTAATGAATAAAGAAAAACGTCGATGTAAAATCGAATTGGAATGAAATCGAATGCAAAAAGTTTTTGCTATTTTAAATACCAAATAGATGCAGTTTAACTGTGAATCAAATTTTTTAAATGATTCTCAAAAATTAATTTGGAACGACTTTTTCAAGAAGTTTCTTTTCATTTATATTTATAGCTATTTCGCTATCAATTTTAGGAAATAAATATGTTTTCTTATGTTGCAATTAACCCAGTACAAGGCACCAAAGCTAATTAAGTCAAAGCGTTACAGTCAACAATATGTTAATGTTGATAAATGGTATGAATGAAAGAGAAATTTGTAAGAAATGAAGCTTATGCGGATAAAGAGGAAAGATGATGATTGACACTTGATTTGAAAATGTCAGGTTTGAAGTATTTAGCGAAACAACTACTTGGGCGTCTGCTCCATAAAGTAGAAATTTATGTGAAAAAAAAAAACCGTCTGAATGAAACTATCTATTTACATTTTGAATACGGAGAAGATAAAACTGCTCCGGCATCTTGGAAGTGGCTACTCTGGTTCAAACTACTGGGGAGAGAAAATGTGCCATATTTGACATGAAGTACTAATAGACTTGCAGTTGTGTATTTGTGGGAAAGAGGTTGCAGAGTAGAAGACAACTATTTGGAATGATAGGAGATTGTGTACCTACAGCACAGATATGACTGCAATATTCTATTTTCGGTGTAATCTGAATCTTTTAATGAGAAAGTATGACAAACGTAGTTAGATATGCCTGCAAGCGATAGACATGTTTGACCATTTTGGCTGCATCATTGACAATAAATTGCACACAAGAATTCCATCTGAGTTACGCAATGAAAATATTCCAATGATGGAGCTTCACTGGGAGGGATCGAGACGGGGAAAGCTTAGAATCTGATTAAACATGATAAGGCTTGTGACTATCTTGCTTTTTATTTTATTTCAAGTAAATGTCTACATTTATTATTGTTATTATTGACTCTATAGAAGGCCTTTGAGCCACTCACGGTAGAGGGTTGCTGAATGAGGGTGCTTTAATTGCATAAACGGAGTAAGTAATAATTGCATATTATAAGGATAGATGAAAGTCGTTTGAAGACATGAAGAGGCTAAGATTGTAGAGGTCGGAGAAGCATCCTCAAGAGCGAATCTTCCACTCAGTGACAGTTCTAAAGAAGAAACCGTCTGGGTAGAACTTCCTTGTTACTAATGGTATACGTGCGGAATGAGAATATATAATTACCAAAATGGCATTTCTATAACATTTTACAGCTCTTATATCAAAAATATATTAAACTATAAAACTCATAAAGATATCGATGAACCATGAAATATTACAGCTATTTATCTGAGGAGTTGTTGCTGAAAACTTCACATGCCGACGAAGACGTGATTCCAAACAAGAGAAGAACTGCTGAAAAGTACTCATCCCAACTAAGAAGTAATCCTAAATAAATAATGGGTACTTAAAAATTCTCATCTCTTTTAAGAAGAGATACAAAATAAAATGATGGATGTTGAAAAGTTCTCAGCTCATTTAAAAAGAGATCCAAAATAAAAGATATGGGTTGAGGAAGTTCCATTCCGACTAAAAGGATATCAAAAAAAAAAAAATATGGGAGTGCTGAACAGTTCTCATCCAAAATAAGAAGGGACGTAAAATTAATGAGGTAGTATTGAGAAGTTCACACCTCGATTAAGAAGGGATATTAAAGAAATTATGGGATGATTGAAAAGTTCTCATTACAATTAAGAAAGGACAGCAAACAAAGAGATTGCAGGTGTTGAAAAGTACTCGTCTGGATAAAGAAGGGATTCAAAATAAATGATAAACTGCTGTAAAAAGCCGAGACAAACAACGAAGGGATTCAAAATGAATGAGGGAGTGCTGAAAAGTTTTCATCACGATTAAAAATGTGCCAAGAGCAAGGGTGTGGAAATATTCTCAACCCACCTTTCTTCTC
Organism: Ascarosepion bandense; assembly: GCA_037127315.1. Lineage (NCBI taxonomy): Eukaryota > Metazoa > Mollusca > Cephalopoda > Sepiida > Sepiidae > Ascarosepion > Ascarosepion bandense. Next base: position 1,511,358 of record JBBBDQ010000833.1, read on the forward strand.
ATAATCTACCAACATTATCAAACAATCTGATTTTTTTTTTTTTTTATAAGCGTTTCACCCCGAGCAAGGCATGTCACTGCCACTACTGCGCAGGGGGCTACATAGAGTGGAGAAAGGATGATTAAATATAGGAAATGACAGAGGGTGGGTGATAGGCGGTTAAGGATACCGAGAATGAGGGTTGGGTAGATGATAGTTTTCTGAGAATAATTGGGAGTTAGTGTGATAGGAGGTGTCTATTGACCCTACATTTAAACACCTGGAGATTGTAGCTGTGGGGAAAGCAGACTTGTGGAACTCCCTTCCACAGGCGGGAAGCGCGAGAAAAGAAGCTGTTGGAGTAGAATTTACGGTTACATCTTATTTGTTTAACTGTAAAAGGGTGGGACCTAGTTGCTAATTTAGTATCTCCTGTGAATTCGTGCTTAGGCGGCACCAGTGATCTAAGCTCATCGGAGTAGTAGCCATGAAAGTACTTGTAGAAGAGGCACAGGGAAGCCACATCACGCCGGTGAGAGAGTGGTTGCAGCCGGTCTGCCAAGTCAGTATCAACCACGTTACAGATCCTCCTATGGCAGCAATATTCAATACACGGGCGGATGGTAGATTTGTATATGTGCAGAATAGGTTCAGGTGGGAAAAACTTCCGGGCCCTTCACAGGGAGCCGACTTTCATAGCAGCAGATTTGGCAATGGATTCGATATAGCCATTCCATTTGAGGTCCGCCGAAAGTGTAAGGCCAAGGAGGCGTAGTATTTTACTCTCTGGGAGGCTAGCCTGTCCCATGCTAATGGGAGGTAGATGCGATTGTCTATGGTGGTTAGCTGATAACAGCTTCGTTTTAGATGCATTGAAATTTACCAGCCATTTCCTACCCCAGGCAACTACGGATTGGAGGTCCCTTTCAAGTACGGCAGCGAGGTTAAGTCCCTTCTTGTTCGGGCTAAGAACGTTTTAGAATCTTCTTATTTTATTTTTTATTCCCTTTCAGGTCAGGCTGACGACTGTTCAGCACTGTCTTTTATAGAGTGCCACACTAACGCACTGAGATTTGCTTTTGTAACATAAATCTATTTGCTTCCAATTTTAATAAGGTTGTAATAAATACAAAGAGAAAAAAGTGTGCTGTTTTTGGCTTCATTCGAGACACCTGCTAACGGCCATGTCTGATAGCAGATTCTGCAACGAGCAAGCGGAATAGGAAAAACGGAAGGAGACGCTCACTTTGACAGGCAGTTCCAATCTCTCACTTCTCTTCCCGACAGCAGTGTAAATGAATGCACTCTTCACAAATTCAGCCAGGTCTTGTTCTGAATATCTAAACACATTCAGAATATCTAAACACTTCAATGCCTGTTTAAAATTAGGAGAAACTGACGCGATGTTTATGTATGAATTACGGGAAAAATGTTGAGAAATTCGTATTTTTTTTTTTTTTTAACTTTTTGCTATTCGGCCACAAGAAGTACAAGGTGCGATGGGTAAATTGTTACCATGTTTAAATTTTTAATTTTGCGCATGCGTGTTTTATTTTTTAAATGTAAGTATAATAGGGTTAGTTGGGCACGTCTGTAATAAAAAGAGCACCATGATGCAATTTACACCACAAGAGATTTGGAAACAGCATTCTGTTCTGCTTGGCATTCGCACCGAAAGCTGCAATACAAACATTTCAGATGGTTTTGATGTTAATCTAGGACAGGGCAGAAGATTTAGAAAGTTGGATGATATAACCGGTCAACATCATATTCTTTGCGGTGATCAGTAATGATGTCGATATTATGCCTCCATTCGTTTTCTCACAGGGCCTCAGACACAACAGGGTGGCCTACATCAAATGCCTTGAGTCAAGAGAGTGCCTGCTTGAAGACACTATGTCTAGCAACATGAATCTGCACTATGCCACAGAAGCAGAAAATCCCAGTTATTGCTGTCAAATAATTTCTCCGACTACATTAACTGTTACACTTGGCCAGTTAACTCTCCAGACTGCAACCCCCTTGATTATTATGTATGGGTCACAGTTAAGCAAGAGTATGAATTGAAGGTAAGTATTATGGCAGCATTCAACAACTTAAACAAGGAAGCCGCCCAGAACAGATGCAGAAGATTCCGAACTAGTTTAGATGCTGTGGTTAAAGCCAATGGCAATTTTATTAACTAAATTTACTCCTTAGTAATTCAAGTTATTTTTGTGTCATTTTAATAAATATAGCTGTTAAAATGAGATGCCAGTGTTATTTAGAGGACAATTTATCTATCGCATTCTGGACATAGTTTGCATCATTAAGACTCTGACGTCAGTTAGTTGTCATTCAACCATTTCCCGTACGAGCTTTCACTGCTATAATTGGATTTAGTAAGAGTAACGATTTATCGTTTTGTCAGTTAAGTGCCGTACGTGATACACGCTTGGGCGATCACGTCGCAAAAAAGATATGGCTGACTGGGCATGAATGATTGAATATCTTCGGTAAGCTGGTTGCCAACTAAGGCTATAAAAACTAATCTGACCATCTATTTAACCCATAGCTGGAAGGAGAAGTGACGTATTCGTACTTTTCCCAAGGGTATTTGCGCGTAATTGAATGCAACGAAAAATATTCATACAAAATAATCACTTATGTTTTTGAACAAATTCTATACATATTCATGACTTCATATCATAAATGGTATTTTTAGAAAGTACATGTGTTTGAACTTATATGATTTTTTTTATTAATTTTAATTAATGAAATTAATATTAAATTTTCTAGATCGAGTAGGACTACAAAAGAAAAATGCGACCTGTAAAAACAATTCCAATTTAAATCAGGGAAGACACTCCTACAGCCGAACCATTACACATTTTTTCACAGGGTTCTTCATAAGTTTTAAAATTCTAAAAAATAATTTCGTTTTTTTTATGTATTTGTTTAATCATATCACCCCGAGCAAGGCAGTAACGCCACTGATGTGCAGGGGGCTACGCAAGAGTGAAAAGATTTGGAAAAGAGAAAGCCTGAAACCACATCCTAAACAGGGAACAAGGGATGAGCCTCTACACCTGTACAATAGACGTGGGTGGAGTGTGAACCGAAAGATAGTTTAGTCTATCTACTCCAATTGAAAAAAAAAATAAAAATAAAAAATAAGAAAAAGAAAAGTGAAAAGATTGGAAATAAAAGAAAAATAAAGTGACAGTATTCTCTATATTTATTTATTTTTTTTTTTTGTGAACACAATTTTGGGTTGATGTCTCTGTTTTTTTGTTGTCTTAAACAATGAAATCCATATCAGTTTAGACACAGGAAGTCATCATAAGAAATCGAACCTGAAAGAATGCGGATCTAAATCCTTCAGTTTCGTGCCTGAAATGTGAACGGAATAACTTTAAGACGGATTTTTTTAATCCGACTTTACTTTTTATTAATCCGATTTTAATTCTTCTTACTATGAACACTATTTTCCGTGTTTACACGTGTTTCAGTTGACATGCTTGGACTTGTTTTATTTCCTTAAACACTAAAATTAATATGACTCGGCCTAAATAAAGAGTTTCTACTAAGTAGAAAGTGTGTGTCGATACTAACAACAAAGGTATTTTCAATAAAACCGCCCTCAGTAACGAGGACGGTCATAATGCAAGCTTTGGAATTACTTATTTTTCATAACCATAGGGTTCATTTTCATTTCGTACTGAAGCTCCCTTCAAATCAAGAGAACTGGAAGTTACTCTCTACATGCTCATGTGGATGGCGAGAGGAGAACCCGAAGAAAATCTTACTGAAGTCCCTTTAATTCAGGGCGTTGTCATTATGCGTTACACTGATCCTAAAGCCCTGCCAAAAAGTGGCCGGTATAACATGGTGACTATTTCCGTTAGGTTTGAATGTAATTCTCATAGCCACTATCAAGAAGTTCACTTATTCGCTATGCTTGGAGGCTAGAGCCACGGAAACGAGGTAATTTTTCATTTCCTCTGTAAGGTTGTAAGATGCCATGTTGATGCTTTCAATCTTTCTGAAAAAGAAATGAAAATCTCAAGTATTGGGGTTTGGCGCGTAATAATGCGTTAGGCTATTTTCTGTTTTCTGTTTTTAGCCTACTGAATATTTATTCGCAGATATCTGGCGCATCATATATATATATATATATATATATATATATATATGTGTGTGTGTGTGTGTGTGTGTGTGTGTGTGTGTGTGTGTGTGCGTGGGGGATGGTGTCAGATTAAATTAATTGCAAACATTGTGTCTGCTTATTTTTAATAATATCCCTTCATACCTGTGCCCAGGTACTTTCAATCTCTTTCCGAGATCATCTTCAGTGGTGTGAGTTATTGTACCAAAAAATAACCCAAAACTGTGTTGCTAAAAATTACTGTAATTTATTTTCTGCTTCAAATATATTTGTTGTCAAATTGCTATCGTTCATTATAACGTGAAAATTATCCAGGATGGTTTCAGGTTATTTTTGTTACTATGACTCACACCCCTGTAGATGATCTCGGAAAGAGATTCAAAATACCTGGGTACATTGAGAAATGACTAATATTAACATCTGTCAACGTTACAGCTCATTTCTGACATCTTTCAATTATAATACGCAAAAGATTATCCGTGAGTATGAATGGATTTTACTAAAAATAAGCAGACACAGTGTTTGCAATTTATTTAATCTGACATGTCTAAAAAAAATTTGCTGCCTAAATACATAAAATATATATGTGTGTACGTGCGTGCGTGTGTTCGTGCGTGCGTGCGTGTGAAGATATGCATCCCTTCCTCATACTAAATTTCACTTAATACCAGGCAATTTCTTTTTTTGTTTTCAGATAAAATTAAAATACATAGCGGACATATACTTTGTGTTTAGTAACTTTCTTTTAAATACCTTACTTTTTTACATGGGGTACGTATTAATTAGACAAGCTCGGACAGAAGAGTGGATTACCATGAGTAACATCATTAATTTGATTGTAGATATTGCCATTATGCGTGGCATTTTTAAAGAAAAAACATGTGTTCTGATGCAGCTAAATTCACCAGTCACCAGGTTTGATTTAGATTTTTAACAAAATGTATGGTTGTTTTATGTATGCACCTAGAGTTAGAGGATTTTTACAAACACTGACAGCACATTGTGGCCGTGTTGATAGTTGATATTATTGAGTGTTGCTTTTTCTATTATTAGTGCTTCCATTACATTTAGTCTTTTTTTTTTAATGCAGATAAAAATATTTACTAGAAGTATATTGCGAATGAATTTTGGTAGGTTTCCGTGTTTATTTAAATAAATCCTAATTGAGCTAGGCTCAGAGAGGTGCAACCTGAGTTTTCTTGAAAAGGCGTGTAGTGGTAAATCCAATATAATTTTTCATGAACTTGGTTTGATCATATTTAAATATCCGATACACAGCCACTGTTGACCATGTCTACCATAGTTTATGAATATATAATATAGCGCCGCACGTAATCTGTTCAATGAAACAACGTCAAAGACAATTCACGAGCGAGTCAGATACTCTACTGGATCTGACTATATCGCCAATACGCGGGAAAATATGATTGCCTGTATACAAGTCGCATTGAATATTTTGGGCCTTCTGATTGGCTAACTCTGCTATTGGTGAACTATAAAATGAGTCAGCTCATGGCTGGTTCACTAGTATACAAGGGTACCTAGAAACTCCAACAGACACAACAGCATAAAATATATGACGCTACTTGTCTATGAATATATTTTCTGAAAAAAACTGAAATAGCTGTTTGTTTACGAATTAAATATTCAGCTACACATAGGCGATAAAATTAAATTTAAACATTATACTCTCTGTAAAAAATATGTCTACTTGTTCATTTATAAATATTTATTAACCATTTCTTCTATCAGTAATGCCTAATTTATCTTAGGAAATCGACACAGGAGACTGTGACTTTTGAAAAAGAATGGTCATGTAGAGTTATATTTATCGTAAATATTTCAATTCTTATTATTAATAATTGATTCAATCAACTCTAAGAGGAGCTCACATATTTCTGCTACATTGTGAGCGTTTATGATGACAGGTATAAAACATTCAGACATTAAAACGATTAATTTTATCTCTTATTTAAATTATATTTTATTTCACATTAATGCTAGGGACTCTTGTTTTATATTTTTCAAACCAGATGTCATCATTTCCCAACAAGGTATTTATTTTATTTATTTTCTCTTAATATCGATATGTTCGACAATGTCAAACTGGCAGTTGTTCTCGAAAATGTCTTCCATTCGGTTGTTAAATGTGTTAAGAAGTGGCTTATAAATCTTAACTGCTGCTGCTCTTGTAAACTTTCCGTCATTTCTCTTTCTTTATTCGAGCCCGCCATAGTGTGTGTGTATTTCTGTTCTAGTCCTATTAAAGGGGCTTCTCGTAGCCTAGAATATGTTCTGATTTAGTAGAAATGGGAGAGCAATAACGGAGCAGTACTAAAACTAAGAACTTGACGAGACATTCCTAGATATGAGAAAGTTTGGGTCTTTGTGCCAGGTCAGAATGTTTTTCCCGTCAAAATCCATCTTGCACTTTTATAAATCTACCATTCGTCCGTGCATTGAATATTGTTGCCTTATCTGGTGGGGTGCTCCTACTATTCCTCTCGATATTTTAGACAAAATCCAAAGAAGGGTCGGCAATGTGCTGTGGTTTCCTTCCGTCTTTTCTGCAAATATTTCCATGGCAACGACTCTGATTAGCTTTTTTTCCCCTGGTGCCCCGTCCACGTGAATTTAAGCGTGCTACTTGACTGGCGTATAGGTCCCAACATTTTACCGTGGAAATAGTTAAATGTTACCGCTACTTCTACTCCAGCAGTTTCTTGCCTTTAGAACTCCATTCCGTTTATTTACTTCCTTAATAGCTACAGCCTCTTAACATTTAAATGAAACGTCAATTGCCATCTTCTATCTTCTTGAATCCGGTTCATTCTTTATCTTTTCTTTAACACCCACTGTACCCAGTCTTTTCTTTCACTGTAACCCCCTGCGCACTAGTGGTGGTCCCGTTTTGTTTGGGTTGATTTTTTTTATTTGCTTTTTTTCAAATCTCTTGTTCTCCCCAGTACAACTTTTCAATAATTACACATTTCCAAATATTTTACGCTGCCTTGTGGGTGATGACTTACTTCCTCACCCTACATCCTCTACGTCGTAGTTTTACCGCTATTCGTCTGCTATTTTCATGGCAACTTTCCCGACGTGCTCTATTTTTTAGTTCACCCAGCTCAAACACTTCACAACTTAGTCCCACTGTGCTAGAAGCACAGTGTCGATTCACTATTCGTATTCCATTTATGAAAAGGAAATTCCGCTTTGAGTGTTTCTTTCCAAAAGAACGGTATTATTTTTTTAACAGAATCCTTGTAGATTTTTTTCCAAACACTGCACTCAAGGATCAATTATTATCTACAGTCCTTAACTTCATAATTTTCATTTTCTACTTCCTTGTATACCCATATTACATACCTAATCTAATAACTTTCTAACTTCAGTGTCTCTTTGGCTTTTTATTGGCTAAAATTTAGTGAATAAAATATAAGCAATGTGAAAATCAAGGATGCCCATCTATTTTTAATCATTCACCGTAATATTCCGAATCTTTTCATTCGTGCTATATAGATTAGTTCGTTCTTTCTTCTATTACATACTTTTTCTGAGGAAAAGCTCCCCTTATTTCTGTAACCTGGCCACATGTTGATAATATAGACTAACAGTAACGGACTTTTAAGAAAAAAATCCACCCTTTCGATTCCAACAGGATGAACGCTGTCCCCGCTGTACTGTAATCGGGATTTTTTGCAAACACCATGATATTCTAATTATTTGTTTTTGCTGGAAATTACACCAATATATCTCTCTCTTCTCTGGAATTGTTATAATCTCAATGATACTTGACGAAAGTTTCTTAATAGAACCAATATTAATACTACTCAGAAGACCTTGAAAATGTCCTTCCGTGGAAAGAAGACACTGTAATGTAATCTGACATCTTGAATTCCATCCCTTTCAAACTGAAGTAACGCGGCTTCCCTCTGTCTTTTCTACAAATATTTTCATGGCAACTGTTCTGATGAGCTTTTTCATTTTCTTTAGTGACTCGATTCCAAGAGTTTAAGCATGCAGCTAGATTAGCTATTAGGTCTCACTATTTTACTCTTGAACTAGATAGATATAGTGGTCTCTTTATTTTAAGAGTTTATTTTCTCACATACGTAACCTGTTAAACTTGCTACCCTGACATTTATTATCTTAAAAAATTTAAATGCAACATCATTCTTCATTTTCCGTCTTCCTACGCCCTATTCTTGTATTGTCCTCTCTTCACTCCTTCTCACTAAAGTCTTAACATTCTCTGCCACTCCCTCTTAGTGGCATTATCACCTTCACCTTACGTTCGGTGAAATGATTAAAAAATGATGTACAATAAAGCTGATTATAACAATATAAATACAGCAAAGTTTCTCAGTAATGTTAAACCATTTAAATCAAACTAAACCGTGATGAAATTGTGCAAGATGAACCACTTAATACTACTGTTGATAGTGATAGCTTTACACAATAAATTTTCAAATCATTAAAAATGGACATTTACTTGGAGATTTTCCAACTTCAATGCGCTACCACTTCTTCTATCGTGATTAAATGGATTATAATTGACCCTGGTTAAACGATTCAATACAAGTTCCAATGTACCTAAACAAGTCGACCTGTATCGATTATAATATAGTTGATAATTCAATGTTTCAAATCATCTTCTCAAGTTTATTATCAACAGGATAGCAATGGTGAACAACGGTTGAGTCAGACGATAAAAAGCTCATTGTCAAATGATTTAGGACTGCTATCATCTCAAAAACCCGAAAGTAGTAAAATTCTGTTGAAAAATGAGCTTTCATGTTTTAAACTTAAATTCTGCGCAAAACAGCAAAGCTAAAACCGAGATACACGCGTCTATTATTTCACAGGATGTGTCAGTTTACTTTATCATAGCTCATTCTAATTAAAAGGGAATGGTCATTTACATGGAACTGGAAACTTTAGACACCAAACGAACGATAGAAATTACACAAACCCTGTTAAAACCATAATCACACTTGACCTAAAACTATAAATTATTCATTGTTTATCAGAGAAGAAAACAGTTTTATATCCTACAAAATTAAACTGCTCATAATTTAATTTAATTTAAAGTTATTAAAAAATCCCAAAATAATCGTTGGTCAAGTGTAGTCTTTGTAGAAGATGGCATCTAATGTTCATACAAATACAGTTGAGAAACTTATGAAGTTATCTTTTATTTTGTTGTAAAGAATCTTGATTATTACATTGCTTAAAGTGAGTTACAAAACAACTTCTAGTGAAACAGGAATATAGAAAAGGCTATTCGTGAAAACAAAGTTAATACTGGCGATTCTCTCAAAAATTATCGACACATGCATAAAGTTGACACACTGAATTTAGAACACGTTGCAATTCAAGTTGTTCAGTTAATTCTGTTAATGACTACCTTTGAAGACTTTAATAAAGAAATGAAGTTTAAGCTTAAATTCCTTGGACACTTTATGGAATTCTTTGAACGCTTATTATGTATTTTCTACGCCACACGACAAGAATTACATGAATTACATTTAGCAAACTTGAACGAAATTTGTTCATATTTTTCTTTGATCTACAAAATTTAGCGACTTTCTTGGGTTTACTAATCGCAAATATAGGACATCTGCTATTTTTCTGCAACATAATTTCTCTATAAACAAGATTAAGGCAGAGTTTTCAGCAACTGGGTAGGATCATCGCTTTGGCATGAAGGAGAGAGCAATGAGATTTTTTTTAGCATAAAAGGAACGTAGAACATATGTTCTACCTTAGAAACGTACTTTCTTGTCATTAATGAAATTAATTTTATCGAAGATTTTTGGAAACGGTGGAATAACACAGGAAATTAACTCTAGGTTAACTATAGATGATAATTATAATATATATATTATAATGTATATATTATAATATATATAATGACTATTATATAACTATTATATAATTATTAATTATAATACATTAATATTATATAATGATATATTATCTAGAGATGATAATTATAATATATATTATAATGTATATATTATAATATATATAATGACTATTATATAACTATTATATAATTATTAATTATAATATATTAATATTATATAATGATATATTATCTAGAGATGATAATTATATATTATAATATATATATTATAATATATATAATGATTATTATATAATTATTATATAATTATTAATTATAAGATATTAATATTATATAATGATATATTATATATAGATGATAATTATGATATATATATTATAATGTATATATTATAATATATAATATTTATTATATAATTATTATATAATTATTAATTCGCCAATTACCGTCCTATTAGTCTCCTTCCAATCTTTGGCAAAGTTTTCGAAGCCATTATCAATGCTGAGGTGATTCAGCATCTTATGGCCAACGGGCTTCTCTCTGACAAACAGTACGGGTTTCGCTTCACCAGGTCTACTGCTGATATGCTAACGACCATTACCGAGTACATATACCAGGCACTCGACAAGAATGGTGAAGCCCGAACCGTTGCCTTGGATATCTCCAAAGCATTCGACAGGGTCTGGCATGCTGGCCTCTTGTGCAAACTGTGGAGCTATGGGATAACTGGACATCTGTTTGACCTCATCCAGTCTTTCCTCTCTAACCGCACATTGAAGGTGGTATTAAATGGGCATGCCTCCCAAAACTACCAAACGAACGCGGGCGTACCTCAAGATTCCATCCTAGGTCCCACGCTCTTTCTGATCTACATTAATGATCTCCCCGACACCATTAGATCCCAAGTTGGCATGTATGCCGACGACACAACAATCTACTCTCGCATCGATCAGAAACCAGGTCTGGACGACAAAGTGAACCTCGCTGCCGTACTTGAAAGGGACCTCCAATCCGTAGTGGCCTGGGGTAGGAAATGGTTGGTAAATTTCAATGCCTCTAAAACAAAGCTGTTATCAACTAACCACCATAGACAATCGCAATCTACCTCCCATTAGCATGGGACAGGCTAGCCTCCCAGAGAGTAAAATACTACGCTTCCTTGGCCTTACACTCTCGGCGGACCTCAAATGGAATGACTATATTGAATCCATTGCCAAATCTGCTGCTATGAAAGTCGGTTCCCTGTGCAGGGCCCGGAAATTTTTCCCACCTGAATCTATTCTGCACATATACAAATCTACCATCCGCCCGTGTATTGAATATTGCTGCCATATCTGGTCGGGTGCCCCTGCTGCTCTCCTTGGGCTTCTTGACAAAATACAAAGGAGGATCTGTAACGTGGTTGATACTGACTTGGCAGACCGGCTGCAGCCGCTCTCTCACCGGCGATCACCAAATAAGATTAATTTCTTGATCTTAAATAAAGCTTATGCGAAAGAACATTTTTGGCCAAAAACTCCCAGATAAAAACCGTAATTAATGATCATCATGACTAACAATGTCATAGAACAGACATATTGTTAACTTTTCAGTCATAAGCAATGACGGTTGATAACTTTTCAGCTATAAGCAATTTTTTTTGACTAATAAACAAAATGCATTTTTATCTTTTTGGATCTAGATGAGATCTTTCCTGGTGTAACCAATGGGGCTGTATCATTTCTTTTTACTTTTTTCTCTTTTTTTTTCGCCTAAAATACTTCTATTAGATGCTTTGATACACATCGTCAGTAATGTTTTTAGCCAAGGTTCATTAAGGGTTGTGGTTCTTTCAACATTATAACCCCTCTCCATGGTGACTCAGCTGATACTAATCAAAGATCACACTTACTGAAAATGTTTTATCTCAAGCATACTGACAAAAGTTTCAGTAAAACACAAAAGTTTCAGGTTAATTAAGCATTTTGTATCCCTTCTGTCTCAAAATAAAAGAGTAAAATTTATGAAATAGAAATATATTTTTCTAATCATTTTAGATATTTTTCTAATTGTTAGTCACGGGAATTTTACCAAATCATTTGACAAAATTTTTAAAGGACAACTAATATTCCTAATGTTTACGGCTATATTGTGTTGAATACACCGGTTCCCGTCCGATGAGCGAAGTTAAGCAAAATCGAGCCTGATCAGTACTTAAATGGGTGACCATTTGGGAATACCAGGTGCTGTAAACGTAAGGACCAAGAATTGTCCACCGCCCCTCCAGGTTTGGGGGTTAGGTGCAGCGCTAACAACCCTGCCCCGTAAAAAACAGTTTGTTACAGAAACAGCAACAAAATGTTACTACCTAATCCGCCATCTGGATGTGATGTATAAATGATGATGATTAATATTGTTTTCTATAAGATTATAAAATTAATGTTTGTTAGAATCCACGCACTTATAGCTGCTTAATAAAGCCTAGAAAATATCTACGTACCATTTTTAGAGAAGCTATCGTTTAAAGTGACCTGTGAAACTTTTGTCGCATACTTAACTTTCAGATCTTTCAGATGAAGGCCTTGTTGACAAATGTTTGGTGTATTTTATTACGTGTGTATAAATGTTTACAGTAAAAAAATGTTTCTACATGTCTATACAGGATCAAGTTGTCTGCCAAGAGCGTTGAAAAATTTATCACTCCAACTCTTATCACAGCATGAATTTCCTTAAAGAAACAGTATCCGTTTTAGCATCTAACTGGTTGCCATTTCAAAGGCACTCTAATAGTAGTCTTGACATATCTATAGAAGTTTCATTCTTCTCTTGTTACTACTTGAAACTAACGAACTGGATTTTAAAATCAACATTTTATCAACCACATAGTGGGGACATTTCAAGTTTATGCTCTTTCTAACATATAATATAAAGAACATTCAGTTTACACAATTCTTTTATTAACTATGTATCATCATTTGATAGTTTTTTTGTTTTTGATTTTTGTTTTTGTTTTTGTTTTCTGATCTCGCTCATGGAACTTTTTTTCGGGATTCTTACCTCCATGCCCCTTACGTTCTTTATAAATTTAAATGCAATGTCAATCACTATCTTTTTCTTTCTGAATCTTGTTCTTGTAATGTCCTTTCTGTTTACTAAAATCTCCTCATTCTCTTTTACTCCCAGTATTCACTTGTGTCTTAGTGTCATCATCACCTTATTTTTAGTGGAATTTTAAACTAAGTTAAGAAATAATATTAATGGGGGATATTATATATTAAATTTTCTTCATATGAGTTGATTATTAAATCATGATCGAATTCCAAAATTTCTTGATTGATAAACTTCGTTATTGTTATTATTGGTAATATTATTATTAACATAGTACTTTACTACAATCTATTCACCTTCATAATTTTGGGAATTACTCCCTGTCTCCAAAATAAATAATCTCACCAAAAGATGAGAAAAATAAGAATATAAAATATAGTAAAACAAATTCTCGACATCAAGCCTGTCTACAATGCACATGTATCAAAGTGTGTATTTGTGTGTGTTTCAATGATTGTTTAATTCATAAAACAGTTAGTCACCATGCAGTGTTTATTTTATATCCAAACTGCTAAAAGGTGTGTATGTTTGGCTCCTATTCTGATTGCTTTTCTCCTATAATTATCGAAGATTTCAATAAATATACACGTATACCGATTTGATAAATATCATTGCAGGCATTGTTATGAGAACGAAATATAATTTGGATAATTAAGAAAATACCAGATGGACGAATCTGCATATTCAAACAAACTGCTAATTCACAAGGAATTACACGCGCAACCATCTCTAGGTTTTACAAAGAAAGATCAGAAAAATAAGAATCTTCCTTTGAATGTTAGTTCTGTAACCGGATATTTTACATTAATGAAAGAAGTCGGAAGGAAGTAGACCTAAATGGATCAAAGTGATAAGAAGACAATATTAACTTAAATAACCAGATTTTGTGTGGTAGCTGTAGACTCATTACAACATGAAAATATGGATCGATCTAGCTATATTAACAGGTCAGCTTGTTAATGTTGACGTTATAGTATGAGGAATCAGGACTCTTGTTATCAATAAATATCGTTTAAATAGCACTCTATTCATGAGTATTGTATGACAATATGACTTAATTTATGCCGACAGTGTATTCATCACTTGATTTAAAATAGCTTCTGCAGTCACAGGATCTCTATCTGGTATAAAGTCAATCAATGTAAGAAAAATGCTGGGAACCATAATAACAACATGTACCCAAATAACTTCTTGTCTGTCTTTAAGTCAGGTTGGCCGTTTCAAGACTTTGACTGTAAAATCACTTCTTGTCTGTTTTTAACTTTGGTTGACCGTTTCAAGACTTCAACTCCTTTCGGTCGGTTAGCGGCAAGTTTCTCTACAGTTGGCACCAAACGGTGTGGTAATTATCTCTGTCTCTGTACATCTTCAGCAAGGAGCTCTATGGGAGGCGGCTGGCCCTGCGGTGGGAGCCCAATGGCTTGGTGCCTATATCTGTCGTTACATCTCTGGGCCGACTGGAACTGACTTTGGCTCCTCAGGGCTCTGTTTTTATGCTTGTCCATGCTTTACTGGTGTGGGGAACAACAGACAATGGGTGTTCATGCAAAAACTAGTTTCTAGCCTTGTGGGCAATGAAATCACTCTCGCTCCCACCATTGGAGTGGAGTCACTATACAACTTCAATTTTCATGAAGTCGCTTCTTTCTATCTTCTTCCCTTTTAATTCAATCAATGAGATAATTTTTACCCTTTTCGGCAGAACTTTTATGCCCTAAATTCCTTTCTCAGGGAAATTCCAATTTAGTAATTCTCATAATTAATTAATTGTCCTTTTCTCTCCGTCAACGAATCAACTTAACCCTTGCACTTGTTTGAATTCCCTAATACGCAAAATTTCTCTCTTTTAGTTTGTAATAACATTTTTGACCTTCCATGAGTGTATTTGGGCTTTGTATTTTGCTGGGATAAAAAAATAGGATTGTTTGTTTCTAATGTATCAAAGACGCTGATTCTGTTCGCAATCTGTGCAGAATCAATCATCACTTGTCTATTGACACCTTTGACCTCCATTCATGCCAGACAGGATATACTGAAATTACAGCTGGGAAGTTTTCTTTGTTTTGAATACAAAATTTTATTATCACATTTCTGTGGCTGGGAAGCTGACTAATAATGTTTCTTTCGTTTTGATATCAGCTGGGTTGTTGAGAACAAAAAAAATAAAAATATTTCCCAGTCATCTCTGTTTCTCCAATAATACTATTTTGTCAACAATGGTAGTCTGACCCTGTGACCTTATTAGCTTCGCTGTATCATTCTAAAATGAGTAAATTTTATGTGTCATATTTTATTTTTAGTTCGTTTGCAATCCTTCTTTGAAAAAGTTCCAACAAAAAATATCGTCTTTTTTTTCTTTGTTCATATTAGAACAGAATAAATATTCCCTAGTAGGTTCTTTTCGATCTGTAATAACTAATAATAATAAAACTAACATAATTTCTTCCGTTCCTGCCATGCTAAATATTGTTGCACAGGTCCCTTTCTCTTTTTCTGTTGCAACAAAAAGAGAACAACTAGCAAAATCCTCACAGACCACACAGATACTGAAATAGTCCGAGTTAGCTTAGTATTTCTGCTCACTGAGAAAAGTGTTATAAAGATGATATACATAGATAGAGAGAGGACGATATATATATATATATATATATATATATATATATATATATATGGAAATAACTCAGTCTAAAAAAAGAATAGGAGAATGAAATCTGTAAGGAACTATCAGGGGAAAGTAAGTTAGAGGAAACAAATGTAACAGAGATGACAACCAGAAAAAAATAATGAATGAAATATAAACAAGAAAACTAAAGGAAAGAAACAAGTATAATCATCAGTAGAAAGAAAGAAAGAAAGAAAGAAAGAAAGAGTTCATAAATTAAAAAAATTGAAAGAAAAATGTTGAAAAGACACAAAAATACCTTGTATAAGCGTGTGGATCAAGATAGAACTGTGCAAAAGGCTCAGAATTTAAATATGCGAAATATTACACAAAACAAAATCTTTGTTTGAAAATAAAAACAAAAAAGACGTAAAAATACAGAAGAGAAGCCATCAATCGTCTGCAACTCACAAATTCAAACGGATCACCATCTTCAAACGAGACTGCCGGATGCAGTCAGCGGTTTCCGTTCTTTCAGCAGCGACCACGTACAAAAGTATGAGAATCTCAAAAGCTGAAAAGGTCTTTAAACCAGACGAAGTAAAAGGATAAGACAACGCGAATTAGTAATGTAAAATCATTCTTATTTTAATTAGAGCACTAAGAATCCCAAGGAATTTTGAATTTGTAATTTAAGAAAGAGTTGAAACACAAGAGCGTTAAAAGTATAATACTTGGAAGGGTTCTGAAGAATTAAAATGTTTTGCTGTCGCTTGATCTTAACTGACAGCCACCAGTTGCTTATAGTTTTCAAACATAATAATAAAATATCTTATAAGTCATATTATTAATAATGATCAATCATTTGCGAAGAAGCTTAAATGAACCCATTGTGACAATACGATATGCAGACTTCAGTATTGCTGTCCAATCACAATCCAATTTATTAGCCGGTATTCATGAATCATAAGTCTATTCATGAACGTTCGACCGCACGCATGCACAAACAATCTAAAAATGATATAAACATGTGTATTGTGAAATATGCATGTGTCTATAAGGGAGCTGAGAAAAGAAGTTATATTGTTTCGTGTCAATACTGGCAAGATTATGTGGTATTTTCCGGAAATAAATTGCTCATGTCAGGAGACCGAAGCACACACACACACACACACACACACACACACATATATATATATATATACACGATTGAATATTGAAACATTTTTTGTTCGTTTCATAAACCATAACATTAGACATTGACAAAACAGCAAAATTTACTTTCTTTTTTAAATTCGTATTTGGATCAAGTACTTTTCACCTTGTCCATATATATATATATATATATATATATAAGTGT
This sequence comes from Ascarosepion bandense, assembly GCA_037127315.1. Classification (NCBI taxonomy): domain Eukaryota; kingdom Metazoa; phylum Mollusca; class Cephalopoda; order Sepiida; family Sepiidae; genus Ascarosepion; species Ascarosepion bandense. The sequence goes on from JBBBDQ010000833.1 coordinate 1,528,405, forward strand.
GTGTGTGTGTGTGTGTGTGTGTGTGTGTGTGTGTGTGTGTGTGTGTTTGTCTGTATGCATATGAAGTGGGGTTTGTGATGGGTTCCCACATTAGTGCAACGGTTAGCATATCGCAATTCAGAGAGTCAATTTTTCAATTCTGGCCAAATTTGATATATTCTGTTTGTCACAAATACCCTAAAAATATATTCGTATCCATGCACTAAATCGCATAGCAGATTGAACTCTCTGGCCATGGTTGGTAACCAATCTAGAAGAAAGACAATTCTGAATTCAAAACCTCAGGAAATGTATTTGATACATTTTTTTTCTTGGGAAAATTTAGTTGGTTTTACCAAGCCTTCACTGCTGTAATCAAATCATTCGTGGAGTTAGTCTGCTGGTTCAGTTCTAAGGCCATCATACTTCGAAATAAATTGTTTAAATATTTCCGTATTGTTTTTCTCTCGTTTCGTCTCACTTCATTTTCCAGAAGATCTTTCAAGGACTTCTGTAAATAATTTAATTGAAATCCTCTCTTTTTGTTTCCTTTCTTTTCTAATACTTATTTTTCTACTTCTTCATATAATCGAATTATTGATTTACTGTTAGTGCGTTTATAGTATTGCTATTTACTTTTCCTTAATGTAATGATTTAAAGTATGTCCTATTTACTAATAAAAATTTCAAGGACACAGAAAATAAACGCGTTGGTTGGATCTAATGAAATGAGTTGTGAGTTCAATATCTTTTGACAGTAGTGGTGAATAAAAACTTAAAGAGTTGAGTTAAATGCAGATAACTAAAACACCTAGAAGTGGTATGACTCATGGAGCAAGAACAATTTACCGCACTAATGAAGATAAAGGGTTTTTTTTCAAAGTTCCAACCACCTGAAGAAGGTCGGAACATACAACGGCTGAAACATCTGGAGTATGACATTAAAAATGAGGACAACAGTCTGAACAATTTAAATATCTCGTATCATAAATATTGACACATACAGACAAATATAAAAAAAGCTTTGTTAAATAAAATGCTTTATTTATTTTCCAAAAGATAGAAGCTAAAGAAAAAGTATTTGTTGAATGTTGTTCCTTGGATAATTATGTTGTCTAGGATGAAAGTTGCTAAATTTCAATTATAAAGCAGGACGATTATTCATAGAGTGAATTTTTATATACGTTTCCTTTTCGATGCATCAGGTAAATAGGTGTATCAATCGTGTGAGGTATTCTCTTGGATCTTTCAAAATGTTTGTTACTCTGATATCTTCAGCTGTTGCTTTTCCGAATTTCATCAAAAACTTCTTTCACATGTTTTTACTTCATAAACATCACTTCTATTTTCCGGAGTAACTTTAGGTTTTATTTTATTTATTTATTTATTTTTGTATATTTGGATAGTTTAAATCACATTCCTACATTTAGTAACTTCTCCGTCCATTAATTTAAGCACAGACAGTTGCTGTTTATTTAGGTGCAGTGCGGCTCAGATATGTTTCAACCTCTTCAAGTTCTTATAGCTTCTTATAATCCTTCGACGTTCATCTTTTATTTTTTTAATCATGCATTTTCAGTTTTGTGTCTGTGTTTATGTCATCACTCGTGTTGATTGTCAGTTCTTATTTCTGTGTCTGTTCTCTCTGCTCCTATCTTAACTGTAGTTGTCAATCTCTTATTCTAACCTATTTTCCTTGTTCCACTTGAACTTGGAATTCATTTATATTTTTTCTTATCTTATTTTCTAAAGAGTGAATCATTTTGTCTCTTTTGACAATGTAAGATTCCGTTCTATGATCGTCTACTAATTTTGTTTATAACCGTACTGACTTTTTCAGTTTTTGTGAAATCAATTTCATTTTTTGTTTTCCTATTTAGATTTTTAGTCCATTTGCGGTATATTTCTTCTTGAAAAACTATATTCATAATTATGTTTTTATTTTGTTTTTTATCTGAGAAAAAAGCTAACATTTCGACTCTCTTATTTCTCTTCACTGTTTCAAATTTCAGAGACTAGAGATTTCCTCCTTTCTTGTTCCTAATTACAAAATGATGTTGTCCTGGGAGTAAAATGAAAATAAGTGTCGCAGAGAGTATACTACTCTGGATTTCAAAGTTGAAAGGTCAAGGTTGATTAAAAATCAAACTTCAAAATTCTGCTTTTTTATATATCTTTTACGGATGAAAAATAAACTCGAAGCAACTGAAATGAAGATGTACAAATGAATGCTGAGAATATCATGCAGAAAACATGTGAGAAAAAAGGAAGTTCTAAAGAATATGGAGAATAGAAAATGACACGTATTTAAAATCAGAACGAGCTTATTTATCTGGAACATATGAGACAAAACAATATGGAAAATCAATGCTTACAAAACGCATTTAAGAAAATGGATATAGAAAGAAACATCGAGTAAATGATTTTATGTGAATTGATCTAGAAAACAATAAAACTTTGGAATATTTTAAAAAGAAAAGTTTCATAGGTTTAGAAAAGACAGAAACATGTGAAGAGTCTTGATCTTCCACGTCCTGAATGAACACAATACAGGAATTCGAATGATGATGACACTGTCATGATCTTCCACGTCCCAATTTGGAAGAGTTGTCATTTCCTGATACTGGTGTATTTCAATGTTTTGCCTCTAATGTGGCTTGACCTGTCTACAGTGATAATGGTGTACAAGTGTAGTTTATTAACATTTCCGGTACGGAGAAACACCTAAAGATTGATTTAGATGAGCTCTGTTCAAAGTTAGGCCAAAATAGGGGTAAACGAAATTAGTAAAATTCTCATCAGAATTCTATCACATAGCTTTGAATATTGGGTTATAAGACTTTTCGAAAAGCATGTAAATATATAATGCCAGAGAGAGAATAACACAAGATCTCAAATCGAGGCACTTGGTGAGGACTGAACTCGCTACGATACTATAATACTGCTTATGAATATCACCATGGCGAAATGTGTCTGATGATTCCTTGTGGAAATTGACGAAGACCACAATTTTATTAAGTGATACTGCTACGGTTTTAGTAGCAAGTTTTTACGTGTTTTGATTACTCGTCCGATAATCAAGAGATTTGAACACAAAGAATTCAAAATATCCTGCAAAATAGATCGGGAGAGGTAGATTCATGCATTTCATAGAGTTCTAGTGTAAGGTGAATGAAAATCTAATCCAGTGGAATTCGGTTCGCCAAATTCATTTTAGCCAAAAGTCATTAGGAATTGTATAATATAAAAACAATACTAATTGGATAATTAGACAGTAAGACAGGGTTTTTTTTGTCGAGGTTTGAAAAATTCACAATCAGTATTTTTAAACAATATTTATAAAGAAAATGATTTCAGAATAAGTTTTATACATACAGAAGAACGAATACCTCTTCTTCATAGACTTGTAAAGTTCTTTTACAAGACACTAAATAAATATCTATTTAAAATGCTAAGAAACTTTGATTAATTTAGAAAAGGTATTGGAATAATTCAGAGCATATACTCGGATCAAACTGTCTGAATAAGAAGAGAAAATAAATTCAAAAATAGAATGCAATGTAAGACAATCATTTATCTTCTTACTTGATTTATTCAACCTGTAAGAGGGTCAGAAGTCGTAGCAAAATGTATAATCTCTGGGCACTAATATTGCTAAGTGTTAAAAAGAAAATAAATTTTCAGAGAGCTACGTTCGTTCACGTTCCTAAGGGACACGGCAAAAAGTAGTTGTTTTGAAGTGGACATTTACTAAGTTTAGCTTAGCACGAAGTTACAAGTAAGTGATACCCAGTGAGGATCGAATTCACTGGCAACGGTTTACCAGGTCAACTCTTTAATCATTACTGGACAGGCAGGCAGCAATAATTGTGTTGAAGTCGATGCTAAGTTGATGAAAATGATGAATAAAAAACGAGATGTTCTACTAAAATATTTAATATTTGTTCTTTTTTTAGAAGCAAAATATCGGCGCTCATAATGTACAATATTCTTACAAAAATCTATGAGAAACACAGAAATAATTCATCTACTTGAAATAAGTATTTGTAGTTCACTAACTTTTTTCTAGAAGTAAAGTTACAAGACTGTGAAGAAAGATTTACTGAGTCGAAGATAGAAGATAACTAAGACAACAAAAAGGGTATATTTATTTACAGATAAAAAAGTCATGAAGATACAGTTTTATGATTATCGATACGGTGAACTGATTTCTAATTTCTGAGGCTAGTATTCATTTCAAACTAATGTCCTTAGAAAAGCCGAAACTTCACTTCTCCCTGAATTTACACCAGTTATCCACAATGACATCGACTAAGACAGAGACACAAAGTACACATTAAAACATCATCAATGCCTTCCGTGTCTTTTACAGAAGTGAAATCTACACTAATGAATTCGCATGTTATCTCTCTCTGTTTTTCTTTCTGAATATAAATTTTAAAAAGATTAGATGCAATTGCGCATTTCCTTACTTTTCTTATGGGCAACAAATCCATGTCTGTATAATATTTAAATTAAAAGATAACATTTATATAAAAATCATTGACTAACAATGAAGATGGGTTGTGGATGAATGAGAGGATACATACAAATGTTGGTAAAAGTAAAGAGAAGTAACATAAATAAAATTCTTCGTTATCAACATCCGAGGAATTTACAAATTTCAAATTTCAATTCTCTTCCTTATCCCAATATGGATAAGGGAGAGAATGAAACTATACAACCAAATATGGGGCAAGTACAGAAATGTGAGACAATGAAGGATTTGTGTTGTCAACATCCGAATAATTTATATGGCCTAATCGGATTATTGTTATTACATAAGGAACTTTTTACATAACTACTTGAGTTATTTTAAGCAAAAAAGATATTTAATTTCCTCTATTTACTGCCTATTAAATGGCGCACTGAATTCTAATAATTAAAAATGAAATCATATTTTAGTTTTCTAAGGCTAATTGTTTGAACAAGATGTTTGTATCGCTTAAAGCTGCTAATCAAGTTTCTTGTTGCTCCGTCTACTCCTGTCTTCCACCCATCGCTATAGCTACGCTAACAAATCAATTTTGGTAGGTTAAATAAACGTATGAGTTTACCTTTCACTTTAACATTTTATATATAACTTTTCTTTTTTCATCTTTACGCATTCATTGCTATGTAGCAGAGGGGAAAGTCAAGTATTGAGGCAAACAAAGACAGACTATATGGTAATCGTAATGCAAATTAGCCATTTTCTTATGAGAAAACATTGAGCATTTATTGAGCAAGCAGTCAATCCTATTTTCAGTTCAAATTAATGAAAACATTCTCCTTAAATAATTTTTCAGGAAAATAGTTCTCTCAAGTCTCGTTACTGTGACTGGTCTTTCCCTTATAAGTTGAGGACTTTCTTTCTCACATTTTGTTTGAAGTAGTTATTTAACATCCTGATTCAGTAATTGTTTTCACTTCGAGTTACATTTGTTATCCATTATAGATGTTTCTTTTGTCGAAAGTCCTAAAGTGACATAGTTTCTGTTATTTAGTACGGTACTTTGAGATTCTGTAGCACCCGTTCACAAAGGTCAGTGAAACAGCTCCAATTCTCGTTCGCCCGACTCCGCCATTTCTAACTATTGATCTGAGACAGCAGTTATATACAGGTGACATTTTAGATATTTCTGAAATAGTCTGATGCCATCCATGACAACCGCATGAAAGTCATCATCTAATGAGTCAATTTAAGAACATAACAAGATCGTTTTATACATACATGAGCATACACTAAACATATACATATAAAGCAATTGCTCAAGCTACATGAATATGATATGTGGATGATTATTTGACCTAACCCAGTCTTTTCTTTCAAATCGCATAATAAAGGTAGTATTGAATGGGCATGCTTCCAGATATTATCATACGAACGCGGGTGTCGCGCAAGGCTCTATTCTAGGTCCTACGCATTTTCTGATCTTCATCAACGATCTTCCTGATATAATCAGATCCCAAGTAAGCATCTATTCTGACGACACAACCATTAACGATCGCCTCGATGAGACATCTGCCGATGCTGACAAAGCAACCTTCACTGCTGATCTAAAAAAGGACTTCCAATCTGTGGGAACTGGGGTAGGAAATGGCTCCTAAATTTTACTGCTTCCAAAACGAAGCTGCTATCTTTTAACTGCCATAGACAACCGCCCAGCCGTCATCAGAATGGATCAAGCTATTCTCCCTGAACGCAAAACACTGCACTTCCTCGGCCTAAATCTATCAGCGAACCTAAAGTGAAATTACTACATTGAATCCATAGCTAAATTTGCTGCACGGAAGGTTGGCTCTCTTTGTAGGGCCAGGAAGTTTTTCTCATGTAAATCCATCTTGCATGTATATATAAATCTATCATCCGCCCGTGCATTGAATACTGCTGTGACATCTGGTCGGGTGCCCCTGCTATTCATCTCGGGCTTCTTCACAAAATCCAACGAAGAATCTGTAATATAATTGGTAGCTGAACTCCAGTCAATTTCTCAACGACGTAATGTGGTTTCCTTCTGTCTCTTCTACAAATACTTTCACGGCTTCTGTTCCGATGAACTTAAATCCCTGGTTCCCCCTCTGCACGAATTTAGTCGAGCTACTAAACTAGCGGCTAGGTTCTACCCTTTTACAGTGAAACCAATCAAATGTAACCGCAATTTCTACTCCATCAGTTTCTTTGCTCGCATTTCCCGCCTGTGGAATTCCCTTCTGTATAATTGCTTCCCTGACACCTACAATCTCCAAGAATGTCTAATCAGTTTCTTCGCGCAAGTTTTTGCTAACCCAAGTACTTTCGATCTATTTCAAGGTCATCTTCACAGATAAATCCCATCGAGAAAATAACTGTAACTACGAAAAATCTGCATTCCGTTGTAATGGTATTTTTCTTTTTTTAGAAAACGCGCAAAAGCAATGTAATTATCTAAAATTTAAATTTATTTGTTGTAGCTATGGAATATTTTGCAAAACAAGCGTTTCAATACAAGGAAGCTGATCGGGATATGGTAAGAATGTAAAATGGCAGTAAATATTATATGCACTTTAACATGTTATTGCCATATTCGAAATTAATTTTGTTTAATATTGGTTGGTTGATTTTCACATAGATGGCTTTTAAAATTTGAACTTTATATATATTCTGATAATCATATATATATATATATATATATACGGACAGGTTCAATCATATGCATAAGTGCATGAATTTTTTCACTAGTAGTATGTACAGGCAAGTAGGATCAGCGAGCCGAGATCAAATTCCGGCCGAGTCTGCTGCGTTCACTTTCAAATAAAAACCCTTTGAAAAGGAATGTATGCATTTTTTCTTGACTGAACTCTCTAGCTGCCATTCGATGAGAAATTGTATGAGTTCAAACCCTAAAGAAGGCAAAGGAAAGTCGCTATATTTTCACATAAATCATCGCGATTCATAATTTAAAAAAATTAATCGTGTAAAAAACCATAATTGTCTGAGTCTTAAAGAGAAATCGCATTTAATAACAAGTACCTGATGACACGGACTGCAATTCAAATGGCAGCAAATTTCGCTACTCCAGCACTAACCACAATATTCGGACTGATTTTTACATTAAATCCTCTGAGGAGTTTCCATTTTTTTTTTTGGTGTGTGTGTGTGGGGGGGGGGGATTTCAATTCTTTTTACAAGTTTCAACGTGTCTCTTTCCCGGTTTATTACAATCTCCTGTACTTGATATTATTAACGTTGTTCTTGACAGTGATAATGGTGGTGTTGGTGTCATTTTCTATTCTGAATGAAATAGAATTTTCAACGCTTTGCATTGACCTGCTGGTTTATATGAAGAAGAAATAAATACTTTTTTTTTGTTTTGTTTTTAAATTTCACTTCAGCATTCATTAGAGAAAATGTAATTTCCATGTTCGTAAATTTTTATCACATTTTCGTGGAATTATTTTTTTATACATTCCTATTTATTTACGGTGCTCACGCAGAGGTAAGACCAATCTATATTTAAAATTAATTCAACATTTGTTAAAATAGGGAAATAGAAAATATTCAACTGTAAATATGGAAAGGAAAACAAAGCAGAAATTAAATAATATCACTCAATTGCGTAATCGGAGATGCAAAACGACATTCTACGTCTGTTTTAAGTCAACTGGATGCAAGTAGCGTTCACTAGAGACAAGTGTCTTATTTCACATTGGAGATAGAACGACTGATCACTATACTTCATTACGAATCTATACAGTGGAAAGCTATCGAACCTGAGCAATTTATGTGGAGCACATTTTCGTCAAAATGATATCACTTATTAAATTAAGAATACAATTACATCGGTCAGTAAGTGTATTGTTGGTTGTTAGATCACAAGTTTAGATATTTCCTGTTTGTGTTTCTCTTAGACAGGTAAGCGGGCTTGAGAGATTCAATGACTCTTAAAGATGTAAATGTTATAAAGAACTGGCTGAATGCGATCATACGTAACTTATAAGGTTTTTCTACTTGGCCTTATAGGTGAGTAATTATTTTTCACTCTACAATCCCTTTACTACAGACGAAACATCGTATTCTTCTCGCTAATCTATCGCTATTTCCATGGCAAATTTTCTGACAGGCTACATTCTTTAGTTCCAAAAGTTCTGAATATGGCACCTTTAGCTTCCATGTTCTCGTTTCATTCCATTCTGTCTATTTGTCCAAACATTCCCATTCCATTTGTATTCCATTAGTAAGAAAAAGTTCTATTCGGATACTTTTTTTCTAGAGCTGCTACCTTACAGAACATACTTCCGAGAGACAGCTTTCTCGATCGCTACAATCTCAAGCTTTTCATACCTAAAGTAAACTGTAATCTCATAGATTTGACTTCATATTCCCCTATTATACTCATATAACAATCTCATTCAGAAACCTTCAACCTTGAGTGACTCTTCGGTCTTGTATTGGATAAATATTAGTAAAGAAATGGCTACTGATTCCTTTTGACAGCTTACAGCATTTGAAAATATTATAGTAAAAGTATCCATGACATCATCCCGTGAGCCGCGCCTTATCTTTTGAACAATGACCATCTTTCGCAAGAGTGCACCGCCTTCTGATAAGGACCTAAAGAATACAAAATAATATAGAAAAATACAAACGAATTTGTAATTCGTAAAACAAAACATAACAAAAACTGATTATTGTGATCAGTGCTTCTTGAATATTATTGAAAAGTTCAATTTTCATAGAATGCATTTGAAGTAGACTATTAAATGATCATTATCTTCTGCAGGTCTGAGGATGTTCCTGGTTGAGGCTGGCAAAAGGATCCAGACATGAAAGAACAAATGCTTGAGAAAGCTCATCGCCATCTCCTATTGGGCGCACAAAACTAATGAATGTGTATGGAGCAAGGTCAAAAGTCTGGTGGGCCAACACGAATCTCCAACTCCCTGCCGCCACACTTAAGCAGCGGAAGATAGAAAGATTTGGCATCGTCACACGTCATAACAGCATTTTCAAAACCATCATACATGGCAGTGTTGAAGGCGGGTGAAAGCAGAGATGGCAATGCAAAAGCTGTTTAGCCAGCATTAAAGAGTCGTCGAATATGACAAATGCCGGAAATTTTGAGAGCTAGAACCAACAAATCATTTTGGAGAAGGTTGTCTTCTGTTTCTTCTGCCCTTATGTATGTATGTATGTATGTATGTATGTATGTATGTATGTATGTATGTATGTGTGTGTACATATGTAATATTTCATATATAACTAAACTTATATCTGTAAAAGAGCAATATTAATAAAGACAAAAGTAAAATTAACTTTATTGACGCCTTTATTATCTGAAGAACTTTATCAAGGCAGTTGTTAGAATTTTATCTTGCAACAACAATTAATAAACTAAAGTAAAATGTCGTTAGTTTTTCAGAAGTGTCATTTTTAAGAATGCTCAAAAATATTTGGTATCAATTTTGACCTGGCTACAATACGTTATTCATTGCCGAGAAGTAGAGGAGGTTGTATGTGTTCATATCATACTATTGGTGGTGAAAAGGATGAAAAGAACAGCAAATTAGACTTGATGAGTAAGAATGTCATAAAGGTATCCTTACGAAACTTCGAAGTGTGCATGAACCTGCACATTTAAAGCGACAAACTCTTTGTATTTATCAATGGTTTATCTCCACCCCGACATCGAGCACTTTACGATAAAAAAAAACTTGCTTGCCAAAATGCATTTTATCAGTAAAACTACTGAAAAAAAACAACCTTAGCGCTAAACATTATTACAATTAAACACTATATTGATTGGTACTGACTATAGCAACTTTTGTAAGTTATGCTCTTGCATTGAATACTGCTGCCATATCTGGTCGGGTGCCCCTGCTATCCAACTTGGGGTCCTTGACAAAATCCAACGGATAATCTGTAATGTGATCGATTCCGACCTGACAGCTCAGATACAGTCACTTTCTCACCGGCGCAATGTGGCTTCCCTGTGTCTCTTTTACAATTACTTAAACGGCGTCTGCTCTGATGAACTTACCTCTCTGGTTCCCCCTGTGAGCTACAAGATTAGAAACTAGGTCCCACCTTTTTACTGTGAAACCGATAAAATGTAAACAAATTCTGCTCCACAGCTTCTTTTCTCGCACTTCCCGCCTGTAGAATTCTCTTCTGTTTACTTGTTTCCCGACAGCTACAATCTCCAGAAGTTTAAGTATAAAGTTAATAGTCACCTCCTATCTTGCTAACTTGCATACTCTCTCTCTCTCTCTCTCATGCTCCTTTCTCCGTCCACTCCACTCTCAGTATCTTAACCCACTTACCCACTTCCTGATAAGCCCTTTAACCTGTCCCTCTTTCTCATAACTTTCCTCCTATGTAACACCCTGAGCACCAGTGGCAGTAGACTGCTTTGCTTGGGATAATATGATATGATTGTAAAAAATGAATAAATATTTTTCTTACGAAAGACTGCCTTAAACGTTTAATGGCCTCAAATGGTGTAGGTGATGAATACATATCTCTCCAAAGAGCATTACGTAATCAGAATTAGCTACAAATCAGACTCGGTTCGTCAGTTCCGTTTTCTGTAACAGATACGCTACTCCCAACCTCCCCAAGAAAATTTATAAACTGAAACGTAAATAAAAGACAGGTGAGTAGAATTATAATCGTTCTGCTTATCTAAAACCCTTTCTTAACGTTGACGTGATTTGCAATTAAACAGATCTTGCTTAACAAATATTACCCTCTTTAAAAGAAAGATCATAAACTAGAAATAAACTTTTCGTACGTGAGTGAACACAGTGTGATAGACATTAAAAAGCTGTGCTTAAAAGATTCAAAATTTGTATTTAATTCTGAATGATACGCTCTGTAAACAAACAAAAAACCTTGTCAATTTCTTGTTACATCACAGCACCGCTTAAAAATGAAAGTTAGAAGCCGAAAAAATATCTGAACCCCTGACAGAGTGAGAAAAGCCTGAAGCATGAAAGTGGTGCTTGAACATTGGCGGTTTGCTTAGAAGACCTTATTTTTCCATTGATTAAATGTGATCAGATTAGAGGACTCGTACCTTAATAGACTTAATAACTGTTATCTAAAACAGTTAGATTCGTCACGAAATCATAAAATCAATGCTATTACAATTAATAAAATAGCATTTTGACGAATGCTGTTTACCAAGACTTCGAAGGTAACGGCAAAATAAGTGGTAATAACAACTGCTATATAACAAAACGAAATAATAATAATAATATTAATAATAATAAAACTGTCAAAATATATAAAGACCTGAAAATTGAAATAGAAAAAATGTGGAAATTGAAAACAAGAGTTGTGCCAGTGATAGTAGGTGCACTTGGAATGATAAAAAATGGAACAAAACAACACATTGAAAGAATCCCTGGAAACCCCAGCTTAAGAGATATACAAAAAATTGTCTTATTAAGTACAGCCCACACACTAAGGAAAACGTTATCTATGTAATGCTGGGGATGATAGGGAAGATAGAAAAACATGAAATGGAGTCATAACAACACGCCACTACTTGCCTTAGGTCTCCCCGCAGACTTGGTTGGTAGTGAGACCAAAGCAGAAATCGAAATATGATGAAAAGTGACATAATAATAATAGTGATGATGATGATGCCAATGAGAAAAGGACAATAATTCACTAATAAGCAGGATTTCACCAATAATGCTCGAAGCCAATTAGAGTTTTCAATTGGGACTTTTTTTAATTGTTAAATGATCATTTGTTTTATTTTATATTTTAAAGTGATCAAATGTGATTGTTGGCTTTTAGCGAAATTAGAAAAAAAGCTCTGAATCTCTACAAAAGAATTTCATTTTTTTTTTTCAAATTTTCTGAAATTTCTTTCTCTTTTTTTAGTCACGAAGGTGATTCACTTTAACCAGCACACTTGAATATTTTGTCTGCAATTTTTTTATCTCACTTTTCAGTTTTCAATAAAATTAGATTATTTGCTTTCTTTAGAGTCAATTCTTTCACTAATTCGTTCCACATTTAAATTCCATCCAGGTATCTGTTTGAAGTAAAAAGAAAATTTCTTCCTCGGGATTCTCATAGTCACTTCGAAGTTGGCCATCAAGTCGTTTCGTTCATTGAAGCATTAACGAAAAAGAGATATTCACTCTTCGGTGATAATAAAAAGAACGGTGTTGTTGATTCCGATATCGACCGGTAATAATTTCATTGGTTATCTTAATAATGGTAATAATAATATTAATAATAACTTCTTTTTATTAGTCGAAAGACAAGATTAAAGCTGGTATATTCACCTCGAATTTCTAAAGGAGTCATTTATTTTCAGTATTAAAAAAAATAATTGATATAATTAAGACTAAAATTCTCTTTCATCAGACATCAAACTCTTTTTCAAGACAAACTCATTCATCAAATTAATTTGTCTGCCGTGTCTAGTCAAGACTCATTGTCAAATTGTTCATGAGCAAACTGTTGGACACGCATGCGCTCTCTGGATAATGAATAAAATAGATTCGACATGCTAACAAATCAGATTTTCTTTCTCTATGCGCTTTGTCTCTTCAGGACGTTGGTGATTATGGCTATCCACAATTTCCTGTCTTGTTTTTTTTTTATCTCTCCTTAAACTTGTTCCTGCATCCATTTGCTTTTTCATCTATGTGTCGTAACCCTTCAGCGCATAAGGGATCATGGCCTTCCACATCTTCACATCCCTAGTGGCACTTAGAACGTTTTCTTCTGTTACCCCAGCCAAACCCCACTCCGCCATTCACTTGCTCAATCCTGTCAAGTACGAGCTGCTTAACCCCATCTCTCTTTCCCTCTATCTGATCTGTGAGTATCAGATTCTCCAAGCCCTCCTTCCCCATTAATGCCCCAGCAACTTAACCTGTCTTTTCCTTGTGTTAAATATTAGTTTCCTTTTTGTTTATATTCTCTCCAAACCACATAATTGTTCACATGTTCCGCCCATGGTATCCTCAGCATTCTTCTGTAGAGCTACATTTAAGTTGTGTCAAGTCTCACTTTCAACTTTTATGAGATTGTCTATAATTCACTGCCATATTGAAAAACAGATATTATAGACTTTTCTTTGTTTCTAGCGAATATAGATATTATAGACTTTTCTTTGTTTCTAGCGAAATTTCTCTGCCTCCCAGTGTTATATAGCAATATACAACAAACACGTCTGTATATAAAAATATATCAAGTGATATTTTTATTAATGAACGATGGACCGTGTAGCCTAGTGAACAGAGAGTGAGAGCGCGCTTCCAAGGGTTGACGGGGGGGTCGTATCTGTTCTCCTCTGGTCTCGGTCTGTCCGGACTGTCTCTCTGCGTCTCTCTGCCTAGACTGTCTAATCCGTGCTTTCGCGGTCTTTATATATCTTCCAAAACCGGGACTTGTTTCTTCCGGCTTTGCCTTGATCACGCGACGCCCACGCGACGCCTACGTAATTTTCAGAGTCACCTGTCTGTTTGCCTCTGAGTTATTTCCGCATCTGCCGGAAATAGGGTCAAAGTGACATCCGTTACTTTTCAACGACCGGAAACGCCCCCGCTTGCTCAGCTTCCTCGGGTGGGGCGGGATTGTTATATTACACCAGTACTCTACTCAGCTTTTGGAATACATCCTTTGTGATGCCAATTTACCTTCGGGTCACAGTGTCGCACTTTCCGTCTACTTCCAAGGTATTTAAATTTCTGTACCTGTTTGATTTTAGTATACCCGCCAGTAGTTAGCATTTTTGGCCCCTCTTTTTACTGATTACTATACATTCAGTTTTCTTGTAATTTATTTATAATCCTTTCTTTGCGCTTTATTTAGTTACCTTCTGTGCTTAAGCTCACTAAATATGTTACTTGTTGTTTGTCTCCGTTTTCCCAATTAACACAAACTAATTTACTCACTGTTTCCTCTATCTCTTCTTTCCCAAATGCGTCCTGTATCTCATTACACTAGGGAACACTCATTTTGTTGCAACCAAGCGATTCTCCCTGAGAACAATACACTACGCCTCCTCGGCCTTACCCTCTCCTCAGACCTCAAATGGAACCACTATATTGAATCCATAGCAAAATCTACTGCTAAGAAGTTTGGGTCACTATGTCGATTCAGGATGTTTTATCCGCCTGAATCCATCCTGCATATATACATGTCAACCATCCATCCGTGCATGGAGTACTACTGCCATTTATGGTCAGACGCCCCTGCCGTTCTCCTCAGTTTTCTTGACAGGCTCCAAAGGAGAGTCTGTAATGTGATAGGTACTGATCTGGCGGCTCGACTGCACCCACTTCCCCACCGTCGAAATGTGGCCTCCCTTTGTCTGTTCTATAAATACTTTCATGGCTTCTGCTCAGACGAACTTAAGTCACTGGTGCCTCCTCAACAGGTGTTTACTCGTGCAATCAGATTGGCAACTGGGTTCCACCCATTCACAGTTAGGTTAGGCAAATGCAGACGACAATTCTACTCCTGCAGCTTCTTCTCTTGCACTTCCTGCCTGTGGATCTCGCTCCCATATTCTTGCGTTCCTGACGGCTACAACCTCCAGAAATTTAAATGCAAAGTCAATACTCATCTACTAACCACTGGACTCTAGCTCTCTTCCCACCCCCGTATAACCTTCCCTTTCTCTCCACCTATGTATCTGTCATCGCACCTGCATTCTCAGCTTTCTATTGCTCCTTTCTAACTAGTTTGTACTCCTCACTCTTTTCTAATTAATCTTTTTACAGTTATGTAGCCCCTAGCTCATCAGTGGCATTTCTCCCTTGTTCGGTGTGAAATGATTAAAAAAAAAATTTTAAAAATGACCTTTCTATAATCAATTTGAGTTGATTTCAAGGCTGAAGTCGGTTTTTGTCTGCAAGCTACAGATTTTATGCAATTTGACATTTTTATTTATTTATAAGTTTTCGTTATTATAGGAAATTATAGAAATAGCTCATCAATTTGTTTGTGTATTTTATTCAGGTAGGAATTTGCGTTTGTAACTTTTGCGTTTGTACACTTCATCTGGGCAATCTTGTTTAATAAGTCCATGACCATTCTTATATCATCATAGTCTTCCCGCAAATGCACTGAGTGACCGACAGGTACTGCTCCATAAACATTGGCATTATGTAAAAGAACACACTTTAGATTGCGTTTTGAACTCTCTAAAAAGAGTCTCCATTCAGCAGGACTATAGTAAGGTACACCCAGTTCTTTGAAAAGCCATGGGATGTCATGGCAGCAAACAAAATGTCTATCTTCTGAAAAGAAGGTCACAAAAAGCTGGTCACGCTTTCTGAAATATGATAATTTAACAGAGTGTTCAACAAGATTTCTACCTTGTCTTCTGGATGCCAAAAGCTCTGCGTCTCTCTTTGAAAGTCCTAAATCGCGCTCTAAATCATTCAGTTCAGCCTGGGGAAGAGGCTTGGGGACAGGGAAAGGTTCAGTGTCTGAAGAACAGTTATCCGATTGGGAACACTATTCTGACAATTCACTACCACAATAGTTTTGTTCGCTTATATCATGTTCAATGTCTTTATCGTCCAATGAAGGCAAGCCTTTGAATACTGGAACAGGAACTTATTCAGAGTGCGGAGCAGGCCGAATAGCATAGGGAATGTTCGGATACGTAATCTTATGTCTGTTTTTCCTCCCAAAACCCGTTATGTTTACCATGTAGAAATAACAGTCAGTTACATATTTGGTGGGTTCGCGCCAAATCATTGGAAACTCCAAAAGGCAGACCTTTGCGTTTTCCTTTGGCCCAGTCTCGAAGCATTTCCTCACAATTGTGGCACACAACCTGAGGAGCCCATTGCTTGTCTTGATCACCAAGATGAACTTCAAAATATGCCTTGTAGGCACGCTTGGCGAACGAGGATATGTTACGTCTCTGACGATTGAGTGTGTAGCTTCCACATATGTAGCAGAGAGCATCAGGCTTGTTTCTGTAATATCTATTTTTGGAAGCCATCTTTGATCTGAAACAAAATACAAATGATCAAAATAATAGAAGCTATCTATATATATAGAAGTGACAATGCTTATACATAGTTTACGAAAGTTCACATTTGTACAATTTAATTAACCTTAAATTGCATACAAACTAGAGTTTGTAGAGAAAAACTAATTTCAGTTTTGAAATCAGCGCCTAAAACTCCTTCAGAATCAGTTAAAATAGCCAATGCAACTTGATGTTACTGAAAAAGTGTTCCCCAGTGCTATCCATACCTTTTTTCCTTATAATATGCTCCAAAACATTCAACCATCTTTTCTTGATGTTAATTATAATGGTCTCTTTTGTTTCCATTTTCTTTAAAAATTCATCGCTGCTCATATATTCGGTCCAAGGCATTCTTAGCATCATTCTGTAGAAAGACATTTTTTCACTAAGTTTGTCCTTCATCTGAGAGCAAATTGTCCTGCATTCACTGCTATATACAAGTACTGATATTTTAGTACGATTTTATTTGCTTCTTATGGAAGCTTTATATTTTGCTTAATTTTTTGAAGGTAACTTTCGCTATCCCAAGGTGCCTTCGGATTTCAGTGTTGAACTTTCTGTAAAAATAGATCATAAAAGTTATATTAATGATTTACATTTAATAATTTAAAGTTGTTTATCAGTATAAAAATTAAATTTTCAAAAAAGATATTTCAATTTATGCAAAAACTAATTTTAATCATTAATAATTGTTGATTTTGAGCTTATATACATAAAAATAATGTTTGATTTTATCATTTATGTAATATGACGTTTCATTTTTATTTGTATAAAAACTCCATTTTCACCATTACCAATTGATTTGTAATAATAATTGTTTTTATACTTCAAATAATTTCTAAGACTAAATTTAAATAATAAATAATACATAGTTGGATTTTATTATATTTTTTGTTTTGTTTTTTCATTATAATTTGAGTTTGAGTTTTGTTTAGCGGCATCAACCACAAGATTTAAAGCGTTTTTTTTCGTGTGTGTGTGTGTTTTTAATGTTCGATTATATTGAGAAAGTTTAGTCAGAAATTTAAATGTCTTCTAGTTTTATATTAAAAATGTACTGCTGGTAATAATTTTCTTTCCTTAAAAAATGTATACTTTCTTATTTTAATGTATGTATATTTTTATAAAAGTCTTTATACGTTCATAGAGTTTTGACCCCAGTTTGGGGGTTAGCTATTTGCCCATAGCTGGGATCTTAACAGGTGCTACTACTCCAGGTCAGGGTGGACCAGGGAACAACGGCAATTAAGAGGTGGTTTCAGGCTCCTCACAACCTCTCAGGGGCCTTGCTGCCGGATACAGTTTACCGTCACACTCAGGACCTCATTACAATTAAAATAAGAAGTATTGTCTTCATTTTTTTTTATTATGATAACTTATAAAATTTCAAAAATATATTTTAAGTCGTCAGTGATTTGGTGCGGTTAGATTTTTAGTTAAGAATTGAAGATTATTTTTTATTGAAAATAGAAAAGTTTAATAAAAATCGTTTTGCTTTCATGCTTTCAATTTAATTTTTTTGTGTGTGTTCGTGTGTGTGGATTTGAATTTTTTTGCTTTTTGTATGGTAATTTCTATAAGCAACGTCCCCCGGGAATTGTAGAGGGTGAAACATACTCTAAAAAATGTTAACCGAATAGACTTAACTTAACTGGAGTAGATAGACTTAACTATCGCCCGGTTCACACTCCACCCACGTCTTTTGAACAGGTGAAGAGGCTCATCCCTTGTTTCCTGTTTAGGATGTGGTTCCCGGCTTTCTTATTTTATTTTTTTCCAATCTTTCACTTTTTTTTCTTTTCTTTTTTTTTTGTTCTTAATTAGAGTAGATAGACTTAACTATCGCCCGGTTCACCTCCACCCACGTCTTTTGAACAGGTGAAAAGGCCCATCCCTTGTTTCCTGTTTAGGAAGCAGTTTCCGGTTTTCTTATTTTATTTTTTTCCAATCTTTCACTTTTTTTCTTTTTTTTTTTCTTTTTTTGTTCTGAATTAGATAAATAGACTTAACTATCGCCCGGTTCACTCTCCACCCACGTCTTTTGAACAGGTGAAGAGGCTCATCCCTTGTTTCCTGTTTAGGATGTGGTTCCCGGCTTTCTTATTTTATTTTTTTCCAATCTTTCACTTTTTTTTCTTTTCTTTTTTTTTTGTTCTTAATTAGAGTAGATAGACTTAACTATCGCCCGGTTCACACTCCACCCACGTCTTTTGAACAGGTGAAGAGGCTCATCCCTTGTTTCCTGTTTAGGATGTGGTTCCCGGCTTTCTTTTTTTATTTTTTTCCAATCTTTCACTTTTTTTTCTTTTCTTTTCTTTTTTTGTTCTCAATTAGAGTAAATAGACTTAACTATCGCCCGGTTCACTCTCCACCCACGTCTTTTGAACAGGTGAAAAGGCTCATCCCTTGTTTCCTGTTTAGGATGTGGTTCCCGGCTTTCTCTTTTCCAATCATTTTACTCTTAAGTAGCCCCATGCGCATCAGTGGCGTCACCGCCTTGCTTGGGGTGATATGATTAAAAAAAAAAAATACATCAACTACAACAACATGTAAAGTTTCGCTAGCGAATTTCTTAAAATTTGACTTGGTCAATAATCAGATTAAACACTTCGTTCAATCTCACTCAGGTATGCACTCACAATTACAAACACACATAAAATTATATATATATATATACACGTTTCTTTGTGTATATGTAAAGGGTAAGACAAGAAAGGAGATATAGAGATAAAGAAATAGACCGACATAAAGTGAGAGAAAGAGAGAATAATTATTTTAAAATTAAAAAATAGAACCAACAGTTCAGTAAATATAGAATTGCATCAAGTTTCAATATTTGGGAAGGTCAATGTGATACCTTTAAAATCAGTGTTATTCCTGGTCGGACAGTGTCTGTTGATGTTCATGTTCAATACGCAACTATCCCAACCACCCATACACGGAAATATATATGATATTCATAAGTTTTCATCAATAACTTCACCGGGGAACATTCATTGTTCACTTATTTAGTATCACTATCAGTTGCTTATTCACATAGCCGTTAACCATCGCATCGAAATAGGAGTTGCGCTGCAAGCATTTTTGTGTATATATTTGCAATTTTTTGTATATTTTGAATTTGTTCAGAAATATCAATTCTCTCGTTATCCACTTGTCATCACATTGCCTCATCAAATATCATGAAACATTAGACAGTATAAGTACGTTGATTATTTCTTATTGATTGAAAGATTCTCCAATAAGAAAAAAATCATAGTCTTTTTTTTTTCTCTTTGCTTTTCGAGTGGAAGCCGCTATTTTCCTAATGATTTTGTCATATTGTTAACAGCTATGATGGTGGAGAATCTTCGTTTTAATCGACGATGGCAAAACTACTGAAAAAAAATCTCAGGTATATTTTGTAAACATCCCATAAAATACGTAATTTAAGTGCTTGTTTTTTTTTGTTTTTTTTTTTTCTTTCAGTACTTATTATTAATGCGAATAGCTCGACTTAAAGCAATCATATGTGTCATCGGAGAAATGTGACTTGCTCAGTACATACTTAGAAATAAATATTATTTACTCGTTATTTAGGTAACCCAAATAAAATGCAGAAAATTTGTCAATAAAGGAAATATCAAAGTATTCATAAGCTGTAAGACTTCATATAACATGACACGGTAATTTATGGCCATTTGCAAAAACCAGTAAGAAGTGAAATTATATTTTAGCGCTAATTGGATTTGAAATTGTTATACGCTTTGATGGTTATATTTTTATTCATCAGCTATTTACCTATTCCCCCAGTCATCAATTTTGAATAATGTATTCTTTCTACTCATGAATTAAATATTTTTCTATATTTCCCAAATTCAATATTTGTGCTGCTCTCTGTAAATTATTATTTAAAATTTAATATAAAAAACTAAACATTTCAGCATTATTAATTCATTTCCCATTACTTAGTCCTTTCCATTTTTCTTATTAAAGCAAAAAGATAAACGAAGAATGTGTTACCAGAAGTTGGCTGCTGATACCTTCATTGGCCAAGCCCAGGTGGCTGAATGGTGAAAGGAATACTTTGTAAAATTCAATCGGTCAGTCAGTTAGGTGCCATAAACGATACACGCTTTGACCATCATGTCTCAAAAAAAGACATGACTGACGGGGCAGAAGATTTTCCAGCAGTAGTTTACCATTGCTTTCTACTGGTTGCCAACCAAGGCTACAGAACATAATCTGTCCTGCTATTTAATAAACAGCTGGAGGGAGAAGCAGCAACAGATTCATATCTTTTCTAAGAGTATTTATGCGTAAGTGAATGCGATGAATTAGATTGGAATTCGAACTCGGCTCACCGACTTCTCGTTCCAAGCCGTTAGCCACAGCATCACAACGCACATAATTCAGCCAAAACTAAACTAGTAATGTTTCTCTACCACCGAGTATACTCTTAACTTCATAACAGATTTAAAAATATCCGTTTTCTGAAGGGATCCTATTAAAATTAGGGAAGCAGGATTCTTTCAAATTCAACATCATATTTATCCCACCATTTAGCACTAGATTATCGTCGTCTACATACATATTTATTTTGTCATGTCGGCCATGATGAATAACTGAAAGAAAGGGAGAATCACTGGTTAATATTTCATACTATCTTCTACTAAAATACTTATATCATTCATCATATATATATATATATATATATATATATATATATATATATATATATATATATATATATATATATATATATATACACACAAAAATCTAGAGTGAGCCAAAACCTACCGCGGTTTCACACTACGGATCGTCAGGGCAAAGGGTTTTTTCTTTACTGCGGAGTATTGAATGTTTTGTTCTTGTTCCGCGGGTTTCTTTTTTTTTTCTCCCCATTTATCCGACGTCTTAGTACACCGGATTGTAACGGATTTAGGTTCTGTTTGTTAATGGTTTTTTCGGTGGTTTATTTTAGTATAAATTTACGACCTGCATACTTACAGAGTCTATTTAGTTATTATTATATATATATATATGACAAATTTCCAAATGATAAATATTAAAAAGTTCTATAACATAAATTTATGAGGCATTTTTAATACAACTCGGTACTGGTCTAATCTAATTATGACCCAAATCTAATTATATATATATATATATATATATATATATATATAGAGAGAGAGAGAGAGAGAGAGAGAGGGAGAGGGTATGTGAAAATGTGTGAGTGTGTAGGCTGGTGCATATATTATTTCTTGTTAAGTTTAATCGTAGCAAGTAGCTAACAGTTTCATCAAGGAAATAACAGAAACAAATCCAACAATTGATTTGGTTTTATTAAATTCTAGGATATCTAATGAATGAAAGTAGTTTGGAGAATCTGACACTCAGAAGTTCAAGTGGGAAAGAAAAATAATATTTATATCTATTTATCTCACGAGCTTGTATGAATGCTAAGTACAATAGGGATAAGAAAAATAGCAAAAAATAAATTTTGCTAAGAGCTATAAAAAATCAAGAATGTGTGGAGAGTTATGTTTGTTTACATTCTTATCTGATGACGTATGTCGAGGTTTGCCGAGGTTTGCCGAGGTAGAGTTAACTCGCTGATTTAACTGAGAGTGAAAACGCCTCGCTCTTTTTCAATAACCAGTTTCTGTCATGTTATTAAAATAAGACTACTTATTTACCATCAGTGCGAGAAGCCGAAGACAAAGTAAAATATTGGACTCTGATAGGAGATGCAAACTTTTACTAATCACTTCTACTCACTATCTGAGTTAATCGCTTCTACTTGCATCTACTCACTATCTGAGTTAATCGCTTTTATTTACTATCTGAGTTAATCATTTCTACTTGCATCTACGCACTATTTGAGTTAATCGCTTCTACTCACTATTTGAGTTTGTGCCCTTATAAGCTGAAAATCGTGAACATCAATAAGTGATTCATATTTGTTTTCGTAAATAAAAAATGGAAATGGGATCAAAATATTTGAAGCTTTATTTATATTGCAATTCAGACAGTTTAACACGCTAAGCTTTGCTGCTGTTACTTACGAAGAAAGTAGATTTTTACAGGATCAAGTTGCTAGCTCCACGCCCAATGGGTTTTGAAATCAGTTATTGTTCTTCCTTGTGACTGGTTGCCAACTATCGCTAAAGAGACATTTCCACTCTAATAGATGAAAAAAAAAAGTGGGGGGGGGGGGACAATATAATGCGCTAAACTGGAATTCGAACTTATCCGACTGATTTAACGCTCCCAACTCCTAACCATTACTTCATTTGCATATCCTATTACAGCGAACACGGAACAAAAATATATTTTTTCCATTTTCTTTCCTTACCCAAATCACAATAATAGCAAATGGAATAACCAAACAAAAACTGTACAATAGTTATTCTAAAAAAAGGTGTAGCACCTCAGAAGATATAGGAACACTAAAAATGGGTAATGAAAAAATAGACCAACTATTAATAGTTACTAACTGCGTCTGCCCACATAAACTGAGAACTCATTAATGGGCAGTTCACATTTCAGTGAAATGAATTAATGCTTTTTAGCCCCTATTTGGGATAATGAATAAATCTAATTTCACATAACGCTATGTACATAAGCCGGAAATAAATGTATCTTACTCCCAATGCTTGTGTTTGTTCTTGTCAATCTCCATATTTCAAATACCACAGCTCACCTTTCCATACCACTAAGACTATTGCTAAATGCTACCAAAGCCAAGCCACTACGTACCGTGGCCCCAATTTCACCCTCTGCCACATTATATGCCACAAATGTTAGAACTGTTTGTTGGAAAAATATTTTATTCAGATAGATTCATCGCGTCTTTATTCAATTATAAAGTCTATTGATCGCCTTTCAATGAAATTCTGCCATTTATCAATTATAATGTTTATTGCATCGTAAAAGAACTATTCCTCTTGTGATTCAATGATTGTATTTGATTACTACAAATTGTTAGAAATACCAGTATTGAATGAAACTAAATAAGTGACTGTGAATGAAAAAGGTTTTGGAACGAGGCTATGTGCAAGAGAATGGCTTCGTATTCGTAACAAGAGAACGTGCGATGTTATGAAGCAAAATTATCATCTGAATTATTTGTTCACAAAATCTTCGGTTCATGGATATTTCACACTGAAACACCGCCTCTCATTCGATATCCAACATTAAGCAACATCAAACCAGGTGAATACCTAGTTGAGTGAAGGCTGGGAAATATCATGTGCTGTAAACTTGGATGTGCGAATGATGTTATAGTGAAAAGCTTAAAACTGGAAAGCATTATATTCACTTGTGCGCAAATATACTCTTGGAAAGGATATGAATACACATTTTCTCCCCCAGTTATGGGTTAATTAGCAAAACTTGCATCAGTAAATCATTAGTATTTTCAAAAATTACTACAATTGTTTTCTGACTTTAAATAACTTACAAAAGTCGAAAGATTGTAAAAGTCAAATCAATCAATCAGAAGGTCCTTATAGCAAGTTAATGGGGAAAATATTTTCGTATTTTATAATTTTCCTAGGGTTAGTCATCGATGTACTACGGCTAAATGATTGCACAAGCAATAAAAAGCTGAGGCAACTTCCAAGCACTTGATAGCATTTTGAAATGTTTATCAAATTACGATTTTAAGACTGAATTAAATTTGCATCATCTTAAGATTTTTAAGACAGTCATCAAATCGAGATCTTATTAAGCCCGAACACATTTAAAATTTCTGATATATAAAAATTAACCTTCCCAGATAAGGATATAGATATTATCGTTAAATATTAACTGGAGATGTTTATTTGTGACTTACAAACTAAATTCTTCTGTGAGCCGAGCAAAGATATGATGATCATCAAGGTCAGGAGAGTAAGAATGACGAGGCAAATCTTCTACATTTTATGCTATAATCTTTACCTAATTGACAAGGGCAATATTTTGTCGTGCATTATTGTGTAAAAAAAAACGCATGTTTACGGTTCTCAATAGAAACGAAGAAAAGAGTGCTAGACTGCTACGTGATGTCAGTTCTTCAATACGGCTGTGAATGCTGGACAATATCATCGAAAATGAGGAAAAAACTGGAAGCGGCCGAAATGTGGTTCTACAGAAGGATGCTACGGATATCGTGGACTGAGCATACAAGCAACGACGAAGTGTTAGAAAGAATGGCAACAAAAAGGAAATTGATGCTGAGCATCAGGAAGAGACAACTGAAGTTTCTGGGACATGCAATGAGGAAGGAGAGCCTGGAGAACCTGATACTGACTGGTCAGATAGAAGGAAGGAGAGACAGAGGAAGGCAGCGGATAACATATTTGCAGGGTCTGATCAGGTGGATGACGGAACGGGGGTTGCCAGGAGCAACAGGAACAAACATACTAAGAGCCACAAGGGATAGGGAGACGTGGAGATCCATGATCGCCTACGTCCTGAAGGGACAGGGCACATACAAGAAGAAGAAGAATGATAGGCGCCTGTTCTTTGAACTTGGGGGAAATAACTCTCTACATAAAATACTTCATTTGGGTTAAGCGCTTCATAGTAGACGAATCCTTTAAAACACATTGTATTATTTTCTCTCCTTATAAGACTTGTTTGGACATAGATTCTCTTATTCTGTCACTGTTAACCATTGTTGGATGTCATTTTTGTTAACGCCGATAATCCTACGCAGGAAAAATTTGGTAGCAATTTACTCTTCAATAACGAACAAAGTGTAACCTTTTCATTCAACTAAGACACTGACTGATAATAAGGAAGTCATTGATTAAGTCTAGACACTTTTCTCGAATTTTTGATTGGAGTGGGACTTATCTTGAACTTTTTTTGCTAGTTCTCTTGCGGTTAGCTGAGAATCTTTTCTCATCTGCAGTTTGCAGAAGGTCAATATTGGCAAGAATTGCTTGTCTAGAACAAGATAAATTTTCGAATGAAAGATTTTTAGGTCGACATTAGCCAAATCAAGATTGGCATGACCGGGAAATTACCGCTTCATTTCCATAAAAAAGAGAATATTTACTGCTGTTTCCTAGTTAAAGATGCTTTTTGAATTCATTCAGCCTTCAGGATCTAATGTTTGTCTAGTATAAACTTATTTTAAAAGGTAACAATCCTTACAAAATTTACCCGCTTTATGTAATATGAAAAAGAAAGAAAAAGAACGTAAAAACTAATAGTTATTTTGCCTTATGTATTTGTTAATACATAAGGCAAAATAACGATTCCTTTTCCGTATCCTCAAGCCGATCCTTCTAAAACTTCAATGGGACAATTTTTCTAATTTAATACTTCAATTATTCTCAGACAGAGAATTATAAAACCAAAACTAAATGAGTAACATACCAAATTTACCTTCAAAGTTGGTTAAGTGACAGAGCATCGAATCGAATTTTGAGCCTTTCACACAACATTAAAACACAAAAGTCTAACAAATGTTAAAGACAACATATTGTTCTATATACCTTCATAAAATATTTCCTATCCACACAGTTCAACAAATATATTAAATTTTGATCTATTGGTATGGATAAGGTGCGTGATTGTTTCTATAAATCGTCTGTTTTGCCTTGTGGTCGCACAACTCGACATAAATATTTTACGTCTCAGCCTGATGCATATCAAATTATATCAAATTTACAAACATTTGCCACAAACACATTCGTTACAAATTAGGAATTTCGACGTCAGCTTTATGTTGCATTTTAATAGTTCTGTATTCTTCTAGTTTCAAAATATTTAAAGCGTACAAACGCATTACTTTAGTTATACAAGTTCAATACCGGGCCATAACACTTTGAAAGGTTTGTATAGACACATGAAAATTCACTGCAATATGCGATAAATAATACTTTAATTTTCAATAGAACTAGAATCCACGAGATTTTCAGTTTCAAGTTACAGTCATTTTAACAGTGGGTTGTATTTAAAAATTAGAAATCAGAGAAAATAATAGGAGATATACCAGTACCTTTTCCCATTATTAGAATAAAATGATTGTTAGTTATTTTTGTTAACTTCAGTGATTGTGCGAGAACTAGTGTTTCAACGTGATATGGTCATAAAACAACTAGGAATAGGAAATAGAATATTGCAGAAATTAAGTTCTATTTATTGATAATAACTTTTAGCGAACATAATCCATTACTAGAATTAACTACTTTTGCTTTAAATACAATTATTGTGTTTGTGTGTGTGTGTGTGTGTGTGTGTGTGTGTGTGTGTGTGTGTGTGTTTACAGCCACCGTCCAAAACGCTGGCCAAAAATTCTCGTCTATGATGTCTGGATAATGCCCATTTACCGCTGCGGTGGGCGTTTATATATCTATCTCAGGCATGCCGGTCGTTTCCATGCTTGCAAATAAGCCGCATCTGATCCGTTCACCTGAAACTTCACCTAGGGGCCAAGATGACCTCTCAGGTAAATCCTACACTTAGCATCTTGGCTGGCCTGGTGTGACACTGAATGAGAAATCTATTCCAATACTACCTGTGGTGAGACAAACAGTACAGATAGACAACGTATTGGGTTCAAGTAGTCGCTACTATAAAATACTAACTGAAATAATTGCTGAAATATGTTGTAAAATGTAAAAATCTCCAAAGTGAAAGTTACATTCTGTCTTTTAACCGGGTCTTTTACACGGCGTCAGCCAACGTTCAACATATTTCAGGTTATGAAACCATAAATAGAAAATGTCAATGGGCTGATTCAGTCAATACGCCTTTGACGCTACTTTTTTTTCCGATCCAATGTCGGTAAGTAGAACAGTTGTAAAGCTGCTTAAAAAAAGAATCTACCACTTTTCAAAGTGGAATACTTTTTTATATCGAAAGCTTCTTGTGAACTGAAATTGATCGCTTTGCACTTTCAGATAATAATAATAATAATAATAATAATAATAATAATAATAATAGAATTTTGTGAATATTCCATTTCTCGTATTTTAAAACCTTCCTTCATCGCTACTTGCATCATGCTCAAGTTGGTAATATTTTAAAACTCATTTCTTTTCTTTCTCTACGTTTCTTTAACATGAAAATTTTCCTTCTCTATTTCTCACACGCTCTCTCTCTCTCTCTTTCTCTCTCTCTATTTCTCTCTTTATATATCTCTCTTTCACGCTCTACCTGTTCACCGATGTTTTCTCCTTTTCTTTTCACTATTTCTGTTTCTTCCATTTCTTAATTCTGTTCTTTATTTCGATCTCTTTTGGAAAGATTTTCCCACTTGTTAAAGTAATCATTATTGCTTCTACTCAGTCACACTTTAATTGTCTTAGCTCTATAGACGGAGTGCCAGCCAAAATTTCGGAAAATCTTCGAAGATGCCCGAAATAAACTCACGCCCGAAATAAACTCACTTTCCCAAGAAACTGTTAAACTTAAGTGTCAGCGTATGCAGTATATATATATATATATATATATATATACAGAGAGAGAGAGAGTGGACAAAGGAATAACTTTAAGCTGACTGTCAGTTTCACGATTCAACCCTATATTCACGGCATGATGGTTAATAATATTCTCTGTTCTGAAGATCACTTTGAAGCAAAAAATTGGTAGCCACCATCAAGTCTTGATTCCTTTAAACGTTCCATTTCCCTAACAGGGCATTCTTCCTCAAAAGTAAAATTTAAACAATATATATATATATATATATTATGTACTTATTATTACGTTAGAACATGTGAAAAACTACTACAAAATTGTACATTATTTTTATTTATATTTATTTATATTATTTTTTACTTAAATTTAGTTTTAATTTTTAAATTTAATTTCAATTTTAATTTAATTTGTTTTTCTAATTTATGATATTACATCTAAGGAATTTATATCTTCGTATTTCTATTTTTAAATATCCTTAACTTTGCGTTTTTTAAATAATCTTTTTGTTTGCGTATAGAATTTCATTACAATTATTTTAATACCATAAGATTTGAATTGCATCATTGGAACCGATGTCAATATCTGTCAACAATTCATTTCTGGCCCAAATTTTAAAATTTCTCACTTGTAATAGCTTCCATTGGCTCTTCCTTCTCTACATTTGCTCACTTATTTTTCTCTTTTCTATTTATTTGTAACTTTCCTTTTCCTCTTTCGTTTCCTTTTCTTGATTTCTCATTTTATTTTCTTGTCTTTTCTTGTCGTTTTCTTTCTCTTTTAATATCTGTTTACCTCGTACGAAAAAATGCAAAAATAGACGAAAATGTTGTTTTTAAAACAATTTTTAAAAAAGTTTATTACTATCATTTTTAACTACCTGATATAACATTCCTCTTCCAATGTCGATAAAAGATGTACGATTTTGTAGTAATTTGTAATTTTTCACATGTTCTAACATAATAATAAATAATAAACATTAATTGCTTTCTCTCTTTATATATATATATATATATATGAAATACACACACACACACACACTCACACACATATATATATATATATATATATATATATATATATATAGGCAGCAATCTTTCTTTTAAAACGACCGAAGAGGAAGACTTTATTAAATTTCGATCTACTCTTTCACGTATTTTTACATATTTCCCTTTTGGTAGAGATAAGGATGTAAAAATATTGCATAATTTTCGACTTTTTAAGCGTTTTCAATGGCTCTAATATATATATTATTTGGTTATGTGACTGTGTATTTGTGCACAAGTATATATGACGGCCCCCCATATAGCTGTTACACACACACACACACACACACACACACACATATATATATATATATATATATATATATATATATATATCAGTATGTAGTGTGAGTATAGAAGAATCCAAAGGAGTATCCTGTACATACAGTGGTAGGTTAACTCTCTAAGAGAGCTCGAAATATATATGTATATAAATACATATAGAGCAAATATAAGATAAATTAAGGCAGACACGATACTTTAGGGTAAATTGGAAGTGTGGGCTTATTTCAGGCAAACCATCATCAGCTTCCGTCTTTATTTTACAAAGCATTTTACACGAATGAGATTCATAAAAACCTAAAAATACGAATAGGTATAGATTACCTGACTTAAATGTTGCCAGGGTAGTTTATGTCTTTTGTATAATTTTGTATAATATTCTATTTAACATCAGAAGATTTTCAAGTTGTGTCCTTCTGCGCCCTTACATGTTTAAACAGTGTTCTGCTATATATATATATATATATATATTGTTTTCACTCTCCCACTCTCCCTTGGTCATGTGTGACGTCATGAGCTGTGATGCGACATTCACTTCCAGCGTCTTATATGCACGAGTTTGTTGTTGCTCGGAAATCTTTCATGTAAACCCCAAAAAACAGTTTGTCATTATTGTTTGTCCGTTAATTATCATAATATATAATATATTTAATAATATATAAAATATTTGAAAATGGCTTATGTAAGCCGAAAGCTTAGATTGCATTATAAAAAAAATTATTTATCAATATTGCAATTTTCTTTCTTCATTTAATGATAATGCTATTAAGCTTATCAGAGAATATGAAAAAAAAATTCCATAAAATGAATAGACAAAATTTATCTATATTATTTAATGAAACATGCATTAATGAAAAAATGCTGCCTAAATACACACAATATATATATATATATATATATATATATATATATATATATATATATTATCCTTAATCAGTCAATTAAAAACAATATATTCGGTGCATTAGGCGTTCATACGTATGCTACTTAAGGTATGTTGTATTAATTAAAAGATAAAGTAATGTACGGAAGTTAAATTACTTTCAAAGTGTTCCAATGTATTTATCATATTAAATATCTCTTTTCAAACAAAACTACTGTTGTTACAATGTGGGATATTTAAAAACCATAACAATAAAATAAAAAGTCATAGAAAGATTGACAAAGGCTGACTATATTCTGCATACATCGGATGCCCAGAAATTGAACGTGAACACTATTAGTTGACATATTTTCAGTTTCTCTCGACGTAGAATTGTATTTCTATAGCTAAATACTTTATCGATAACACGGAAGTCATCTTTGAAAGGCAAAACGAGTAGAGTATTTTAATATATATATATATATATATGTGTGTGTGTGTGTGTGTGTGTGTGTGTGTGTGTGTGTGTATCAATATTGTAATTTTCTTTCTTCGTTTAATGATAATGCTATTAAGCTTATCAGAGAATATAAAAAGTTCACATAAGATAGACAAACCTTGTCTATATTATTAAATGAAACATGCATTAATATATATATATGCGTGTGTGTGTGTGTCTGTTTGTGTGTGTGTGTGTGTGTGTATGTGTGTATGTCTGAGAAATAGAGAGAGAGAAAAGAGTTTAGTAGAAAGGGAAATATTCTGTATACTACGTGTATGTGCACGTATTTCTGTCTCTGTATGGATGTTTTTTATATTAATGCTCACCATGTATAAAACCCAAGAGGAAATCGGTGTAGACGGTTACATTGTAATGAGTTAAGAGCTGCGGTTATGTGTCCAGTTTGTGTTCTTCTTCTTCTTCATCTTCATCTTCTTATTCTTATTCTCCTTATTATTACAGAATTTTGATTACCAAATATTGTCTGCGTAAAATTTCAATTTGAAATAATGTCACGAATCCAAATTATTCAAATGATTATCCACGCCATTCTTGCTTCTTGCCAGCTCTAAAGCCGATGAATTCTTCGGTTTTACTCACGTGTATAGTGAATCCGGTAATTTTTCTCTTTAATGTTTGATTTTAGATACAAACATCAAAAGTTCTATCCGTTTAATATGTGTAAAATATTTGGTTCTAGATTTTGCCCAGAATATCGGTATGCGCTCCTAACAGTAGCAATTTTTATTTCAAGGGAGAGAAGCTGCTTTGACTGGGAATCCCTGTTAATTATATTTTTTTCTTTTTTCTTTTTGCTTGTTACATAAATATTCAGTTTTTCTGTAAAAATGTACTAATACTCCATTGTGCAAATGAATTGAAACGACTACTTTCCTTTCATTCACCATACGGTCAGTTCTAGACCCACTGGAGTCGCAGGGTGTAATCAATTTTTATTTTTTCCTGAGATTAGGTCATTTGCAATGGTGTGAAGTAAGATGGATCTATTTTCAAGGTGTATGATGAAATATTTTTGCCTTAAAAATGTTTCGCCATCCGTGAGTGCAGCAGATTTTTATTAGGCTCAGACTCTGTCGTCTCGACTGCCGATTAGTTGTCCTACGGCCAGTGTCTATGATGGACGCTACTCCAAGGAAAATTGTAAAGCTGCACGAACACACTGGTCAGCCTTACAGAGAGATCGCGGATATTATCAGCTTTTCAACTATCAGTCATGTCATCAAAGCCAAGAAACAAACTGTCTCCATCAATTCAAAACTTAAAGTGAAATGCAATCGAAAAACAACCCCAAGAGACGGCGTATATGTAAACAGGGAAAGTGTGAAAAATCCTAGGAAAAATATATTCGTTTTGTTTCAACTAATTTGCACAAGGGTATTCATACCTTATCGAAAATATTTGAAAACAGACATTTCTCTGATTTTGGAACTTTGAATTTCGGAATGGTTTAGCGAGTTGAATTTTCTCTGTAGTGAAATTTGTAAATACCTATCGTGAGGAAGAATTAATTTAATACTGAAAATAACATTATCTTGGTATAGTGGCAAATTAAATGAGATAAAAATACTAACTCCAAAATTACTTATTATTTGTAAAAAAAATCTTTAAAACAAGCATATTTTAATGAAGAGTTTAGCAAAGTCGCCTGTTATTCGTGTGACTGATTTGTCAATTTAATTCTAATTATTTCGGTTGATATGACACTTGGCTCTTCACATTTTTTTATTCGTTCAAACGTCCAATTTTCAATGCTCTTCACAAAATATATCCATTTGCCTTTGGTTCTGTTTATTTTTCTTGCTGATTCACCGAAGTATAAAACTTAAAATACTACTGGTACACAATTTAGAAATCTTTGAACCAAACACACTGAAACTCGGGATATTTTAAAATTAAATTATGCTGCAAATAAGGCATATATTTCAATCTATTCTTTGAGACAGGCAATGTCTAAGCATCGTAACTTGTAAATATTGGTGACTTGAATTAAGACTATAATTCCACAGTTGATTTTAATATTGATAAATGAAATGATATAAAAACAAACCATAAAAGAAAAGTCAAATCCTTGAAATATTTTTCTCTTGAGTTTCCGGTTTTCAGAAATTCGAAGAAAAGACTGTTTAGCTGCGAAACTTTTTCTCTTTGCTTTTGCTTTTTTTAAATTGTTTTTCTTTCTTTCTTTCCACCTTACATGATAAATCCTTTTTTTTATTCTTTCTTTCCTTTTTACTTCTGCTTTTGCATTACAACCTTTTTTATTTCTCTGCAAACATATTCATTGAAATTATTCTCGTATTTTACTAAGAAGAAAAACAACAATCATGTCAAGATATCCATAACAAAGAAAACAAATATAATCGAGAGAAAAATATGCGTGGAAAAATCAGTTCGTCAGTGCTGTCCTATTTTTTAAAGATATTTTTGTCTTCTCGTTTCAGGTTACCTGCCCTTGAATATAATTCCACTCCTACTCACTCGCTCTCATCAAAATAGTCACAACAATGATTTATGCATACACAATTCTACAAATAACATACCACATACACACAAGTATCTATTTTTCAAATTTATTCAAATTATATATATATATATATATATATATATATATATATATATATAGGAAACGAGCACACACAGGCAAATGTGGTGAAAGAAGTCAGAAAAATCACACACACAAACACACACACACACACAAGTACGTAAGCCAAGGAATGCACAATTTGTATATATATATATATATATATATATATATATATATATATATATATATATATATGTGAGTATATCTAAATATTTCATCACAAAAAATGTTCCTATTTAAATGGTGATTCTCAAAAGTTCACAGCTTAATATACTTCCAAAATTCAGACCATATTTTCTTTATTTTATGCAAGTTCTCCTTGATTGGTTCACAAGATTATCTTCGTATAAACCCTGCACACATATTTTCATACATGTATATCACAGCAGATCAGAAACACATAGAAACATACAGATACACACGCTCACTCACTCTCTCCCCGCCCCCCCACACACACACACATGTGTATAACTCTGTGATTGGGAAGTGTCTCTTCTCTAATACATATTTCATTGAAAATGGCAGACTCAGGAAAGTTTTTATTGCATTTCTCTTGTATACAAAAGAAAATAGGTTCATTTTAGATATTTGCAGAAATTTTGCAAATGATTGTTAACAACAAAAGCAACCTATAATTATTATTTACAAAGATAAAAACACACAGAATTACTCAACAAAAATGATAAAATATAAGAAATCCTAAAGACAACTAAAATAATTAAAAGCTAAAGCCAACCCAAAAGTTTAAAAAACATACTAACCTCATCAAAATTCGAGCAACACACAACACAGGGGGTTCCAAAACACAACAAGAAAAGGTGTGGGGTCTGCAACATCATAATAGAAGAAGACCACTTTAAATTCGAAAGTACATCTGCATTCGAAATAAAAACAAATTTCAGCTGTAACCCTAAAAACGTAATTTCTGCTCTGAAATGCGATGAATGCACATAAATATAGGTGGGAGCGACACACGGCGTGAATAAAAGCGTATCCCTGCACAGAAATGGCATTAAACTAAATAATAACAGAAAATTTTACGTTTCCCAACACTTATACCGATGTAATGAAATGAAATTCTGAATCATGTCTATCTACCACAATGTTGTCTATGACACACTCATGATGCCCGAAGAAATATACATAAAAATATACAAGCATTCCCTTAAGAAAACAGCATGAATGTCTAACACACACACAAACACTAAATTAAATATTTTACCGTTTTCTGCCGTTCTCCTCAGTGTTCTTGACAGGCTCCAAAGGATAGGTACTGATCTGGCGGCACGACTGCAGCCACTTCCCCAGCGTCGAAATGTGGCCTCCCTTTGTCTGTTCTATAAATACTTTCATGGCTTCTGCTCGGACGAACTTAAGTCACTGTTGCCTCCTCAACAGCTGTTTACTCGTGC
The DNA here is from genome assembly GCA_037127315.1 of Ascarosepion bandense. Lineage (NCBI taxonomy): Eukaryota > Metazoa > Mollusca > Cephalopoda > Sepiida > Sepiidae > Ascarosepion > Ascarosepion bandense. The sequence continues at coordinate 1,563,007 of JBBBDQ010000833.1, forward strand.
AACCAGACTGGCAACTAGGTCCCACCCATTCACAGTCAGGTTAACCAAATGCAGACGACAATTCTACTCCTGCAGCTTCTTCTCTCGCACTTCCCGCCTGTGGAACTCGCTCCCGTATTCTTGCTTTCCTGACGGCTACAACCTCCAGAAATTTAAATGCAAAGTCAATACTCATCCACTAACCACTGGACTCTAGCTCTCTCCCCACCCCCGTATAACCTTCCCTTTCTCTCCACCTATGTATCTGTCATCGCACCTGCTTTCTCAGCTTTTTATTGCTCCTTTCTAACTAGTTTGTACTCCTCAATCTTTTCTAATTAATGTTTTTACATTTACGTAACCCCCTGCACATCAGTGGCATTTCCGCCTTGCTCGGGGTGAAATGATTAAAAAAAAAATTATAAATCGGTAAGCAACAAATCAATCCATTAAAAGAAAACTTCTTAGTAAACTGAAATTGTTGTGTAAATCTAATTTGCGCTAGTAGTGGATAGATTCAGGTATCAGTCAGGATCTTGAATGGCGTTTTTCAAGAAACGAAAAACAAGCTTTTTCAGCCCTGCTCCACACTTGAGTAACTAAAGTAAACTTTTATATAGGTCTAGTTTTAGTCGAGGTGCAGTAATTCGTATGATTCCCTCGCAAGCCATTTCTGGAATGCAGCAAACTTATTCATGGCTTCTTGACGTTGGGAATCTGTGAAGTTAGCATTCTGACCTATAAATCTAAACTATAAATGTTTAGTGTATCTGCAGATGACTATTCTACTCTCTCACACCTTGATTGCTGGAAGAATGGTAAAATTTGAAAAAACAGTAGCTACTCTAACATCTATACATCGTTCATTCAGTAATGAATTAGAACACTCTTAGTTACTGACATATGCATACATAGTATATCACCTGCGTAAAATCTGCCTTCTTCTAATATATATATGTGTGTGTGTGTGCGGGGGTGTATTAATAATTATATTATTATTAACATTTTCAAACATCGGTGCCATGACCCGGAGTTTCATGTTCTACGCAATCATCAGGTGCATATTATAATTTTTTTCAGCGATGCATTGTTGCATGGTTGTACTCGCCTGTTTGTTAAAAAAAACAAAAGTTATTTTAATGACAGTGAGTTTCGTGAAATGACCCGCCCAAAGTATAATGCAGTAATATATATATATATATAGTCAATCGCAGACAGATCTGGTTCAGTGTATCGCAGCTCATCAGTAAAGCTAGACATCCGATTGCTTTTAGCCAGGATTGAAACCCGACCGAATTGACATCAGTCGGTGATTCTGCCTCTGAGCTACGTAGAAAGAAGGCAGACTTCTGCAGTTCGATATATAATTTTCCTTATTCGCACCACTTTCACACCACCAACAATTTCTCGCGCCCATTTCCAAAATTAATGAAAAATAATATTGGTATCTGTGTAAATAACAAAACTATTGTATTTCTTTAATCTGTATTCACACAACTGTTGTATCGCCGAGGTGGAAATGATACACAGAGAAAGTGTGCTGTGCTATTATTCTGCACAATATCCAGTGCTATACGGATATACACATAACAGTATCATAGTTACAATGACAGACAAGACAGAACTTCGAATGCAAAGAGGCAGGGTTAGAGCGCAATAGTTGCCCAAGTAATCAGTCCGAATATTACTCGAATGGCACTTGAATATTATGCCTCGAATGCTAATATTCCTTACTTAAATAGACCAATTTAAATTATGGGCCATTCCACTGTTGAGATTGCCGCAGCCATTCTGCAACATCAATTGAGAGCGAAATAATGTGTTACAAATAGCGAAAAAATTTTCCTATAAGCAAAAATATCAAATGACGTTGACATAAATATTTACAAAATATATTATTTGAAGAAACATATCTCAACAATATTTAAACAACAGTTTCACTCTTTATTAAAACAATCTTCACACTGCAGTGTTTCCAAATTTTTTAAAGCAATTTCCGTTCGTTTTTCTTTAAGTATCGGTCAGTTAAATGCAATATGCTTGGGCGATCATGTCTCTTTCGAGACATGACTGATTGGACAGAAAAGTTCCCGCAGTATGTTGCCATTACTTTCTGCGGTAGATTTCTTGCCAACCAAGGCTATAGAACCCAATTTGTTCTACTATTTAGCCTATAGCTGGAGGGATAAGCGATAGGTTAATACCATTAACAAGAATATTTTCAACGAATACAACTGGAATTCGAATTGGGCTCTCCGATTTCTCATCCCGAAATGATACCCACTGCATCTCAAGGCACATCCTTAAGTATACGTCTACGCTAATATGATGGTATTAATTGGTGAAATTTCCACAATGTGAAGTTTTATGTCAGTTCGCCAAACGCTACACAGATTTTCCAACTAACCTTAGTGATTCACTATCCATGCCGCTTCCTAGGAATCGATATCGCATCCCTAGGTGGTGCGTGAATCCCAGATTAGGAACCGCTGATGTAGATAGATAGATAGATAGATAGATAGATAGATAGATAGATAGATAGATAGATAGATAGATAGAAACCATTATTAGACAAGAAAATATGGACATACTGTGACCGATACATAAATAACACATATCGAAATGCCTCTCTTAGTATATGCCTGTTAGAGATTGAGATATATAAAGGAGTAAAATGACTGTGATAGATAGATAGATAGATAGATAGATAGATAGATAGATAGATAGATAGATAGATAGATAATGCGGGTTTCACTCGATCGTGATGTTAAATAGCAGTTCTTTCAACCTTCACTGCGGTTCTGACCCGGCAGTCTTGAAGCCCTAATCCCCTCTGAATTGGTTTGAATCAAGAAAGTCTCTTATGATTTCTTCTTGAAATCTTTTGAAATTTCAATCGTTCTCTTTTCTTAGAAAAATTGTCCCACAACGATCACAATCAGTAATTGTATAAGCGTCTATCGAAAGCAACCGTATCGGTATCAATAAACGTCTGGATTCAGGTTTATTTTATTGATATTTTATATTTATTGACAGCTTGACCCTAGAGTAATTCAAAACAATTCCAGCAAACATACATACTCACAATGATCCACAATAAAGAACGTAATGCCTGTACATAAATATATATACATGAAAACACTCACATACATTCACAATCATCCATTTTTTCTTCTTCCTCAGAACGAGGTTGATTATGGCTCTCCGCAGCTTCTTATTTTTTGTTGCTCTTAGCAATATTACTTGCTTTACTATCCCTCTACTCGCTGTTGTTTTTTAATCATTGTCAAGATAAATGACCTGGGTACTTGCGATTTCCAACAGTCTCCCTTGTCTTCATTCTGTCCTGTGAGAGTCAAATGTTCTAAACCCTCTTTCCTCGTGATACGTCCTAGAAATTTCAATTGTTTCTTTCTGGTTATAAGTATAAGTGACCTTTTTGCCATTAAACTTTTCTTCAAACTTCCTCCTTGCTAACCTACTGTGTCCATGGTATTTTCGCCAAAGTTACCCCAAATCTTCTCTTCATCTGGGAAGAAACTGTTGGGTTTTCTTTGCTATATAAAAAAATTTTCTTTGCTATATAAAAAAATTGACACTAAAACACTTATTAAAAATTATAAAACTAAATAAATTCACACACACACACACACACACACACACACACACACACACACATATATATAAATATATATATATATACGCTACCATGGTTTCAAGCTTTCGGTATCCTCAGGTTGAAACCATGGTAGCGTATTTGGCTGATCTTTCTAATTTTTTGAAAAGTCAAGTGCTATACCTTAGCAGATTACCCAACACTCTGGCTTGTCTTTTGGTAAGTCTGTGAGATTTCGTATTCCCCACATAAAAAAATAACAACCTTGTGTCAAAACTCGCTTTGGTTGAGGATCAGGGTAAGTAAACACCTGACTACCCAACGCACCGACCTGCCTTTTGGTGAGTCTGTGGGATCGGTTAAAACAAGCTTAGACTTGCTAAGACATACTTTGTACCCAGTTACCGCGTTTGCGGGGGCTGGGTAATCCAGTGCCCCGAGCGTCCGCGCTCAAGTTCCCGACATAAAAAACCGACCATGTGTCACAAATCACTCCAGTCGGAGAGTAGGGTAAATTAAAAGCTGAATACCAAACAGGTGGACCTGCCTTAGCTGTTACATTTTACGACACAGGTAACATCATAATATTTGCCAGTATTGATGATTTAGTTGTTATGCTTGCACATCTCGCCACACTTCCATCTGAATGAAGTGGGTTCACCCACGCGTGTGTATAGGAATTAATAGATTTTCATTTTTTTTTCTGACAGTATAGAAATTAAATTTCCAGAAATCAATTTTTGCTGGCCTTCAGTTTTAAGAAAGGTGTTGCTTATTCCCTCTTCATTACTCAATAAAATCATTATCATTTCAACATTTATTAGGATCTTTAAACTAAATGCGTATTTTATTACCATAAAGAGACTGCCAATTTATTTTCTTCCCATAAGTGCCTAATCTGCTAACAGTAAAAGAGAATAAATCTAATTTTTAGAGCACACTTGAAATAGAATATTTCAATGTTTATTAAGGTCTACCTAAAAGAAATTGTAAAAGTGATTCCAAGATGTAGCGGGAACTCAGAACTAAGTATCTGAAAAAATGTTAAAATTTGTTTATCTATGATTTAATGGTGATGATTGTTAATCGATATTTAATTAAAGATGGAAAAATGATAGGTTTCTGTATTCCTTATATCAAATGTTGTATTAAATAAATAGACATGTAAAAATTGTCTTTTTTTATTCGAAATTCCGCTATTTTTCATTTATCAATATTCCAACTGGGAATATATATATATATATATATATATATATATATATAAGGGTTTTAAATTGGTGTATATATATTCCACAGTTTAAAATGTACTTTTTATAAAAAGTGCATTTTAAACTGTGGAATATATATACATATAATATATTTTTTTATAAAAAGTGCTCAATACAGAAGTAGCACATTTATAGATATACCGTTATTATTTACACTATTTACATTATTCAGACTATTATCCTCATCTTCGTTGCCATGTGTACGACGATTTGGCCGTTATACGCTCTGGCCTTTTTTACGTGCTAGAAATTTTGAACTGAACCCCTTATTACGATTCTTGTTCTTAAGGACACATGGCCCAATGAATTTAGACGTTGGTTTTTAGCTATTAAGTTTCGGTGTTCATCAGTGAAATGATCATCATCAGTGAAATGTAGTTCATTCACTGGGTCGTATATATATATATATATATATATATATATATTGATGAGGAAATTTAAATAACAAAAAATAAATTAGAATGACACCATATTAAGTGACTGTAATTGAGTGATAGGTTATTATATTTTAAAAGAATTGTGGATGTAGACATTGAACATTTGGATAAAGCGTAGAGATATAAACCAGACAGGAAGTGCCTATTGTTTAAATATGAATCGAATAAAACTGCAGCTAATGTTTTATTTTTAGATGTGGTAAGTTTGAAAATAAAAATAAGAACAATAAAAATAAAATAGTCTTAAAGGGATTTGTTAATACAAAAAACTATTTTGGAGTAATAGACGTAAGGCCATAAAATTAAATTTTAAAAGCAGAATACCTAGATTATAGAGATGACTAGTACCGAAAGTAAGAGTACACAGTAATGTAACAGTTAATAAAGATCAGTTTTAAGGCATATATAATTAAATGAATGGGGAAGGTTTATAGATTCTAGCAAATAGTAAACAAATATATTTAAGAATGTAAACGATCTTATGATAGTATTAAGTGTTAATAACATTACGTTGGCGAAATAAGTTAGTTTTTGGGAATTTAATTATATTGATTTTTTTCTTTTAAGCAAAGAAAGCATATTTCATGTAACGATTTACATATTCTAGCTTTTGTTAATATCTTCCATTTTACTGTAGAATTTTTATTTACATCTATTGATTGCCAGTAGTATTTAGAGGGAGAAGTTAAGTTACTATAAATTTTATTATTAGAGGAGAACTTATGCTGATAATAACGATCATTAAAAAAGCGTTTTTAGTACTTCCGATATAATGTTAATAATATTTGGATTTTCTGTTGTGGAGATGGTAGCTTGGTATACTATGGAATTTGTAAGGCATCTATTTTGAAGAGGACATTTGTTTGAGATACGACAATTGCAAGTATTAGTATTTTCATTTCAAGATTACCAGTGAAGATATAAGTTTCTGTGAATTCTTATTAAAAATTTTGCTAAGGAGATTATTAGTTAGAATGTGTTTCTGAACTAAGTTAAGGAATTTATTGTCTAATTTAGTACTAACAACTTGGTTAAATTTTGGAGTGTACCAAATTATATTTATGTTTCTATTAATGTTTGGTGTTATTAATATTATTTTGTTTTTAATATATAATGTCATTGCATTTATAGCCGCTGTTTTAGGGCAATATTCTAGTATTGACTGTGTTGATAAAAATGTCTTCAGTTGAGGAATTATTGTTTATTCTATGTATCTAATAGTAGACAGTGGTTGATTTTATTAAAGCAGACTATCGACTCTCCATGTTGACCTCAGTGTCCACTTTTAAATTTACATGCGTTAAATCCCAGAATATTTCTGATCATATTACACATACACATGTGTGTGTGTGTGTGTGTGTGTGTGTGTGTGTGTGTGTGTGTGTGTGTGTGTGTGTGTGTGTGTGTGTGCATGTGCATTGCTGAACAAGACGAGATAGCCCTAGGCATTGTCAGTTGAAGGAATGTAATCTATGAACGTAGATTATATCAAATTTTCAGTCCGATATTCTTTTACTGTTACCCAGATCGTCAGTCACCTGAACAGGGTCAGAGACTACAACAGCAGAATCTTTGTGATAATAGTCCTACTCTTATATAAATAATGGCAACTCTTTATTTGAGAAATCCATAAAGAATACATTCTTCTCCTAATTGTCCCTCTCCTACACTTATATTCTTCCTGTATCTCTTACGTCATAAAAAACTAATGACACTTTTGTTTTGTTTGCTTTCGTTAACACAAACAAATATATTAAGTTTGACTATGCTTTGATTTGAAAGTCTGACCTAACGTTTTACAAATACGTTACGTTCATAATACAAAATATAATGATCAGTAATACAACTATCCTACATCAAGAAAACAACAAAAGCAAACTACAGATTATTGAGACAATAGTCATTAAAACAGTTAAGCCGTCAATTAATAGAATCAGTTATGAATACTGTAGTAATGTTCTCAAATTTTGTAAAAAAACACTTTTTTCATGCTTTAACACGTGCATGACCATGACATTACAACATATAAAAAAGTCCATTTTGGATAATTTTCACGTTCTAATGAGCGCTAAGCAATTTGTCAACCGTTATATTTGAATAAAAAAAAATGTACTGTAATTTTTAGCACAGAGTTTTGCGGTTAATTTTTGTTACCATAACTCACACCCCTGAAGATGATCTCAGAAAGAGATTGAAAGTACTTGGGTACCTTGAAAAATGAATGATAATAACTTCTGTGAACGTTACAGTTCATTTCTTACATCTTTCAATTATAATATGCGAAAAATTATCCGTGAGTATAAACAGATTTTATTAAAAATAAGCAGACACAATGTTTGCAGTTTATATAATCTGGCATGTCTAAAAGAAAATTTGAAGCGTAAACAAACAAGTACGTTACGTATAGACAACATATTTTTGTTCTCATTCAAAAGTTTAGCAATGAATAAAAGATGTTCACTCTCATTTTCTGTATGGCCTTCCATTCTAGCTTACGACCACATCATGTTGAAACAGCGGTTCGCGTACGATTATCAAAGTTAAGCAATGACAAGCCTGTTCAATAGTTAGATAAGGGACTGCTTGGAGATACTAGGTGCAGTAAGTTTGGATGTGTGGGTGATGTAATGGATAATGGCTCGGTATTGTTTATTGGAGAGCCAAGTTCCAATTCCATTTGGGTTCGTTGTATTCACTCAAGCGCAAATAACCTTTTAAACAAGTATGAATTCACCTTTTTTTCGACATCTTTAAATTAATTAGAAATATTTGTATCATTAAAACCATAATTATTTCCAAAAGACAAATAAATAAAATAGCGTACAAAATATTTAGATTTCGCCATTAAATATCCCAGAGAGGTTGATATGTCGCTAAGCAAAAACAACCAATCTCCATGGTAACGTTAATCGATGCCAGTTTTTTCAGTACCTTCAAAACTTTTCCTCCCACACCACTGTTGAACCTATCCCCCTACTAAGTCAATAAACTCTGACGACTGATTCTATTTTTTCATTTGGCATATTTTCGTAAGAATTCTTTTTTAACATTTGCAATTATTTCAATTAGTCACTTATTTTTTTCTTTTGCTTTTTTTTTAAATTACTAATGCGTCAAACTCTTTTAAAGCTAAGGAAACTAAATTAAACACTTTCTTGGAATTTTTATTAAATTTTAACAAGATAGTTAAAAATCGAAAAAAATCTATCCCGTATAGAAATTCGCCTATATCTGTAAAGTGTTCACGCTAGAATTCGGAATATTATTTTTTTTTGTTTTGATGTTTAATTTTTTTTTTCACACGTATTTCTTTTTTCTTTCTTAAAAATAATTAAATTTAATTTTTAGCACATTTTCTTTTAATACAAGACGTCATTGGAAATATGTTTTTATTCGAGTTCATTCTGAAAAGTGCTCGATCCAACCAAAACGAATTCTCAAATTCTATTTTGGTGATTTGAACAGAATTTGAGAAAAGAATAGGGTAGATAAGTTTTCAGCGCTGCCTCGTATAAACAATTTATTGCTGTTCTTTTCCAAACGTTTAGTAATAAAATATAGTAATTTTCACTCTTTTAAGCTAAAACTGTGTAGTTTTGTTTGGAAATGTAATTTATGTTTTATAATTTATGTACTGTCGAGGATTATAAGATTAATTTGTTGAGACATTCATTTTATTATGCTAGTAGGATATGCACTAGGAATAAAAAGCTAAACTGGACTCCTTGTGTCCGAATTTTATAGAAGTCAACAGCTTTTATGTTTCTTTAGCCCACATCTTCCATACTTTAAAAATAGGGTTTGGCAAATTTGATACTCAAAGGATACAGTTAAAGCATGAAAGATAGCGGGAATTATTGAGTAATCTAACGAGTTTGCTTAAATGGATGGGATATTGGAAGGGATAATAAGGAAACATATTACTTACAAGTAAGAATGAGAGGACGTTACAGAGAGCCATGATCGCCCACTCCCTGAAAGAACATGGTACAAACGACTAGCTTGAATGGACTATGACACAAGGTTTAAGTTAAACTGTAATTAGCATGCCTACATAGAACTAACTTATCAGCGTATTCGGCATTTCGCCCTTTGGCAACATCTCAAGCACCAGGGATTAATCATGATTAATGCAGTTTTAAGATATCGAAATACAGCTGGAGAATACCGGAGTATACAATAACGGAAATGTTGTGACCATAACAACCAAGATATTTAAATTTTCTTCTTCTTCTTCTTCTTCTTCTTCTTCTTCTTCTTCTTCTTCTTCTTCTTCTTCTTTTACTTCTTCTTCGTCGTCGTCGTCGTCGTCGTCGTTTTTACTGTGCCTTGTAGCTCTTAATATTTTTTAAAAATATATGTCAGAAACTCTGTTCTTCCATCCATTTGCTTAAACTCGCTTAGTAAGATACGCGTTGTTTTGCTCTGTTCCTCTAAACTTCTTATTTGTCCTCTGAGTATCAAATTATCCAAACTCTCTTTCCTCGTTATGTTGTCTAGAAATTACAACCGTACCTTTTTTATATTAAATATAATAGTCTTTTTCTTTCATTGACTGATTTGTTTTCTAATTTTTATCAAACCTTTGCGGGTTATTTAAAGCCAACGAATTATATTTTTTAAATTGTAAGAATTTTTCAGAGATAATAGTTATTTACTGATACAAGTCTTACTAACTAATCTATAGTTGGTGCGTAAAGGGCTTTGGTTCATGCCTTTCCACGCGTTAGTGGATATAACGAAATCTACTGAAATTGAAACTCTTTTCACTGGGCGGTTATCAATTGCGCAGTCCGCACATAGAATTTTACAGGTGCTGTATTCTCAAATTGTCACCCATCCCGGTACTGACCAAGCTCGTTGTTGCTTAACTTCGTTCGTACTAGAACAAATTTTTCAAGGTGATATGACCACAAGTTGTGTTTTTTTTTTCCTTTTTTCATTTTATCTAAAACTTCGTTGTTGCCCTCATGTTGGGTCCATGTTATTTCTGTTGTTTCAAGGCTCTTCTGCATCTGTGAGGAGATCAACCAGCAATTATTGCAATATAGATTGACTTATATTACATAAATATTCAGTACTGTTTTCCTTCTTTCTAACTTAATTCCAATTTCACACTTTCAGTCCTCTGTTAAAACACTTCCCATATATATAAATATATATTTTGTTTTGGTGTTTCCAAATTGAAATTCGGGTGTTAGGCTGTTACTTTTTCTAATAACCGTCTTCTTACAATTGATGTTTATTCCTTATTTTACGTTTTTCTTCACTACCCTATATATATATATATATGTGTGTGTGTGTGTGTGTGTGTGTGTATGTATGTAATCATATATACATATATATATGTGTGTGTGTATATATATATATATGTGTGTGTGTGTGTGTGTGTGTGTGCACGCGTGTGTGTGTGTGCGTGCGTGTGTGTGTGTGTGTGCGTGTGTGCGTGTGGTAAATTTAAAGCTGGCATAATGCCGTTGCTATCAAAACGGCAAGTGAGTTGCCGCGGATGACAGCGTTAAAGAAATCCCCCAAAAATAGCCAGGTGGTTTCTCGTGGTTCATTACGGAGAAGAACTGCCAAGGAACCTATTTGGCAAAGAAATTTAGCAGCTTGCAGACAAATAATCCCAGATATCTCGACTGCAAACAGCACAAAAGTCTATCTATTCGACAGTATCTATATTGGACAACCTATATTTATAAATAACATAACATTCAATACTGAATAATTAAGGTTATAACAGAAGAATTTTTTTTCACTGTAGAAAAGTGTTATATGCAAGAATAGTATATATATATATATATATATATATGTGTGTGTGTGTGTGTGTGTGTGTGTGTGTGTGTGTGTGTTCTTAAGAAAAAGAAAAAATTGCAACGTTCATAACATTCATTTAAAACATAGCTAAATATGAAAAATAGATCAATAAGTATTTGTTATTCTACGATTATAGGTAACTACTACAAAATTCTACATTTTGTTTCGACATTGAAAGAACAATGTCTCATCAGATAGTTTACAATTTTTGTAAAAACCAAAATTTTTAACTACATAAACATATAGCAAAAAAGCATCAAGTGTTTAAAATGCACCTCATAATATTCCATTACATAGGAATGCAAAATTGACAAGAATCATGTCATTATTAAACTTTCTTTCTCAAGAGAGAAATGTAAGGGTGCTCTAATGGGAAATGTAACCATATTATATTTGTCAATAAAGTTAACATGTACTAACGTGAAAGGACATGAACGAATAAAACTTGGCATGAACTTTCCGGGTAAAGGCACACACACACACACACACACACACACACACACACACACACATATATATATATATATATATATATATATAAAGGAATTTTTTAAGTAATTTTATGCGTTCTTTATCTATGTTAATAACTTTGGGTTGTTTCTGTATCTGTGAAACGTATGCTAGAATTTTTTCTTTTTTTACATGTTTTTTTAAAATCTGGAGAGATTTCTCATTCCACTAATAAACTAGCGTTTCCAACTGGCAAAAGAAATACCATTGGAATCTCTGGCCAAAGCAAAAACTTTTAAAAACATACTTACCTCATGAAACTTCGAGCAGCACACTACACAGGAGGGCCGCAAAATGAAACGGAAAATTATGTGGTATATGCAACATAATAATAAAAGGAAAAAAACCTCAAGTTCGAAAATACATCTACATTCGAAATAAAAACAAATCTGAGCTGCAATTCTAAAAACGTAACTTATGCTCTAAAATGTGATGAATGCACACAAATATACGAGGAGTTGATACAAGACTTGAATAAAAAAGTAACCCTGCACAGAAATAAAATTGAACTAGCCGATAAAAGAAATTGTACGTTTCCCAACGCTTACACGAATGTAGTGGAGGTAAATTCAGAGTAATGTCTATCTACTAAAATGCAGATTATGACACGCTCATGATGCAGAAGGAACTATTTATTAAAAAAAGCCTTCCATCAACAAAACAATATGACAAACCTAAGAAACACAGTCACACTAAATTAAAACGTGATCAAAAAAATAAATAAAATAAATTCAAATGTTTTCCGAAAACAATAAAAAGAACTAGATGACCTGTAGAGTAGAACTGAATCAAAACCGCTGAAAACAGTTTTGAAGTCAGTTTAAAAAATATTATAGCTAAAGAAAGGTGACGGGAGAGATTTAACGTACGAGTGTGAAAAAAAAACAACACGCACGCATATGAACTTTATGACTTGCTCGCTATTTACCTATTTATTAATGATAATTTGGCTATCAGAAAAACAAACGGATCTCGAAATGTGTTGTCACAGTTTATTCTCTTGAAGAGAGTCAATTTTAGGCTAGAAACACGTGTAGCAAAAAAATCCATTATGAACAAAATGCATGTAATAATAATATCAACAATAAATGTACATTTTAAACAAAACGTTCACCGCTTCTCGCATTTTTATTATATATATATATATATATATATATATATATATATATATATATATGTGTGTGTGTGTGTGTGTATGTGTGTGTGTGTGTGTGTGTGTGTGTCTTAGTGGAACACAGCTTCAAATATTCTAGAAGAGCACATCTTTATCATTTTTTTTATCTTTCTTGAGTGTGCCAATTTGCCGATAAAATTCAACCCCACTTAATTTTCTGTATATACTAACAATTATGTTGTTTTTAAGTTTCTGTATATAATGATTAATCATGCCATTAGATATTTCTTCAAATTAATATAAACATTTTGTTGCACAACTTTTCAATATTTTCTTTCCACTCAAACATTTCTTCTTCCCAGAATTTCGGTGGCAAAGAACTCATTAATACGTTTTTTATGTCACCCAAAGAATTGGAATTTCTGCCAGTGAAATTATTTTGCAAAGTCCTGAATAAATGAAAATCCAGAGGAGCAGGAGAATGTAGCGTTTGAGGTACACATTCCATCCAAGCTGCAACAATTTTTGACGGTTCGCCAAAGATACGTGAGGTCTAGCATTATCCTGAAAGAAAGCAATACTTTTCCTGTTTGCCAATTCTGGGCTTTTTTTTCCTGAAATAGCTGCCTTTAATTCATTCAGTTTCAGAAACAATTGGCTCATTACTTGGCAGAAGCTCATAGTACAAGATTCCTTTCCAATCCCACCAAATGCACAGCAGGACTTTCATACGTGAAGACCTGCTTTTGAAGTGGCTAAAGTCGGCTCATGTCACTTACTCTAGGATGTTTTTCTCTGAACATTGTTGTAAAAGATCTATTTCTCAACACCAGTCATAATTTGGTTTTAAATGGGTGCATTTCTATCGAATTTATACAGCAAATCACGAATATATATATAATCAAAAATATTATTTTTACTCAGATCTTGGGTACCTAAGCATCATAGAGATTTTATTACTCAAGCTTTTTTTTTATGGATTGTAGATTTTGATAAATTTAATGTTTCTGGCAATTCTCGCGTTGTGTAATTCGGGTTATTGGCAATCAATATCTTGATTTGGCCGGCACTGTAGTGGAAAGGGGGTCTGCCTGGGCGTTCTTCATCAATAAGTCTAGAATTACCAACGCTAAGCTTAGCGAACTATTTTATAGAGTTCTGTCAGTTAAAGCACCTTTACCGTACCCAGCACATATCTTTTTTGTTATTACCTACGAGGTAATAAAAGTACATAAAGTATTTTTATAGGGATGCAAAATAATAAGTAATTCTAAACTTTCTTAAGCATATTATATCTCTCGATAAAGTCGGCGTGTTCTAACGTGTGGGTACATAAATGACTAAAAATTTGTAGTAACTTTACGGCTAAACCTATATATATATATATATATAGAAAGAGAGAGAGAAAAAGAGAGAGAGAGAGGATTGATGTGGAAAAGCGTGTCTCTAAATTAAGCCGAGTCATCCTGACTTATAAATTTTATGAAGGCACTACTATGATGTTCTCACTCCTCAGCATTTTTTATCTACTTTTGTGATTTCACTCAATATTGATAAAAAAAATAACAAAAACATAAGATCACTGGTGCCCCCTAAATACCAATTTGCACGAGATACTACATTAGCAACTAGATCCCACCCTTTTACAGTGAAACCGATAAAATGCAGCCGTAACTTCTACTCGAACAGTTTCTTTCCTCGCACTTCCCGACTGTGGAATTCTCTTCCAAACGATTGCTTCCCCGACGGCTACAATCTCCAGGAGTTTAAATGTAAGGTCAATAGACACGTCCTAACACACTAACCTGCTCCCATTCTATCAAGCACTCTTCCCATCTGCCTAACCCTCATCCTCGCTATCCTTACTCATCTGTTACCTTCCTCCTGACATTCCCTATGTCTAACCACTCCTTCTCTTTACCTTCCCCTATGTAGCCCCATGCGCAATAGTGGCAGTGGAATGCCTTGCTTGGGGTGAGATGATTAAAAAAATAATAATAATAATATAAGAACAGCCAAATGGGAAAAAATCATCCATAAAATTCGCAAGCATAAATACACACAAGAGAACAAACACTTAACTAAAACCAAAAAATCCTTTAAGCGATCATATATACTCACAAAGTAAGAAATAGGCCAACCCAACACATTAAAAAACAGTCAAACGAAATTGACAAAAGACCAATTCAATAAAAAGGAATTGAGCCGATATCCATTCACGCGCGCTAAAATGAAGCTAACGCAATAAAAAGTAATTATATCATTCAACATTTAAGTCTACTTAACAAAAGTGATCAAAAGCAACCAACTGTAGAAACATTCCCAAAGAAAAATATCAAGTTGCACCAAGTTCTATATAAATAAGAATAAGATAAGGACATAACAGAGGTTAAAAAGAAACCCTGATGATTGGAGACATCCTAGTGATGCCTTGATGAAATTTCGAAGTCGGCTTGACTCCGCTCAGTTAAGTGACAATACGACAGTAAACCTGTTTGCCAAAATATTTTTTATCACTCAATCACTGAAAAAAACAACAATCTTGAGACTAAGCATCATCACTACACATCTTAGTCTTATATATATATATATATATATATATATATATACTTGCTTTATTAGAAAAAATATTATATAAATTTAGATGTTTTGTTTTTCTTTCTTTTTCTTTCTTCCTTTCTTTCATTCTTGATGCTTTCGTTTTTGTCTTTTTGATGTACATTCATCTGATCACGATCCTTCTCTTAGATTCCTTTTTTCTCTTCTTATTCCTTGCTTTCTCTCTCTCTCTCTCTCTCTCTCTCTCTCTCTCTATCTATCTATCTTTCTCTCTTTCTGTTTTCTTTGTTCTCTTTCTTTTACTTAAGTTCACTCATTATTCTATTTTAGTCACTGTTTTAATGTCTTTTTCTCCGTCTCTTTCCATTCTCTTTCCACTTTCTCGTCTTCAGTGCCATCTTTGCAACCGATGATCACTCTGGTAACCATCCTTTATTCCTCTGCCCACTATCAACCTTCCCCCTCCTCATCATCTCAAATCAATAGGACGGATATCATTTGTCAGGTTTCTTTGCCCCCGCGGCCAAGAATTGATGGCGCTGCAACAGCCTACGTGGTCTCCAACGTAGATCCATGGCCTTCAACGCCGTACCGGCTGCCTTTCAATGCTTTACCGGAGATTACGATAATTAGAATGGGGATAATCGTAATCATCATAGGGGATTATTATAGCAATGATGCTGATCAACGTAAATTATTATAGGAATTAGGCTATCCTTATAGAAATTTAACGAAAACGATAATAATAAAACAGTCCTGATTTTCACTATTTACATTGTTCTGATTATTGTCCTCCTCTTTACTGTCATTATTACGACGTTTCGGTTGTTGTGACCTCCGGCCTTCTTCAGGTGCTAAGAATTTCGAACCTAACACTTTATTACGATTACTGAGGAATATCATTTTCATTCCATGTGCAATGTCACTTCTGGTAGCGATGAAATACTAGAGAAAATCATTTGCATAAAAAAGATTGCAATATGAGCTCTGGTAAAAAAAAAGAATTAGGGGGACTTATAAACTCAATGTTTTTGTAGAGACACTGGGTTTATAAATCCCCAGAATTCATGTACGGTATCTCCAACGACACATGATCTAGTGAATATCGACATTGGTTAGTTCCAGCAGTGGTGAACAAATAACTTAGAATGCTTAATTTAAAGGGAGATAATTACATGGCTACCAGAAGTTGCATCGCACAGGAAATGAAAATGATATACTCCAGTTCGGTTCGAAATTCTTACCACCTGTAGACCGGAGCCTACAACGGCCGAAACGTCGTAATGGCAATAAAGGCGAGAACAATAATCCGAACAATGTAAATACAACCTCATTTCAGAAGTATAGACAGGTTTTGATTTTATTTCCACTACTAAAGACTAGGTGTGACACATAGCCTTTTGCGCGAGGATGCACATACACGTACACATGAGTGAATAACAAAAAGTGTCCACTCAAAGAAAAGCCAGTCATAAATAAAGGGGATAGCAAGAGTTTTTTTGAATGCTGAGGGTAATATGCTAGTTGAAATTTTTAAGAAGAATAGGACGGTGACCACCAACATATTACGAAAATATTTTGAGAAAAGTAGCTAAAAATATAGGGAAAAAGTCAACTGGAATCCTTTTCCCAGTATCTCAATGCCCTTGGTCTTTCAAACTTTGCAAGGATTTTGATAAGATTAATTCAGTTAAAGCCATACGTGGTACACGCATGAGCAATCATGTCTCGAAAGAGACATAACTGACTAGGTAAAATTTTTTGCCACAGTAGGTAGCCATTACTTTCTGCGGGAGAAAGATTGCCAACCAAGGCTATAGAACCCAATCTGCCCAGCTATTTAACCCATATCTGAAGAGAGAAGAAACAGATTAATACCTTTCCCAAGATATTAACTAATTAAGTGAATGCAACGAATTCAACTGGAATTCGAACTCTACTCTCCGATTTCTCGTTCCGAGCCCACATCCACTGCACCACAAGAAATCTTTAGACATCCATATTAGTCATGATTTAGCACCTTCTGACTGTTTTCATTCATAACCTTAACAATGTTCCCATTCCGAGACTAGAATACACGGGACTCGCAATTGTTTTGGAATTGTATAAATGTCTAGCGTCATCGCATACAAAGGTGCCTTGATAGCGAAGTGAAGAAACATAACACATCATTAAAAATGTTTGCTTTTAATTTCATTTCTCCCGGAACATTTTGAATATACGTTGTTCAGCTTGAGGTATCCCCAACAGGAGTACAGGAGAGACGCTTGAAGAATATTTTGTCTTTGTCCATGAAAGTGGACCTCCCTCCCATATTAGACTCAGCCTTGTACCATATTCCATTTTAATGGCCGTATGTTTAAATGTACAACTACCAAACAGACCACTTGTAATTACTGTTTGGTGGTTGTTACTATTTTTCAGTAGACATGGAGGATGTGTTAATGAACATGTGGCGCAGAGAGGAGCGTTGATATGCAGGCTTTTTTGTTGTGAGCGATGGTGGTGAAGATGTTAGAGTTATGATGATGAATAGGACGTTAATAAAAATATGGTGGTGGGTGGTGCAATATGATGGTGGTGGTCATGGTGGTCGTCATAAGAACATATTGATGCCCGGTGAAGATGATGATGGGGTGAAAATAAGGTATAGGGCTGGAAAATGCGGTAGTGATGTGTTGGTGAAGATATGATGTTGTTTTTCTAAGTATGTCTTAGATATGGCATAATGCCGAAATTATGGAATCGACCTCGCTATTCAGTCGTAATTGATCTAGCGAGACAAACTTAACTAACCATTGCACGCCATTAAAGTATCCAAAGATATGATGGGTTTGGTGATGGAGCATATATGATATATCGGTGAGCGGCAAACTACGATGGTGATGGCCGTGTTCCTGGTGAAGATATGATGGTTGCGGGTGGGTAAGAATACAGTGATGTTAGTTGAGATGACAAGTGGTGGACGACAATGTCCGATTTCGGTGGTGTTGGTTGTTATAACATAGGGGGTTGTTTGGAAAAGGTGATTGTAGTGGTAGTGCGGATACGACGATACTGTTGATGGTGAGAGTAAATTGGTCCGCGTGAACATAATAGTGGGTAGGAAATTACGATGATGATGGTTGTTGTGTGTGTTATTTGGCAGATATGGGACTGATTAAAATATAATGAAAGTTATTGTAGCTTTTTAGTTCAGATTGATGTTGATTCTGCAGATATGGAAGGCAGCCGTAGTTTTGTTGTTGTTGTCGTTGTTGTTGTTGGTGGTGGTGTTGTTGATGGTGGTGTTGTCGTTGTTAGCGTTAATAATCGTGTTGTGGCTGTTGTTGTTGGTGGTGGTGTTGTTAGGAATGTTGCTGTTGTTGTTGTTGATGGTGGTGGTTGTTGTGGTGTTGTTAGTAATGTTGTTCATGGTGCTGGTTGTTTTATTGCGGTGGTGTTGTTGTTGCTGCTGTTGCTGTTGATGGTAGGAGCATTGGTGATGATGTTGTTATTGTTAATGGTGTTGGTAGACTTCTTGCTATTCGTCATGATTATGAGACTGACGCGCTGCCTACTGCGCTTGGACTGAGCATACAAGCAACGACGAGGTGTTAGAAAGAATGGCAACAAAAAGGAAATTGATGCTGAGACAACTGAAGTTCCTGGGACATGCAATGAGGAAGGAGAGCCTGGAGAACCTGATACTGACTGGACAGATAGAAGGAAGGAGAGACAGAGGAAGGCAGCGGATAACATATTTGCAGGGACTGATCAGGTGGATGACGGAACGGGGGTTGCTAGGAGCAACAGGAGCTAACATACTAAGAGCCACAAGGGATAGGGAGACGTGGAGAGCCATGATCGCCTACGTCCTGAAGGGACAGGGCACATAGAAGAAGAAGACTGGTGGCGTTGTTGTTGTTGTTGTTGTTGTTGTTGGTGGTGGTGGTGGTGTATATGGTGGTAACAAGAAGTGGACAACCACGCCCATATTAACCTTTCTTGCCAAATTTAGGTGATGAACCTATTGAATTGCAAATAGACTCCTCCCTGGTGTTTTCAATGTGTAGTGTTTGAACACATGATTTCATTTCACATGTGACTGAAATTTCTATCAGTTATACGTATTCTGAAATAGGAAATTTTACTCGTTTCTCTCGATGATTTCTGTGTGGATTGGGAATTTTAATTTAATTGTGGCATTTATGGAGATGGTTCTAAAGCTGGGAACTACTGTTTGTAAGTGGTTCACGAGGTACAGAAGTAGAAATGTTGATCAGTTCGATCAGAAATTTTCTGACAAATCTGTAATCGTTGATAATGACCAAATCAAAACGTTAAAAAATAAAAAAAGTGACAATCCCATATATCTCTGAATGACCGATGTAAGGCCATTCAATAAGGCACATACACCACCACCACCACCACCTGATTCGAGAATTGCTATGATGTTTCGCCTCTTCAGGATTTAACAAAAAACATTTACTGAACCGAGATTCTCTATTCAAATATTAAAAAAAAACTATTTTTGAAAAAAGAAACGTTGAAAATGAATTATTTACAATAATGGTGGGTTTCCCATTTAAGATTATGTGGCGCGAAAACCTTCAATTCTCTGGAAGCCTCTAAAAATTACTTCCATTTTCAGGATGTTTTTACTTTTCTCCTTGATTTTTTTCAGTTTTTCAGTTTTTTCGTTGGTTTATCGACAAATAAGTATTTCTTTCTTTTTCTTCCTTTACTTTTTTTTCATTAGAGTTTTGAGAAATTTTCAAACTCACCCGCCTTCTTCTTTTTCTTTTTCTTTTCCTTCTTCTTCATTTTCTTCCACTTCTTTAAAGCTTTTAATAATTTTCAAACTCACCAACCTCTTCTTTTTTCTTCTTTGTTTTCTTATTATTATTATTCCTCCTCCTCCTTCTCTTTCTTCTTCTTTTTGCTTCCTCCCCCTCCTCCTCCTTCTTATTCTTCTTATTATCATTATTATTTCCCAAAGTAAGGTACGTCGCGCATTTTCTGATGTTTCAGTTGTGAGCAAAGACCAAAAACCCTTAATATTAAAGTTATATAATAAATAAATATAAAATGAAAGATTTTCGTGTTGGCAATTACTCTGTGAATCTATTTAGTCAACAGTTCTTGAGGACATCCTAAAAAGAGAACATCTCACAGAAAAGTGTTATCGTCTTGGTGAGTAGCATAAAGACAATTAAGGATCTTGACTTTTCTATTCTAAATTTAATCTTGTTGTAAATGATAATCTAGAGAGGAAAATGAGTTCGGAGAAGATTCTGGTATCTACACTGACTCTTGACACCGATAGTGTTATGATGATCATGTTCATTGCATTTATATGCGGAGATCATAATGTGAAGGACGAAAAAGATGGCGCACTCGTTAGACCCCAGAAGACAATGATGATGCTGCTGCTGCTGCTGATGATGATGATGATGATGATGATGATGATCACGATCATGATGGTAGTGGTAGAGATGTTTATAGTCATAATAAAGGTGCGATATAACCATTAATGTAATCATTATTATTAAATAATGATTACATTTATGGTGATGATGGTGGTGGTAGTGGTTTCGATTATAATAATGGTGGTGAGTGTGAGTAATGAATGTTATACTGGTGGAGGCGGTTGATGTGTTTGTCTTAAAAATTAGATTGATAATGTTGATAGCAATTGTCCATTTGTTTTTGTCGTTCATGTTGATAAGGATACTGAGGATGATGAAGTTGATGATGATGAGTTACCGTAGAACGTAAAAGTGCTGATGTTGGTCATAACGGGTATAATAATGATGAGGGTGAAGGTAGGTTTATATTGACAATGGTGCTGATCAGGAAATGTCAAGCGAAACAAACGATTTTAATGCTGCTGTTGCTGCTGCTGCTGATGCGATTTATGACGATGATAATGATAACACAGCTCTTTAGTAAAGTTATTCCTGATGATGTTGATGGTACTGGTGGCTTTAGTAGTAATATTTGTAATGATGTTGGTTGGGGTGGTAAAGTGAGAATGAAATTAATGGTGGAGGCGGTGGTATCGGGGAATATGTTAATCATGGCATAGTTTGTGATTGTGACGATGATATTGGGTAAAGGTCGATTATGATGGTGACGATGGTAGTGAAAACAAAAATGATAATTTTAGTGGCGGTGGGGATTTTAACATTCCAATTGATGATGACGATGATGAAGACGATGACGCTTTCATGCTGCTGCTGCTGTTTTTCTTGTGTTTCTTCTTCGTCTAGTAAAAAAAATAACAATATTGATCTTAAGGTGCTCTTGGCGGCATTATTTTTTTCTCTTTCTTTTCCCTCTTTGTGATTAACGTCGACTGATCGTACTAAGAATGATTCCCGTGGCAGTGAACGGAAGAGAGAAGATGGATTACAATTTCTTGCTCAATATTTTTGCATTTCTCTTGCATATCAAACAGAGAAAATGCAACCCGCCTCATACGACGGATCAGCTTCTCTGTGATTTTTCAATATTTTTTTTTTACTTTTTTAGTTTTTTGGTTTTACCAGATTTTGATTTTTATTGTCGGTCTCCAGTGACATCCTTCGTCATTTTTTCACTTCTCGGTTTTTATTCCGACTCATTCTTTTCTCACTTCCATCTCAGCATTTTTTCTTTCGTCCTTCTCATTCTTTTTTTTTTTCATTCTTTCAGTGTTTTTGTCTGTTTATTAACAACTAATTTCTTTCTTTTCCATTGCTTTTTTCTTTTTTCTTTCATAGAGCCTTGAATTATTTTCAAACTCTTCTTCTTCTTCTTCTTCTTCTTCTTCTTCTTCTTCTTCGAACCATCAGCCGTTTTTTTTCACTCACGCATCTCGATCCTTTAATGATTTTAGTTTATTATTATTTTTTTTACATCGTTTAGGGATTTTCTTTATCAATGTATTTTCTTCTTCTTCTTCTTCTTCTTGATTAGGTTCTTCATTGGTCTTCGTTTGTAATTTTTCTACTTTTATTCTTCTTCGTAGACCCATCAGCTGTTTTCTCGTTCACGTATCTCATCTTTAGATCATCCAATGAATTCCTATCTTTATTCATTTTACTCCTCTTTATTTTTCTTCTTATTTTTCTTCTTGGGATTTTTCAGATATTTTCTTTTTCATTTTCTTATTTTTCTTCTTCGTCTTCTTTAGATTATTCAGTGGTTTTCTTTCTCGTTTTTCTTCTGCTTTGTAGATCCTTTACTCGTTCATGCATCCCTTCTTTAGATCATTCAATGATTTCTCTTCTCGTTATTTCTCCTCTTCCTTCTCGTCTTCCTTCTTTTCTTCTTCTTCTTTGTTCAAACCACGTAACAGAAACTCAATACATTCGTACTCAGTATGGTATTCGTGCTTATTTTAATAATACAACAACTTGGATGATTCCTATTTTCCTCGGATTCCCGATTCTTCCAATATCTTTGGGTTTCTTCCAGCAAAACCAAAACTGGAACAGACAACTATCACTTTTATCTTCCCAACTCATGCAGGTTTCTTTCAATTACTTTTTCTTAAACTTTATTCTAAGGTCTCTTGGAATAACATTCAAAATGTTTTCTGATCATCTGGGCAAGATTGTTCCCTCTGTTTGAACTTTAATTTCAATGTACGTTTTATATTCCCTTAGGGTAGGAGCAGGCAACCTTTTCAGATGAGGGCCAGATGAGACTTTTGGGATCAGAATGCAGACCGGGGTGACAAATGAAACTCCCCAAAGGGAATACTGTATTATAGATTGCGTGTATATATATATATATATATATATATATATATGTGTGTGTGTGTGTGTGTGTGTGTGTGTGTGTGTACACATATATATAATAAAAAAAAGAGCATGTCCTTAACCAGAAACAAAGTAAAAAGTATAAAATTAGACAATACATACGTATGTAAGATTTTTTGGGGGAAAAAAACATATATGTAGGTGATGACCACACCTGTTATCAATCAATCTGAAAGTATGGTGACCAAATTTGCCCAAACCCAATTTAACAGTTCATAATGGGGACAAACCTCAAAACATGTGACTTATAAGCTTCCATAGTAAAAACAAAAATGCAGTTTAATATAAATAAAAAAATGTAAAAATTATTTTAAAAATCTTAATTCTAAATAATTTGTATTAGGCTTTTGAACTTTAGACTTGTGAATAGTCATTTTTAATGACTATTCATTTTTAATTTTTCATTTTTAATGAATTAATAACCGAAAATTGTGAGTAATTGGAAGAAATGTCAATGATGTTTGAAACTTTAATTAGCAAAGCAAAAAATAAGAAAAATTCTTATTCATCGAATTTTTTCTTCTTTAGATTATGATATCTTAAAATTATATTATTTATAAAATCAATTAAAAGTTTATCTACATTAAAATAGCGCAGTTTTAATGCATTTTTGATTTTACTATGCGAGCCAGATTTTCGGAGAAATGCTCTCGTAATTAAAAAAATTACATGATTTACATTCCCAAATGAGTCCTGAATTTAAATACTAAAAAAATATTGGCATAGATAATGTATTTCTAGAAGTTTTACGCAGTTAATTGAATTGGGGATAACAGATGAAAAAATTATTTTTTATCACGATTTTCTAAAATAATAATTACATAAATAATTTCATTCATTTGTTAATAAGTCCTGACAGTTTCATTAAAATCAGACAATCAGTTGATTGTTGCAAGAATAACGCTCAAAAATGACTGACATAATGTTACGTTTCCCTTAATAGTCTTATGACGTAAATATGGCGTGAATCGGTGACGGAAAAACAAACAAAAAATTTAACTGAAATTTCGAACGTGTTAGAAAGGATTTTATTTTATTTAAATAATGACAACAAAATTTGATCTTTCACTTTCACTTAATAACAACATAAACATTCTGACGATAAAACTTTTTTTGTTAAGTTTGAGCTCTTTTAACATAAAGCTATGATGATATTTTTTACATTTGAGTGGAGGTACTTACTTTAGGAAAGAAGGCCTTATAGAAGTTCATGCATTTCCTCAGTATTTGTTCCGAATTTCTCTTGTCCAATTTATAAAAGTCTCCAAATAGAACATAAGCTTCCATTCTTTTTCTTCTTCTTCTTCTTCTTCTTCTTATTATTATTATTATTATTATTATTATTATTATTATTATTATTTCTTTACGTAGATTATAGTATAGGCGAATTTTTTTTCAGGGTCCCAGTCAATGACCTAAGGCCAGAAATGTCATCATGACATTATCCACTGAGCATTTCTTTAGGTAAAAAACAACAACCTAAGATCATACATATTTGGAATAGCGAAAGCCTTTTGTAAGGTGTAGCCTGTACTTGTGAGTACATTTTTGTACTTCTCTAAGGCATGAGCTAATATTAATCCCTTGAGTCTACTGGAATCTTTTCCAATCATTCAACTAGAAGTGTCATCATGTGCCACACTTTTGAGATTTCGATTTCAAACTCCTTGTATTTTGATAGTTTTTTAAAGATCGTCAAAGGCACATTACAGTCCGTAGATACTGTAATGTCAATAAGATAACACATTTTATTTTCACGGTCTCTCATTGGGATGCCCGGGATATTAGCTTTAATTAGTCTTTGTGTATTGTAAATTCCCTTAATAAAACGTTACAGGTCCAATCACTGTAACCAGATCTTGATGATATTAATACTAGTTCTTAGTTTCCTTCCCATAAAATTTTCAGATTTTCCAATGCAGATATTAGCCCACTCTGTCATGCTGAATCTTACATTCAGTGAGTGGCAAAGTTATGCAACCTAAAAAAAATGATAAATTGTTTCTAGATATATAGCAGAGAATCTGCAATTTTTCAGGATGTGTGCTTGGTAATTTCTAGTTAGTAAGCCTTGGTCCTGTGCAGTAAGAATGAAAACTTCGGATTCAGCTTTTAATCCTGCACTACGTAACCACTGATGAGTACGGTGTTTGTCAACATCAGCTTTTTTGATACGGGCAGAATATTGACCGTGAAGTGATTTATCTTGTCATCGTTTCTGTATCTAGTCCTTTCATTTGCTTTTCTTTTCTTTTTTTAAGGCTCCTTCTGATCCAGTAAGGATATTATGTTTTATTTGTATTTCTTCACCCACTTCAAATTCCATTTTTATTTTGTTGGCTTCCTTTGTTACTGAATAAAATGTCTTCTTTCATGTTCTTTAATACAGTCATCATCCTGTTTTCTTTAGTTTCCAGTTATCCATGAAGACCGATTGTTGTAGTTTTGTATGAGATTTTTAGCTGAATTTATCCTCAGCCTTCTTCAGATTTGGACAACATCAGCCTTGAGATGAAGCATGCGATGGCAAACGAAAATCTTTCTCGTTTTGACGCCAATTCAGCTCTGGTCTAGTTAAGGAATCTGTATTGCACCACAAGAACAGCCAAAGTTTTATGGATGATATTCTTTTTGAATTCAACTCTGTATTCAGTTCCAGACGCAAACATCTGTAGTGTTCTTTTCTTACTTTCTACTTCATTTAGATATTCTGCATTCCATCTCATTCGCTAATTCTTAGGTATCTGTAGTTTTCTGTTTCTTCCAGTTCCCTAATCTTTGTGACAATATCTAGAACTTTTGAGTGAACCTGTGTAATTCTTCATTTCTTGAATGTTATATCTGCAGAGTTTTGTAATCCGAAATCCATACCTATGTCGTTACTGAAACATTTTACAGTATTGAGGAGACTCTTCAACTCATTGTAGTATTTGAAAAAGAGTTTGAGACCATTCATGTAGAGTAAGACATTAAATATTTTCGTGTTTGTATCTATAGCTATCATTGTTTTGTTCATGTGTAATGGAGACTAATGAGAAACAAAACAGAATGAGTCATCTGCAAAGGATCCTCGTCGGATATTCAGGCAGTTGCAAGTGGTAGTGCCTTTTGTGAGATTTAGGTAAAATCTATTCTGTTTAAATAGAGTGTTAAGAAACAGGGAAATTTCGCTGGAAACAAAGAAGAAAATACTGCATTGTTATGTGATATCTTTTCTTCAATATAGCAGTGAATACTGGAAAATATCATCAAAGATGAAGGAAAAACTTGAAGTAACTGAAATGTGGTTCTACAGAAGTATGCTGCGAATATCATGGATCTAGCATATGAGCAATGATGAGGTTTTAGAAAGAATGTAAACGAAAAGGAAATTAATACACAGCATCAAGGAAGAGACAGCTGAAGTTCTTGGGACATGTAATGAGGAAGTAGGGCTTGGAAAATCTGACTCACAAGTCAGATAGAAGAAAAAAATGTTTGAGCAGGTGGATGGTAGAACGGAGTTTGGGTGAGATAACAGGAGAATGTGTGCTAAGAGCCACCAGGGATAGGGAGATGTGGAAGGCCATGATCGCCTACGCCTTGAAGGGACATGGCACAAAGAAGAAGAAGAAGAAGAATTATATCACTGAGGAGACTTTTTATATTTCCGAACTCTAAAATGTGGCACACTATGAAAGGATTTACGGTAATCTATCCAAGCAATGCTAATATTTCTACATGTTTTCCAGCAATTTCCCAGGTTTATTTTATTTATAAGTAGTTGGTCTTTGCAACGATATAAACCCTTCTGTCCCATAGGAAGAGTGTTGTTTTCATCGTGAAAAGAAAAGTACAGTTCGTCTGGACAGACGTTTTCAATTTATGTATGATAGACAGACATGTTTTTGGCCTATAGTTTTTTTAATCATCTGTTTTACACGTTTTTGCAAATAGATATCTAATACCTCCGGTGATTTGTTTCATTTGCGTTTTTAATTAGCATTAATAAGTTTGTGCAAAAGTTATGAGTTCATTACAGGTGACAGAGCTAAATTTTGCTTTTCTATTTCGTAGATTTTGTTAAAGCTTGCTTATTATTATTATTCGTTATTTTTCTCCTTATTATTTTTCTTATTACTTTGATTTGTACACTCATTTCCTTCCGGTTTTTAATTAGAGAACTAAGGTCAGAAATAGTACCATGTCATTTTCCACTTACTAAAACGAAAATAAGCCAGCCTAAAACTACACCCATTTTACATTGATAAAGCCTTTCGTAAGGTGTGAGCTGCACCTCTGTGTACAATCCTTTGCTTTTTATAATGCATGAGCTACCAGCGATGACTTCAATGAGTCTATCAGGAATTTTCCAATCTACCCGAGGGCTCCAACTATAATTATTGATGTTCTCATGCGCCAATTTTTTAGATTTATACTTCAAAATCCTTGTATTGTTGAAGATCTTCAAAGGGACATTACAGTCTGCAGGAACAGCCATATCAACAAGAAAACTCATTCTATTTTTATGGTAGTTTATCCTCATGTGTGCGTGATTAGCTTTGATTGTTCTATCTGTGCGTATTAGAAAGTCCCATAAAATTGTTATGAGTCCTATGTTTGTGACCGAGTTTAGGTGGTGTTCATACCATTTTCTTGCAATTTTCTTTCCCTACAAATTGAATATTTTCCAGTACACATAATGGTCCTTCCTTTTTTCATGTCGGTTTTATTATTATTATTATTATTATTATTATTATTATTATTATTATTATTATTATTTCAGCTCAGAGATTTCTCTCAAGTAATTACTTCATTTGACAATTTTTCTGAAGATTTTTGTTGTAATTGTTAATACTTTACAGCTTTTTTTCTTCTTTGAGTATTATTTTCAAGTAGTAGCTTTCTTTAATTTTTTCTTTGCCAATTTTTTCTTTTGATTTTCGGTCTCCAGTGACATCCTTCGTCATTTTTTTTATTTTTCGGTTTTTATTCCGACTCATTCTTTTCTCACTTCCATCTCAGCATTTTGTCTTTCATCCTTCTGATTCTTTTTCTTCTTTTTTTTCGTTGATTTATCAATAACTAATTTATTTCTTTATCCGCAGGTACTTTTTTGTAGAGCCTTCTCTTATTTTCAGAAAAGCTCACTTCTCCTCTTCCTCCTCTTCCTCCTCTCCTTTCTTCTTCTTCTTATTCTTCTTTCTCCATTTCTTTCTTTCCATGTTCCTTCATATCATAAAAACCTTTCATTTGCGATAAGTATCCTGTACTGAATTATTATATTATATTTGTTTTCTCTCTTCGTTTAATTGATCGATACATGCATCAATTCGCTTTGTGTCTTGTCTTCCTTTTCGCGTTTCATCTCCATTTTCTTTACTGCCAAAACCTTATATATTAACCTTATAATAAAAACATTTACTTCCATTTTATTTCTTTCTACCATTGCCCTTGATTATGGTGTCTTGGTAATTAATTTCAGTCTGATTTTGCTTGATCTGCTGAATATTAAATGTATTTTGACTTTTTCCCGATTCTTCCAAAGTTGGCACAAGGCATTATCTTAATCAGTCCTTTGCGTTTCCAGACAGAAAGAGAGAGTGTGTTAATGTTTTTGCGTATCCGGGAGCAGGAGTCTATCTGACGGTGAGTATGTGTGTGGGTCAGTGTTCAACAACTAATGATAAGAGTTTCATATTCATATTTGGAGACTGCATTCAAGCAGGAAACATTCAGTGTTGAATCGGATGGTTAAACAACACTCTTTATCGCAGATATTAAGCACGTTCACCCTCTAAATATAGCATTCATTAAAACTATATTTTATCATCTATGTGTGTTTATGTATGTATGTGTGTGTGTGTGTGTGAGTGTGTAATTCTATATGTATACATCCACACATGGGCGTTGTTTGGTATTTGATTTTGTCGACTTCACAGAATAGTAGGGTCAGTTGGGTAAAAAAAATATGTGAGAAAAATAGCACCATGAAGCAATTCACATTGCCAGAAACTTTCTGTACTGCATGGCATTTGTGCCGGAAGCTACATTACAAACATTTCAAAGTATTCTGCGTCAAGAGGGTGGCTGCTGTTGTTACATCCTATGTGTTACTACAGAACTCTGCCCCATGCCACACAGGGAGGAGAACCCAGTCACGGCTGTCAAACAATTTCTGCGGCTATGTCACACTCTACGTCTAGGCAGTTAACTCTCTAGACTGCAACCCACTTGATAAATATGTGTGAAGTGTTGTTTTGCAAGAGACCAACAAAACTCCTTGACCTGAACGCAAAGATTATGGCAGCATTCACTAACTTAAACAATAAGATTCCCCAGAAAAGATGCAGGAGATTTCGAAGTCATTTAGAGGCTGTGGTTGAAGACAATAGGGATGTTTTTCAATAAGTTTCCTCTTTAGTATTTCAAAATATTTTTGAGTAATTTTGGTAAATATATCTGTTAAAATGAGATTTCAGGTTTATTTTCATTACGCGTCATTTAGACGACAGTCCATTCATCGAAACATATATGAGTATTTATCCAACAACTAAGATAATATTTTTACTTTTGGCGCCATATAATCTTGCAATTCATTATTTATATGAATAATACCAAGTTTAACTCCGTGGCGGCTTCAACTATGCACAGAAGGTATCGATATATGTGAAGGGAATCAAAGTAGATTCTGTTATCTGTGATTTCTCTCGCTCTTTCTCTCTCCCTCCTTACGTGTGTAGGTATATGACAGAGAGTGAGAATGAGGGAGATGGAGCATGTATGAACTTTTGAAGAGAAAGTTAAAATCTGAGTTTCTTAATGCTCATCAAACGACAAGGCTCACTAAAACGAAAAAATAAAACAATGTGAAAATAGAAAACTATGGACGATATGAGAATGGCCATGAAAAAATGTTTGGATAAGAGAATCAGAATCAGTCATTATTGCAGCCTAAATCAAGTCTTTAAGAAGTAATTATATAAAGACGACAATTGGTGACATACAGCCAGTGTCACCATTGGTGAAAAAATGACCAAGAAAGCCACAAAATAAGTACAACAATCTAGCAAAAAAAGTTTTGTTGAAAGAAGAAAAGTAGATGGGAATAGTAGTTCATTAGTAACATTCAGAATAACTGTGTTATTGTTTCACTAAATATTAACCCAGTACAACGTCCAAAAGCTACTCAAGTTAGAGGTTTACTAAATTAGATTGTTGTATCGACGTAAGCGAAAGAGGAATGCACCACTATGCACATCACTACACTTCTAGATAAATCATTTAAACAATTTGCATTGTTTGAACTTTTGTCCTCACCTTTACTGTCGCATTCACAATGTTTCGACCGTTGTACACTCGGGCCTTCTTCAGGGGATATTTCTTAGAATTATGAACTGCAATGGCCGAAATGTCATGATGTGACTGAAATTGATTACAACAATGTCAGTAATGTAAAAGGATACAATACCACACCTCAGAAATATAAACAGGTCATTTAAACATGTTACATTTTCTGTCTGAATTATCAATATTTATGGATGACTAATTTCTTCAATTCAATTGGAGTAGATAGACTAAACTATCGCCTACCCACGTCTATTGAACAGGTGAAGAGGCTTGTCCCTTGTTTCCTGTTTAGGATGTGGTTTCCGGCTTTCTCTTTTCCAATCTTTTCACTCTTACCTAGCCCCCTGCGCATCAGTGGCGTTACCACCTTGCTCGGGGTGATATGATTAAAAAAAATGCGGATGATGAGTATATGAACGATAAGTTAACAGTTGAAGAGATTCATGTTAAAGGGCTTAAGGAGCATGCTCACTCGTGTCTCTTCGATTCTTGGAAAGAAACTGGAAAGAAACTGTCTAAAAGAAACTTCCTCCATACGAATAGAATACGAAGGGAATGGGGATGATTCTTTCTTTTTTTTCTATGTTTTTTCTTTCGTTTTTTTTGTTAATATACCCATATTTTCTTTCTTTCTTCTTTTTTTATTAATATGTCCACTCTTTGTTTTTATTATTAATATGTTCACTCTTTGTTTTTATTAATATTGTCCACTCTTTCTTTATTTTGCTTTCTTTTTATCGTTCTTTCTTTTCCTCCCTTTTTTAATATCTTCACTTTTCTTTCTTTCTTAATATATCTATTCATTATTTCTTTTACTTTTTTCTTTTCTTTCTTTTTGAATATCTCTACTTTTTTCCTTTTTCCAAATCATGACATTTATTATAGTATAGATACTTCCACCCGTACTTAACTTTTGAATAAATTTTAATAAATAAAACATCTTTCTTGAAGCTTTCAATTGAGCTTTAACTAACTGAAAGATTAAATTTGCTAATTTCAGTAAGCAAAATACTCTGGTGTATTTCAAACCGAAATTATATTTATTTGAAGCTAAAAAATTTCCGATTTAAAAAAAAAACTTTTCAATTTTTCGACCAGATTTGATAGATCGATACATTTTGTAAACAGAAGCCAATTCGTGGTTTTAAAATTTTGCAAAAATAAAATATACTGACACGTTATTTTAGTCAAATTAGCGCATTTAAACTTACCCTCAACTTGTTTGAAACAAATATTACTTGCTTGTCTTAAATGTATATAAAAGCGTTTCTTAATCTTGGTAGTAGTCTTATTTTAGTTATTATCTCCTATCTAATTGACGAAAGACAGCTAACAGACAGAAGTCGTCAAACAAAAGCTAAGTATGGTAGCCAAAATTGGTATAAATGTATGTAACTTAATCGTACGCTTCTTTTTTTAACGATATAGTAAAATTAGAAATGTAGCATAATGTTTTCAGCAATTGACTAATATTTTATAGACTTTTAGTTAGTTTAGCTTTGGAGCTTTAAGTTTGAAGATGTTTTATGAAAAATATAAATTAAAATTATATAAAGCATTCTTTTAAAATAATTTTACAATTTGATAACAGAAAATGAAATTATATAACATATATAATATAATAATTCTTTTAAAGTTTCTTCCCTTCATCCTTCGCATTCGGTTGTTAAATTAATACGTGAAGGCTACATTTACTAATCGAAAATTTAAAAGCTTAATACAAATAATCAAGTCATAAGATTTTTAAAATAATTAAAACGTTTTTGTGTGTATGCTGATGATCTGTATCTTATTTTTATATTATATTATTATAAATTATTATATTAAAAAAATAAAAATGAAAACAATTTTGTATCAAAAAATTATTTTTCTCTTCAGACTATATATTGTTTATAAAAACAATTAAAAGGTTATCTAAATAAAAAA
Organism: Ascarosepion bandense; assembly: GCA_037127315.1. Lineage (NCBI taxonomy): Eukaryota > Metazoa > Mollusca > Cephalopoda > Sepiida > Sepiidae > Ascarosepion > Ascarosepion bandense. The sequence continues at coordinate 1,595,355 of JBBBDQ010000833.1, forward strand.
GGACAGTTTTATTGCATTTTTATTTCCACAATTCGGAGCAAAAGAGCGATTCCAGAAAAAAGTTGATTAATGTTCCCCAAAAAATCTCGCATTTTATTATGAATAATTAAAATTTCCAGACCGCTCTCTAATTTCTAGACATTTCAAAAAACTAATTGGAGGTGAGTAAAATATGGAAGAAAATATATTTTACCAAGATTTTCTAAAAATATTGATTTCAGAGATAATGTCAGTCAATTGTAAATAAGTCTTGAAATGTTCATCAAACTCCGATTATTATTTGATTTTTGCAAGAATTTCCAAATTAATGTGTTTTTCACCAGGAAAAAAGTGAGTAGCGTAATATTACATTTGTAAAAAAAAATGCTTCACTTAGGGACGAAAGAAAAACAAGAAACTTCGAAAGTGTTAAAAAGAATTTTAAAAATAATTAAAAACTCTTCCTTCCTAATAATACCATAAAAGTTTTGCCGATAATACTTTGTTTTTGTTACGCTTTGAACTATTTTCAAAATACTACGCTGTTTTTTTCTTTTTCTTTTTTTTTTCAGCGAATTCGTGGAGGTACCAATGATATTATAAATTTAAAGTCAGTTCATAATTTTAAGATCGGTATTTCCATTGTTTTTAGTAGAACCAAAATAAAATTTAACATTGCCAGCACAATGGATGCTAGCTTTGTAAATTATAACATTATTATATTCGGTCATTTAATGTCGTGTGAACAAATCGTATTTTTTTCGACATTTCCAAATTTTTTTATGTATAGTTACTGTTATTAATAGTGGAGTTACTATTATTTTTCAGGCTGGACGTGTGTTTATTTAATATCGTATTGTTATGTTGTGAGTTATATTTAGCGATGTTCTTGACGCAATTATAACTAACCTTAACAGTGTTTATGTTGAACTTTTTTTTAATGTAGAAAAATGCTTGTGTATTACATTTAGGAAAATTCTTCCGATGTTTTTGACGTTATTACTAAAAGATGGGTTAAACCATCTGATGTTACGTCTGTGTAGTTTCGCTATGTGTTTGCCTTCTTAACATTTATCACAGAATTATAAACTTACATTGCGTTTACTTTTAACTAATGCCTTAAAATATTCAATTTTACTCTTATCAAAAACTATTTTATTATTAGGGTTAAAAGATAATCTACATTGAATAGATTTATGAATATTGCCTAGTATTCTATGGTGGTGATTGAAATCTTTATGGACGTAGTTGTGGTTGTAAGAATCTTTAGTGTATGTTTTTTACAACCTATTATTTTTTTTAATCATATCACCCCAAGCAAGGCGATAACGTCACTGATGCGCAGGGTGCTACATAAGAGTAAAAAGATTGGAAAAGAGAAAGCCGGAAACCGCATCCTAAACAGGAAAAAAGGGATGAGCCTCTTCACCTGTTCAATAGACATGGGTGGAGTGTGAACCGGGCGATAGTTTAGTCTATCTACTCCAATTGAAAAAAAATAAAAAAAGAGTGAAAAGATTGGAAAAGAGAAAACCGGAAACCGCATCCTAAACAAGAAACAAGGAATGAGCCTCTTCACCTGTTCAATAGACGTGGGTGGAATGTGAACCGGGCGATAGCTTAGTCTATCTACTCCTTTCGGTCAAAGTTTACGCCAAGAAAGTTAATCACTTTAGCGAAATTGTTATTATTGCTTTTAAGTTCATGATCTTTAAAAAACTTGACCAGGTCCTTTCTTAGTCGGTCTGTTTTTCATGGAAGGGTTATTCCGTAGTCTCTGTATAGACCGGTGATTTTTTCTCGAAGATACTCCTAAATCTCCATGATAATAAAATGCCGATCAATTCACAAACCTCTGAAGAATCATTCTACTTCTTTATGTGCCGTGTCCTTTCAGGATGTAGGCGATGATGGATTATACTTGGCCAGATCTTTTGTAGTTCTTAATATTTTTCATGGTATCTCGCCCAAACTCCACTCTGCCATCCACCTGCTCAAACCTATCAAGTAGGTCTTGCGCTACTTTCCTCTGTCTCTCTGTTCCTCTATCTGTCTTCTGAGTATTACGTTCTCTAAGCCCTCCTTCCTCATTATGTTTTCTAGAACTCTCCGTTGCCTCTTACTTATGTTAAATATAAGTTTCCTTTTCATTTGCATCCTCTCTAAAACCTTGTTTTGCTCACATGTTTGGTCCATGGTATATCTAGCATCCTTCTCTAGAACCACATTTCTGTTCATTCGAGTCTCCCTTTCATCTTTGAGGAGATTGTCCAGTATTCTCTGCCATACAGGAGATATGATCTCCCATAACAGTCCAGTACTCTTTTCTCTGTTTCTAGCGAAATGTTTCTATTCAAACCTAGGTATATATTAATTAGTTATGGAAGAACGTCTTTTTTCAAGTGCTTATTCATTCATTCCTCTAACTGATGTGTCATGCCAGTGACATGACATTATCTGATACATTACTCATGAAGTCTATATAAAACAAACCCCATCAATTCTTGAACGCAGCTTGTCGATGCCTTTTTATGTATCGAAACCTATTATACAACTTCCAATAAATTGTCACATACTTTTTTCAATTATTTTTTAACACATTTCTAAATTAACAAATTTTCAATATTTCATATCCATTTGTCTTTTGATTTTGCTAATGGAAGGTTATAAAAAATCATACATTATATAGCTCTGTTCCCAATGTTCCCAATGAGGATTCAAGTTATTAATAATGACATACGAGATTAACGTATTTTGATTAAGCTTTAAGATAGCAGCTGTCATTAGGTGGAAAAAGTGATAAAACTTGTTTATATCAAGAAGCGAACTTAAACGCAAGGCCCTTGTTTGGAGATAAATAATACTTGATTAATAAGTAAAAGGTGTGGTTGTTACTTAAATATTGATTACTGACAACAAGTTATTTTCAGTACCAACACTTTGTAATTATCTTATGGACAACTTTCTTAACTATCCTGACAGAAGATACTTTAAGCTTTCATTAATTTGTCATTGTAGCTTCATAGACTTTGTCAGTATTCACAGTTTCCTAACAGTTTTGATGTATAATGCTTTCCAGGGTTTATAACGCGTCATGATGCAGCCGGTTAGCCGTTTTAAAGGTTTTGGTCATTCTTTAAATTTAAATATTCTTATTGGTGTAAGCCTTTGTTGAGTCATAAAAATATTTACAAGTTATGGTTCATAGCGTGTGTACCTAAATATTACAGATTTCTTTTAATTACTTTCATTGCACTTATCACTTGATACAGACATAATTGACAATTTGAACACAACTAAGGAACAAAGAAGGCTTGGAGAATTTAAAATCTAGAGCTTATTGTAAGCAAAAGGAGCAGAGAAATACAGCGAATAATTTTCTTATGTATGAGCAAATGAATAGAAGAACAAGGACAACAAAGAAGAGGGAGTCGGTATGTGGAGGACCATAATATCTTATGTTCTAAAGTGATATAAGACAGAGGGAGAAAGAAAAAATGGAGTACTCTCGAATTTAATACAATTAAAAGTGTTAAATCTCTTCTTTTTTGTGTGCCATGTCCTTTCCAGTACTCACTTCTTCGTTTCTAGTGAAATTTTCCTGTTTCTTAATACTTTACTCAACTTCTGGAATGCTTCTTTCGCCAATTCGCTTTCGGATCTCAGTGTCGCACTTTCTGTCTTCAGTAAGAACACTTCCTAGGTATTTAAATTTCTGTACCTGCTTGATTTTAGAGTCCCTCACCTGTAATTGGCATTTTGGGCCGCCCCTTTTGCTAATGACCATGCATTCGTTTTTCTTGCAGTTTATTTGTAGTCCTGTCTTGTCACTCTCTTCAGCTAACTTCTGTAGGATGTCTTGTAGTTTTCTTTCTGTATCTGCTATCAGCACTGTATCATCTGCGTACCTTATATTGTTTGATTTGTGGCCTCTGGTGACGAATCCTGGCATAACTTGTAAGGTTCTCTGAATGGTCTCGCTGTATAATTTGAATAGATCCGGTGAAAAGACGCATCCTTGTCTTACGCCCCTTTCAATCTTAGTATAACTGCTGAATTCGTTACCTGTCCTTATGCAGGCAGTTTACGAATCCTAAATATGAACAGCTGTATACAATGAAACATTACGTTCTACTATAACGCCTTTTTTATTTCGTGAAAACCCCTAAATTCAAAACTATTTCATGGCATATGTAGAAAAAACTTGAAAATAAGGAAAAAAGAAAATTAAATATAATATCCATTTGCTTTATTTTGTAGCTGGCAATAAAAATCAGTAATTATCGAAGATAGTCAAACTGAGTCGCAAGTATTTCTTAATTTGTCAATAGTTTTCGTGTGTCGACTCTTGGAGTCAGAAATGAAGATATATTATTTGTAATTAAGAAATATTACTTGTATTCTTATTCTTTATATTCCATTTCCGATCAGGACGTAGGCGATCATGGACTTCCATTTGTCTCTATCCCTTGACGCTCTTAACAATTGTACTTTTGGTATTTCTCCCAAACCCCGATCCACCACCCACCTGCTCAGGATCATCAAGTATGTTTCGCACCTCTTTCCTCTGTGTCTCTTTCTCTTGATCCGTTCTGTGAGTATTATATTTTCCTAGCCCTCTTTCCTCATTATTTTTCACAGAAAACTCAGCTTCCTTTTCTTGGTGCTAAGTATCAGTTAAGTATCAGTCAGTTAAGTGCCATACGTGATACACGCATGGGCGATCATGTCTCTTTCAAGTTATGACTGACTGGGCAGATTTTCCCGCAGTATGTTGCCATTAATTTCTGTGGTAGATTTGTTGCCAACCAAGGCTATAGAACTCAATCTGTTCTGCTATTTAACCTGTAGCTGGAGGGAGAAGAAATGGATTAATACATTTCCCAAGGGTATTTTCGTGTAAATGAATGCAACGAATTGAACTGAAACTCTAACTCCAGTTCTCAATATAACTATAAGTTTCCTTTTTGTTTTCTTCCTCTCCAAAATCCTGTTGTTACTCATATGGTCGGTCCTTGGTATCCTCAGCATTTTCCTGTATAACCAAATTTCTGTTGCTTGCAGTCTCTCCTTCATCTTTGATGAGATCGTTCAGCATTCGCAACCATATAAGAGGTCCGATATCACATAACAATTCAGTACTCTTTTCTTTGTTTCCATCGAAATTTTTCTGTCTCTCAGTACTCTGCTTAGCTTTTGAAATGTGTCCTTGCCCATCAGGCCAATGTGCCTTCGGATCTCACTGTCACACTTTCCGTCATCTAACCTACATCTACATAGAACTGTTAATATTGTTTAAAATTCTAAGATTAATTATTAATTAATAATTTTTAATTGTATTTCTTTCATTTTAATTTTAGTCGCTTTATATCGCAATTTTCAGATGGTAATTCCAGCACGGATCGGAAAGTATGAATATAATTCTCAGATCTGATACGATTCATATCAACTGTAGAATATCTATGAAATATCAAGTGTCATTCATGAAAAGAAAATATCGTTTTAAAACTGTGTTAGAGAAAAAATATTTTAGTATGCTCCCAAAAATAATAATGTATTAGAAACATATTTCACATCGAACTGAAGTTTAATGATGCCTACAATAATTTGGTAGGGATTCCTAGGCTTTCAAGTAATGTTCTGTTCACCCAGTAGGAACAATAGACTTACGAACCCGAAAAAAGAACTGAGAATCTCATTCTGAATGGGTTATTTGTATCAACAGGCTTACGGTCGTAACACGTTGAATAACGGGTACTCGTACGATCACCGATAAGCAACATCAAGACCCGCCAGTACCTAAATGGGCGACCGCTTGGGAATACCAAGTGCTGTAAAATTGTATGCGCGTTTGGTTTAATGAATAAAGGCACCGGGACTAGACATCGGGGATCAGCCTTCCAATTAAAGTTGTATTCATTTACGCGCAAATACCTTTGGCGATCCCTAGATTTAAAGATTTGAATTGGCCGAATCAGTGAAACCGAGGAAATGTAACCGCAATTTCTACTCCAACAGCTTCTTTCCTTGCACTTTTCGCCTGTGGAATTCCCTACCGCATGCTTGCTTCCCCGACGGCTACAACCTCCAGGAATTTAAATGTAAGGTCAATATACACCTCCTAACACACTAACTCACACCCACTCTCTCCCTATGTACATCCTAAGTCGTCTATCACCCTCCTTCTGACATTTCCTATACCCAATCCCTCTATGTAATCCCCTGCGCTATAGTGGCAGTGGAATGCCTTGTTTGGGGTGACACGATTTAAAAAAAAAAGAATAAAATTCATCGAAACATTTGCCATGAAAATAGTGATAGAATTGATTTCAAAGAAGTCACAATACTCAAAACTATATACATTTTCTCAGCTTCTACAACGCACCATATTTTGGTTTATCTATTACTCTGTCAACTTAGTTTTAGATTTACTAATAAGGCCGTTGCACGTTTGCTTTTTTACTCGGGTAAATTTCTTTTCAGGTTTCCCTCTTTAAATGTTCTTCGCTACCAAAATTTCTCTCTCTCTCTCTCTCTCACTATATATATATATATATATATATATATATATCACTCACATTTTCTCTTTCTTTCTCAAAATGTTCATCTCTACCAAATTTTTTTCTCTCTCTCTCTCTATATATATATATATATATATTCGCGCTTTCTTTCTAAACTTATTTTCATAAAAAAAAACTGTAACATTAGTTCAATGAACTCGTTAGCACATCCTCAAAGCAGAAAAGTTTCCTTAATGATAATTGTCTCGATAGTTCTATTTTGCCTGATCTCGCCTCTTTTCGCGTTAGCTACTAGCACTAGCACGAGATCTCAGCATCCAGTTTTGCGACTCTGTTTAAATCTGCTGTTTTCAATAAAGTAATGAAAGGAGGAACAAATAACAGTATCTAGCGACTTTTCTCGTCTTATATAAATGCCTTGGTAGGGCTCAAGAATATATCAGTTGAAGAGAAATTGAAAAAATAAAGGGTCTGAAAATACATATAAAGATAACCAAAATACTATTTCTTAAAAGTTCAGAAAATAATTAAAATAAGAAACCAGCAAATTGGATTTGTTAAAGGGAGACGTATACATGACACTTGCTCAGTAAAAGAAAATACTTGATAAATTCACTTTTGTTTCTTTTAAAGTTTAAAGTATCGGTCATTAAGAAAGATATTCAAATATATGTTTTGGTAATTAGGTAATTTTGAGAAATTTCCCTTTTCCTCTCCTCTGGTACTTTCTCTTCTTTTTATTTAGTTTAACCTGAGATCTTTATGTCTTCTCTCTTTCTTTACTTCTTTCTTTCTGTCTTACTATTTACTACTATTTAATCTTTTCCTTTCTGTTTAAACAAAAATCTATGCCCTCTCTCTCACTCTCTTTATATATAGGGTCCATACAGCATAATGATAATCCACGTATACTGTCTTAATATGTATAGGAAAAACTACTAAAAAGTTGTTTTTTTTTTTTAATTTTTTTAATCATCTCACCCCAAGCAAGGCATTCCACTGCCACTATTGCGCATGGGGCTACATAGGGGAAGGTAAAGAGAAGGAGTGGTTAGACATTGGGAATGTCAGGAGGAAGGTGACAGATGAGTAAGGATAGCGAGGATGTGGGTTGGGCAGATGGGAAGAGTGTTTGATAGAATGGGAGCAGGTTAGTGTGTTAGGAGGTGTCTATTGACCTTACATTTAAACTCCTGGAGATTGTAGCCGTCGGGGAAGCAATCGTTTGGAAGAGAATTCCACAGTCGAGAAGTGCGAGGAAAGAAACTGTTGGAGTAGAAGTTACGGCTGCATTTTATCGGTTTCACTGTAAAAGGGTGGGATCTAGTTGCTAATCTAGTATCTCGTTCAAATACGTATTTAGGGGGCACTAGTGATCTAAGTTCATCGGAGCAGAAGCCGTGAAAGTATTTATAGAAGAGACACAGGGAAGCCACGTCGCGCCGGTGGGAGAGAGACTGCAGGAGGTCTGCCAAGTCGGTATCTATCACATTACAGACCCTCCTCTGAACCTTATCGAGAAGCCCGAGGAGAACAGCAGGGGCACCCGACCAGATATGGCAGCAGTATTCAATGCACGGGCGGATGGCAGATTTATAAATGTGCAGGATAGATTCAGACGGAAAAAACTTCCGGGCCCTACACAGAGAACCGACTTTCATAGCAGCGGATTTAGCAATGGATTCGATATAGTCATTCCATTTGAGGTTCGCTGAAAGTGTGAGACCAAGGAGGCGCAGTGTTTTACTCTCTGGGAGGCAAGCCTGGTCCATGCTAATGGGAGGTAGGTGAGATTGTCGATGATGGTTAATTGAGAGTAGCTTCGTTTTAGAAGCATTAAAATTTACTAACCATTTCTTACCCCAGTCCAATATGGATTGGAGGTCTTTTTCAATCTCGGCTGCGAGGTTAGCTTTGACGCCTACACCAGATTTTTGTAGGAGGTGAGAATAAACTGTGGTGTCATCGGCGTACAAACATATTTGGGCTCTTATGTAAGCTAAAAATGTAATTTTTTGACTGTATTTATTTATTTCTACTATTATATATATAAATATTTGATATTTCAGACCGGCCTCGGCCTTTCATCAGAAACAAATGATTTTAAAATTTAAAATAGAAGCGTCCGTCGCGAGATGCGTCCGTTGCGAGAAGCGTCCGTCGCGTGATGTGTACATCGCGTGATGTAGAAAGCAATAGAGTTTTAATATTTTTAAAATCAAACAAAAAAATTAAAGACATTTTCGATAAACCACCCGTAAATGCAATGAAGCAAACACCCAACCTATCAGCTATCCTCACCTCTACCAAATATCTAAATAATACAAACCTATCAGGGAATTACAAATGCAATAAATCTCGTTGTTTAGTTTGCAAACATTAAGTAAACGATACAGTATTTTCTATACCCAACACCAACATCAAATTACACCCACTACGCCTCACCTGTGACAGCCAAAATATAATATATTTTCTCTTCTGCTCATTGTGTCCAAATAGTGGATATATTGGTGAATCTGGAAACAGTTTTAGATTCTGTTTTAATAATCATAAACTAAGCATACGCCAAAACAACCCTTATTCCCCCACAGCTGAACACTTCAGTCAACCAGGACACACATTAAAAAACTGCAAATGTTTACTGATAGATTCCGATTTTAGTTCCACATACTCACGCAGAAAGAAAGAAAAATACTGGATTTTAAAATTAAATACATATAGGCTAGGGTTAAATAGGGACTTAGGTATTTTGAATCTTTATAAATATTTCAATAGTTAAACATTTTTTAGATACACTTAAAAATGTTTTCTTTAAAACAACATTTAAAAGTTTTATTACAGTTAGGTTTACGTTTAAGAATATTCAAAGTCTATTGCTTTCTACATCACGCTATGTACACATCACCCGACGGACGCTTCTCGCGACGGACGCATCTCGCGACGGACGCTTCTAGTTTAAATTTTAAAATCATTTGTTTCTGATGAAAGGCCGACGCCGCTCTGAAATATCAAATATATATATATAATAACAGAAATAAATACTGTCAAAAAATACATTTTAACTTACAACTTTTTAGTAGTTTTTCCTATATATATATATATATATATATATATATATATATAGCTTTCGGATAGTTATTTAGCCACTCTCAAGACTGTTGTTGTATGAAGCATATTCGTTTTCCGTGTGTCGTATTATGTGTTGTCAAAGAATTAAATTTCAATTGCAATAATTATCTTATTCTTCTATTTAGTCACAATAGTTTTTTTTTAAATTTGGCTTAGCAATTATCTTTTCTCTCTTACCTGCCACTACTCAGTCAATGGTCAAGCCCCATACCCCCAGCTAACATAGAAAGAATTGCAAGTTTACGCTAGCTTAACCCTATAATGGACAATATTCCCTAATCCCTTCCTTTACTAGACCAAGCCTCTAGCATTAGAATTTTCCCCATTCTTTGTTTAGACAATGCGTGTCTTAAAGTGACATGTTGAAATTAGCTATTTCCCCTCTAGATTTTATCTGAATTGACAGATATATACTCCGACTGACACTAACGATCCCTGCAAGCAAGTGGATGTGTCTATCCACACTGATGAGCTGTGATACAGCGAAACAGGCTTGTATGTGGATGACTAATATATATATATATATATATATATATATATATATATATATATGATTAATGCAGGGAAGTTTGCCACTTAGCTGAGCAGAATCATGGAGACTTCGAAGTTTCGTGAAGACAACGTTATGATGTCTTCACTCGTCATGGCTAAATTTGCAGCTTGTAAATGTTAGTCTTGACGTGTGAAGACATTATAACGGTGTCTTCACCGAACATCGAAATGGCCATGACTCTAGTCAATTAAATGACAAACTTTTCTGTATTAATCCTATTAACGCTCTATCTCAACCCTGATATCGAGCACTTCACGACAAAAACCTGTTTGCCAAAATGTCTTTTTATAAGTAAGCCACTGAAAAAGAACAATATTGACAATACGTATCAATGTACTTGTGCATCTATCTGTCAATTTCAGTTTGCTTTTATACCTGAGGTTGCTCAATATTCATTTTCAAGCTTTGACAGAGTTCAAAATCTTTTTTACAGATTGATAAGGTAAGGTAATGAACTTTCTCCACAGACACAACGCTGAAAGCCTATTGTAACTATCATTATTTCCAATGCAAATGTTGAGATAAACCCCATTCTCTAGTTTCTTAATTTCAGACCTTCACTCTTCGAACAGTTTATGTTACTTTCACGGAGTTGAATCACTCTCATTTCGTCTATGTTCCAGTTATCACAAAAGAATCTACTGAGACCGATTTTTCTAAGAACTGACAATTTGTACAACCGAATTTCGCATGCATATTTTCTTGAACAACATATAATCTTAGCTTTTTATGTCAAGAATGGGTCATTATATACCTTCAATATTCTCGTCATCTCCCACAAACTTATCTTTCATCCATATCCAACACCTCATTAACCATTAACATTTTCACAGTAATCCTCTACCTTAAGTGGCTCTCGAACTTTCTATTAGTTGAGATTTTTGTATAAACATTTTTTCTATCTTCATGTAAATGTAGGTTTATCGTTCGCTTTCTTTTTATATGGATTATTCACATTCTGTCTCTTTTTATTTATCTATATATATAATGTGTGTGTGTGTATGTGGTTCTTCGAATTTCTTTCTTTTTCTTCTGTAATGTTGATCTTATATCGGAATCAAAAAGACCGCCTACAATATTTCGATTATTTTGAATTGCACCGACTTACCTTTGTAGACACTGCTGACAGCTGAAAGTAGGAAAAACGAACATCGGAGAAAGTTGAAGAAGAATTGAATGAGGATGAAATGAAAGACAAAAGATGCAAAATAAAAGAGAAAGCAACAGTAAAAGTAAAGATAGAGCGGACACACAGACACATTCATATATGAGTATGTGTGTGTGTGTGGGGGGGTGTATGTGTGTTTATTTGCTGAGACCTGGAGATTATAATTGGATAAGCAAGGAAAAATACTGATTTTATAAAAGAAAATGAAAAAAAAAATCAAAGGAAAGAAGGAATTATTCAATGAATGAATTTAGAAATAAAAATGAAAAAAGTGAAACACGAGAAAAGAAAAATGATTTTTTAAGGAACAGAAAAAGACTTAAGACAAAAGACAAAAAATGAGAAATTGTGAAAAGTATAATATTTAAGCCAAGAGAAAATCGTGAAGAATATAAAACAAAACAATTATTACCTGCAGAATGAGAAAAAGGCCAGAAAATGTTGCCTACTCTGCGGCTTCCAGGAAAACAAGTACGAATCGTATTGCTAAATTGTTATCTAATTCTAGGCATATTATTAGAACTTGGTATGCATGTCTTCTAACGTTTACATAAATACAGTGGAGGTAAATTCAGAGTAATATCTATCTACCAAAATGCAGATTAGGACACACTCATTATGCAGGAAGAAATATTTATAAAAATATACAAGTCTTTCCTCAAGAAAACAACATGAAATAAACTACAACATACACACGAAATTTGAAAAAAAAAACACTTACACACACAGATAATAATATCCCCAAAGCAATAAATAGTACTAGATGACACGTAGAAAAAATTCTTAGAGAATAAAGACGAAGTCAAATTCCTCACAGGTAAAGAAATCCCAAGAAGAAACTTAACATGCGAGTGTGAAAAAAACCCCAGCCCACACACATGAACCCACCTGACTTATCTATCCATACACGATAACTTGGCCATCAGAAAAGCAAATGGATCCCTATATGTGAAGTCACAAGTTTATTCGTCTGAAGAGAGTCAACTTTAGACTCGAAACGTGTAGAGTCACAAATAGCATTATGAACATTTAATGTATCATACAAAAAGCAAGTAATATAAATGAGAAATAATAATAAATCTTAATTTTAAACAAAACGTTCACGACTTCTCGCACTTATTCTATACCAATTTCTCTCGTTGAAACAACCCTATTTCTGTTTTAATATATATATATATATATATATGTGTGTGTGTGTGTGTGTGTGTGTGTGTGTGTGTGTGTGTTTGTGTGTGTGTGTGTGCAGTGAACAACACAATAAAATACGATGGTATATCTTTTGTGCAATTCCTATATATGTACGAGACGTGAAGTTCTGAACTTCCTATCAGGTAAAAACTTGTTGCTCGGACTAATATTTTTTAGTACTCAACGAAACAGAAAGAGACCATGACCAAATCAATATTCATGGCTTCTCCCAACGCGATCGTCAGGAATGTGAAACAAAAAAAAAACAAACAAAAAAAAGAAAAAAAACACGAATATAAAAAGTGAATAAAAATACGAAGATAAATACTGGTTGGTATATATATATATATATATATATATATATATATATATATCTATATATGTAACAAAAATTGTCCCAGATTTGGATATTTTTTATTATGCTCTTTTCTAAGCTTTCGGCTTATATGAGCCATCTTCAGAGAGGTTACAGCTACGTTAACATAAAGACATCCACTATCAAACATGATTTGATCTCGTGTTGACATAAAACATTACTAAGCAACGATAACAGTCACCGAATAGCAGACGCAGTTCGTAAATTTGTAATATATATATATAGGGTTAGTAAAAAATTAATTCAACAGCGGATAAGACGTTGTATCGTAGTATAGTGAACGGGGATTAAGCCTTCGTTTTTCTTTTACACACACACACCCACACACACACACACAAATATATATATATATATATATATATATATTACGATGAGTAAATTGTCACGATTTTTTATTTGTTAAATCCGGGCATGTGTGTAGATTGTTTTTGATTTTGTCGATTTCATAGGATAGTAGGGTGATTTGGGCACCGTCTGTGAGAAAGTGCACCATGGTGCACTTTTACTCTGCCGGCCAGAAATTTAGAAACTCAATGTTGTATTACTTGGCATTTGCTCCAGGAACTCCAATACAAACATTTCACCGTTTTTGAGTGTCAATCTGAGGAGAGTGCAGATTCGTGAAGATTTGGATGAGTTTAATGGTGATTACAAAACACGGAAGTCTATATGAATTTTCTTGGAAAGTTAGTGCTGCCCTGGGTCAAGATGGTGGCTGCTGGAAGACCATATGTCTACCAACAATACTCTATATCATGCCACACAACCAGGAGAAACCAATCATGGCTGTCAGTCAATTTCTTCGAACATCTTCTCTGTTATATCTGGCCAGCTAACTTCCAACACTCAATCTACTTGATTATTATGTGTTGGGCGCAGTTGAGCCAGAAACTAAAAAAACTCCTTGTAATACCGAAGATGAGCTGAAGGCAAGGGTTATGGCAGCATTGACCAACGTTAACATGCAGACCGTCCTTAAGATTTGCAGGAAATTCCGAAATCGTCTGGAGGCCGTTGTTGAAAATAATTTTACGCTTTAGTATTTCAAAATATTTTTGTGTAATTCTGGTAAATATGTCTGTTTAAATGAGTTGTCTATATTATATTCATTCTTGCGTAATTTCGACGACAATTTATCCATCGTGTGTGTGTGTGTGTGTGTGTGTGTGTGTGTGTGTGTGTGTGTGTGTGTGTGTGTGTGTGTGTGTGTTAGGGAAGAGATAGTGAGAATGTGAAAATGAACATATACCAAATTTTACCAGATAGATAGATAGATAGATAGATTATGTAAAAGAAAGAAAGAAAGAAAGAAAGAAAGAATCAAAATGCGGGAAAACTAAAGAAAGAAAGTCTGTGCAAGAAAAGAAGATATATAAATAAACGTAGGAAGCAATTAAGGGAACAGAAAATGACTAACTGACGAAAAAAGAAATGCTAAAATGTTTTTAAAAAATAGGAAGTAAAACCTGACAAAGAGGGACAGATAGGAATAAATGAAAAAGAAAGAAAGAACGTTTAAAGGGAAAATATTGTCATGAAGGAAAAGACAAAATTGAAAGAAACGGTAAAAGGAAAAACGGCAGAAAAAAGAGAGAAAATGTCGAACGAACGGACGGATCTCCGCATTCAAATCGAATTGGTAAAAATCGATACTTCATCTCAAGGTTTCAAATGAAATGATTGAATATTCTAAAAAAGAAGGTAAAAAGGGCACATACTTTATTGCTCACACACCAACTCAACTTCCTCTACAAAAAATACTAACACATACACAGAAGACACAAGGCGAATCGCTTTCACATGCACACACTCATTGGACGGGTAGTGTGGAGCGTATGACCGAAAGGATAGCAAATGACTTGTTTACCTTACAACCGTTCTTACCATTCTATTGGCATAAATGTCCTGCACAGAGAAACCTGCTCTGATTTTTTGGCTTTTGTTCTGTTGCTTTTTGTGATTTTCTTACTTGTAGTAGACAGTGGGACGGGCGGGAGCTGATCTCGCAGACGGCGGGCGGGAAAAGTCTGGCGGGCCGATTCTTAAAACGCCCGCCATTTTCTTTTTGTTATTTGTTTATGGCAGACAGGATATTGGACGTTGCACTGCCAAAATTGATTCAAAAATCGCAAAATGGAAAAATGAATAAATATCACAAAGCAGTTCAATGTCTTTTCTTTTTAACAGCCCAAGTTTTTTTCTGTTTATTTTTATTTTTACTTTTTAGAGTCGTCTCAACTTATCTTCATTTTCGACGATTTTTTACTGATTTTATTACTTCTTTTTTGTGCTTTTCTCCTCATTTTTTTCTTTCTTTTCTTCTCTTCCTCTACTTTTCTTCTTTTTTTTTGTTACTTTTAATGATTTTTTTAAAAATTTTGCTACACATTTCATTTCTTCTTTCTTTTTCAGTATTCTCCATTTCTTTCTCTGTCCTTTATGTTCATGGGGTATTTTTGGTTCGTCTTTTTTCTTTTCAACTTCTATTGTCTTTCCTCCGTTTATTTAACGATGCATTTTATTATTTGACTTCTTTTCATTTTAATTGTTCAAGATATTCCTCAAGGCTCCTCTGTCTATATGTCTGCCCTGCAATACAAACTTTTTCTTAATTTCTAGATATAGCCGTAAGTTCTACGTTAACATTTTCTTCTGCCACATTTCTCTTGTGGAAATTGCTCTTTCCTTTGCAGGCATCTTTGATATTCAAAAATGTAAATGCAATATCAATAGTAGTCTTATGTCTTCTCAATTCTTGTTCTTTTTTTTATTCTCTCTCTCTAAAATTTTTTCTTTCTTTTTCACATTCTTTCACTTTGCATCTTACTGGCTTCATTGCATTGTTTGGGGTGAAGTGAGTAAAAATTATTATTATTATTATTATTATTATTTCATCTTTCATCATATTTCGATTTCTGCATTGGTCTCACTACCAACCAAGTCTGCGGGGAGACCTAAGGCAGGTAGTGGCGTGTTGTTATGACTCCATTTCATGTTTTTCTATCTTCCCTATCATCCCCAGCATTACATAGATAACGTTTTCCTTAGTGTGTGGGCTGTACTTAATAAGACAATTTTTTGTATATCTCTTAAGCTGGGGTTTCCAGGGATTCTTTCAATGTGTTGTTTTGTTCCATTTTTTATCATTCCAAGTGCACCTACTATCACTGGCACAACTCTTGTTTTCAATTTCCACATTTTTTCTATTATTATTATTATTATTATTGCTGTTGTTGTTATCATTATTATTGTTATCATTTCTATTGTATACAATTTTCTTTCTTGCTTTCATGGCATTTTATGTTGATCATTTTTGTAAAAAATAAAAAATACCACACACATTTTATATGGATAACACTCTTCGTAATGTATGAGCTGTTTCTTGTAAGTACAATATTCGAATCAGCTGAATTCACTTACGCGCAAATACCCTTGGGAAAGCTATTAATCCGTCTATTCCTTCAAGTTATGGGTTAAATAACAGGACAGATTGGGTTCTATAGTCTTGGCTGGCAACCAGTCTACTGCAGAAGGCAATGGCAAACTACTGTGGGATAATCTTCTGCCCAGTCAGTCATGTCTCTTTCGAGACATGATCGTCCAAAGCCTGTATCACGTATGGCACTTGACTCACTGACAGACAATATTTGATATTTCTTTAAGGCTACCAGGAATCCATTCAATAAGTCTATCGGAACATTTTTCAATAAATCCGAGGATTCCAATCAAAACTGGATTTACGGGATTTTATTTTTGAAATTTCAATTTCACGATCATCGTAATTTGATAGCATTTTGAAGATCTTCAAAAATCTGCGGGGATTTCTATGTTCATAAGAAAGCACATTCTGTTTGAAGTTCTTTTATCAACATGTCTGGGCGATTAGATTTGATTGTACTGTGTGTATTGTAAAGTCCAATGAATTTGTTACAAGTCTTATCTCTGTAACGGGGTCTGGGTGATTTTCGTACCAGTTTCTTTCCCGTAAAAGTTGCATATTTTCAGAGTGCAGATATTGGCCCACTCTATCATGCCTCGTTGTATATTCAATTGGCGCAAAGTCTTTATCGTTTACTTTTTTATTATCAATGTTATTGTTGATGATGTTATTCGCATATAATCACAAAGTTTCCCCCTTGTCTCCTTTTTATCTTCTTTTTTCTCTTTTCGCGTTGTGGTGCAGTGGATATCGACTTCGAACGACAAATCGAGGAGCCGAGTTCGAATTCCAGTTGAATTCCTTGCATTCACTTACGTTCTAATACTCTTGGTAAATGATTCCGTCTCTTCCCTCCAGTTATGGGTCAAATAATAGGACAGATTGGATGTATAGCCTTGGCTGGCAACCAGTCTATCACAGAAATCAATGGCAACCTACTGCAGGATAATCTTCGGCCTAGTCAGTCATGTCTCTTTCGAAACTTGATCGCCCAAAGCGTGTACCACGTATGGCACTTAACTGACGGATATGGATGTGCATTGTGATGCAGTGGATATCGGCTCGGGACGAGAAATTGGGGAAGCAAGTTCTAATTCCATTTGAATTCTCTGCATTCCCTTACTCGCATATACCCTTGGAAAATTTACTAATCCTTCACTTCCTTCCATCTATGGGTTAATAACTGGACACATTGGGTCCTATAGCCTGGGATAGCAACCAGTCTACCGCAGAAAGTAATGGCAACCTATTGCGGGATAATCTTTTACCCAGTCAGTCATGTCTCTTTCGAGACATGATCGCCCAAGGGTGTATCACGTATGGCACTTAACTGACTAACTGACTTTTTCTCTTTTTTTCTTTTTTACATTCTTTTTTGTATATTTTATGATTTCTTCCATCGTTTTTCTTTGATTTATATATTGATATACATATATTGCACAATAGTGTCTCCCTTTTTACCTTCATCGCGATGTCTTGTAGCTCCCCCCCCCCCCACACACACACTCTCTCTCTCTCTCTCTCTCTCGCCTTTATTTTTATGTTTCTTTCTCTCTCTCTCTTTTTCTTTGGATTTATTCTATTTGGGCTTTTTGACGACCTATGCTGCATTTTCGATTTTTAATTCGACTTTCATCATTTTTCTTTCGCGTAGATCCTCGAGTATTTGCACTTGACTTCTGTATTTGTAAAGAAAACTCGAAATCCAATATTGTACGTATAAAATCATGTTCACCAATAGACATATGTAAACGTTGGCAAACATATGAATGGTCCTGTTTAATAGGTGTTTGAATACGTTTTGATTGAAAGAGAATAGATAGATAGATAGATAGATACATACATACATACATACATACATACATACATACATTAAATAGATAGATAAATAGATACATACATATATTAACATGGTGTACGGACAAAAAAGGGTTAAATAACGCGATTCTTTTTTTACAAAAAAAAAGGGTTAGAGAACACGATTTTGTTTATTTATTTATTTATTTATTTATTTTTGTTGGAAAAGGATTCGTTTTCCTTGGATTGAGAATTCGTTAAAAAAAAGAGAAATTAAATAGAATCACACAATACGATTGTTACTATTCAGAAAAACATAGTCGGCATGTTGGGAGCTAAAGATTATAGTCATTTTGTTGAAAGAAATGAAACATAACTTACATTGCATAGACGAAAACTATTAGAGAAAAATATTTTATTTTTTTAATTGACTTTTCCCCTGGATTCAGAACAGGTGGCAGGCCAAAGATTAAAATGATCTTGTTGTGAGAAAAGAAAAAAACAATTATTTGCTGGGAAAGTTATCATTCTAAAATTCCCTAAGAGAGATTGACATCATGTAATAGCTTCTCCAAAGAAGATGGAGAATCTTACAGAATTCGAAGTGTGGAATGGAAATAAAGACGTCAGATATGTTGACGTTATGTAATAGCATCTCCCAAGAGTAGGGAGAATCTTACAGAAATGGAAAAGTGAAGCAGAGAAAGAGGGTTGGCTGAATTTTAGGATATTTGCATAACGCCCCTTATGACTCCTCACCACACCAGTAAAAAGAAACACCTATCAATAGGAGTGCCTACGGAAGCTAATGTCAGTTCCAGTTCCGCCTGGAGATGAAGTTAAAATTAGTTACCAGTTGGAGTGAAGTTGGCGCCGCGGTTGCCGCCCGCAGTAATTTCCACAGGGGTTTGAAGTTGCCAGTTGCCACTGAGGTTGCCATCCGAAGTTTAAAATGATAATAACCAAAGTTATCTGTTGAAGAGAAACTCCGACAATATCTTTGTGCCAACCTGATGATAATACTGAGAAGAAAAAATCCGACGATCATTTTCAAAAGTACAAACAACAGTACTTGAATTTACCAATTACCTAATTATCAAGTCTGACCACTCTTAGAGAAACTAGTCGAAATTTTCGTTGCGTTATTGCGAAAGGGTTGGGAAAAGAAAAGAAAAAGAAAGAAATTTAATTTGTTTTATTTTATATATATATATATATATATATATATATATATATATATATATATACCATCTAATGATTTATTCAGGCGTCGTCCATTTTTATTTCCAAAATTGTGTACCGTTTTATTTCCAGAATTGTGTGAGGGTATTTAACTTTGTTTAACTTGGTTGAGATACTCCAGTTATAATTCAACTTAACTCTCTTAAGATCAAAAATCACAAAGTGGGTAAGAGAGATTACAGTTGAGGAGGTCAACCTAAAGACCAGCTGCTGTGTCAATGACCGACGAGTATGAGCTGACAGCTTGTTCTCGGACCAGGTTCGCCCCCACAGACTATCCACCCATTACATTTGATCTATATTGTTAAAAAAAAACAGTCAGGATATGCTTATATTCATATGATAAATATACCAAATGAATTTCACCTAATAACACCTGTTTTCGTAAATATTTATAATAATTTACATGACAATGTCTGATGGTTCTACATGCGACTCGTGTGTTGTACATCATATTGTAAATATGCATATATAGTGGAAGTTGACTTTTAAGTAGTTAAGACCACCTCCATATCTCACATCTCCCAGACGAACATTATTTTCATATCGCTGAAGTAACTTTCGAAACAGCTCAAGAGATTCCTGTGAGTGAATTATTTTGAGTGGATACGTTTCACGGCGCTTAACATATTTTTCATCACCATTGGCCATAATACCAATGGGACAACACAGATTGCGACAAGGAGAGACCAAGTGAGCTTCAGACTTAATGGGCGTCCCAAAAAGAACCAAGAGTACTCCATTTCTAAGGATGTCCTAAAAAAGACATGAATTCTAATCATATGCCTATACTTCAAACCAGCGCAATATATATATATATATATATATATATATATATATATATATGCCATACATGCATATATATATATATATATATAAAAGTGTGTATATATATATATATATATATATATATATATACCCTTATGCAAATTAACTGAAACAAAACGAACTATGTCTTTTTAAGAACTTTCACACTTTACCTGATTATGTACACGTCATTTCTTTTTTGTTTTTTTACTTTCGATTGCGATTTTCCTTACATTTTGAACTGATGGATCCAGTTTTTCTTTTTTTTTCTTTTTTACCTTGGCGATACGACTAACAGTTGAAAAGCTGACATCAACAACCATCTTTCTGTACGGCTTGCCAGTGTGTTCGTTCAGCGTTACAATTTTCGTACGCTTCCTTGAAGTATCGTATATCGCAGACTAATCGGAGGACAACTAATCGAGAGTCCAGACAATAGTGGCTGGGCTGATAAAAATCCATGTAACATTTTTCAAGGCGAAACAAATTTCACCACATACGTCGAAAATGGATTCATTAACTCATACCACTGCAAATGACTTAATCTGAGATTAAAAAAAAACAGAAATCGATTACACTCTGTCACTCCAGTAGGTCTAAAACTGATCAGATATCGAAAGAAGAAAACTAAAGCAGTTGTTTCAATTACTTTGCAGAATGGTGTACATGTTGGCCATTGGCTCCTATAAGAAGTCCATCCGTCTTTTAACAGGTTTGTTTTTCAGGTTTGGCTTTTTCATTTTGTAACATGCCACTTTCCTCACCATCAGAAAAGCTGGCGTGGAAACCCCTTTGGACATCTATGCGGTAGTTTGTACAAAGTAGCAGGTCTGATTTGGCCTAAAATATATACATATATTATAGAAAAATTACTGACATTATTTTAAAGGACAGATAAAAATTATCAGAATTTCTAAGCACGTTATAATCTCAAAAAAGAAAAGGTAAAAAAATTTGATTGGTTAATTGGAAACTTCAGAAATTGCGAAGAAAACTTCAGAAATTGTGAATTTTCATTTAATTAAAAATATTAACAAGATAAAACAAATAACTTTAAATTCCCAAAGAGTGTTTAACGAAACTAAAATGCATGAAAACAATAAAAATGTATCTGGCAGATTCATAACACTGGTTAAAAATATGAAATTAACCAAAGAGAAATATGTAAATTGGATGAAGAAACGAATGAAACTGACTTCTCAACCGTAGTAATTTTGAATTTTGAATGATGAGTATAGAACTACATTGGAATGACTTAATGACTGTGTAAAAGAATCATGCAAATCATCGATACGACTGAGAAGAAAACAAGGAGGAGGTGGAGTAATGCTTTGACCTTGTGAACAGTAAAATAAAGACCCTTTCAAAATGCTATCCAGATAAATGCAGAGAAATATTGAAATTCTCGGACGGGACATTTGTGTGCGATATCTTTTACAACCAAGAATTGTTTTATAATAAATAGTAAATATTAGTATATATTATTATTACTAAATGAAGACGTGTGCTGATAAATTGTTTTTTTTTTCAGAGAGTTCTTAGTACTAATCACATAAATCGCATTACTAAATTAGTTCTTAGTACTAATCTTATAAATCAACATGTACACCTAATCACATTACTAGGGTTTTTCAATTGATTCTGTAAAGCACCTGTTTTCCAAAGGACAATCTTTATGGTTTCTACAATTACATTTATTATAGTCCAAATTGTTAATTTCAGTTATTGGATTATTTTTATTTACAATTATGCTTAATTTTTGTTTAAAATATTATGTCTATGATTTTTTATAATGTTTTCCAGATTATTCATACAACTATAACTTAATTTAAGAGTATTTTTATTGAAAATCTTACTTAATTCTACTTACTTATTCAGAACGTGTTTCTTAATCAAAGTGAGGATTTTTCCCAATTTACTATTAATCGTTAGGTTAAAAGGGGTGTATATTAAATAATATTTCTATTCCTATTTTTTCTCAGGGAACTGGTTTTCTCTTTTACATATTTAATGGTTGGGCTTTTATATCAACTTTTTTTAAGGCAATATTATGAAAATAAATATGTTTATTAAACGGGTTTTCATATGCTGAATTTCTACTAATTCTATATTCTATGGATGAGGGTACATGTTTAATAACAGAGAAAGGATGGTTAGATTTTGGGTGGATATATAAAGGATTTGTATTTGTTTTTTTTAAATGGTTGGTATATATACTTTTCTAAATCTAAATTCACATCGAGAAAATCTACTTTTTTATATTTGTATTAACAGTTACTTTTAAATTAAGGTGTTTAAATTCTCTATATGTTATCTTTCTAATTTTGTCTATTTTAAAATTTGTAGCATTCCTCAATCTCATAAGGCCACCATCCCTGTATAATCCAATATCTTCAGAATTTATATTCTTATAGGCTGTATGTTGGCATAGTAAAAATAAGCCAACCAGACTTGAAGAAATAGCACAGTCGAAAGATCCCATAGTTATATCAAAGTTATCTTCCTTGGAATTAATTTTTCTCCACTGTTCTTTTTTATGAATGAGAACAGATGTTTTTGCATTCATTATTATATTTCTTCCCTCCTCCGAGAAATTCGAATAAACAGTGACAAATTTCGATGCTGTAACAAATAGTTTCTTTGATATCGATGGATAGTTCTCCTCAATATCGAACTGGATAAAAGAACAGTCGATTTTTTTATATTATAAAACCAATTTGTTACATCTGTGGTATCCTTCCATAATTTTAATCCAAGGTATCCGATTATTTGTTGATTTACTCTTTCAAGTATGTTTTTACTAATTTTCTTATTTCAGGCTTGTGGAATTTATCATCTTAGTAGTAAGATTTGTGATCATTGATGGGTGATATATTGATATATCATTGATGGGTGATATATTGATATATCATTGATGGGTGATATATTGATATATCATTGATGGTGATATATTGATATATCATTGATGGTGATATATTGATATATCATTGATGGGTGATATATTGATATATCATTGATGGTGATATATTGATATATCATTGATGGTGATATATTGATATATCATTGATGGGTGATATATTGATATATCATTGATGGTGATATATTGATATATCATTGATGGGTGATATATTGATATATCATTGATGGGTGATATATTGATATATCATTGATGGTGATATATTGATATATCATTGATGGTGATATAACACTCCTTTGTGCTGAGCTTTACTACTCAGTGGCTTATTTTCAATTTACCAGTAATTTCTTTTACTAGATGTATTTATATTATCAACTAAATTATCTATATTCATATCAAAAATTTTAAATCAACTTATTTATAGTTCCAAAATAATTATTGTACTGAACACTGTTATAAAAATAAGTAAATGCCGGAAAACTTGGAATTGTAAAACTGTTGGTTATCCTCACCTATATATATATATATATATATATATATATATATATATATATATATATATATATTCTTAAACCTGTGACACTTCTGGCTAAAATGTATACGATGTTCCTTTCACTTAACTTATATCTCCTCTGTTAAATACAGTTTTTAGAATATTCTAAGTGATATTATTAATTATTTTTTTTATTTTTCCACGGTCTAAAAGAAGCAGATTGTATATTTTTGCAGATGCCGAAATAGATTCTGGATTTATAACCGTTTAGTTATGTGTTTAGTTTCCTCTCAATATATATATGTATATATATATATGTGTGTGTGTGTGTGTGTGTGTGTGTGTGTGTGTGTGTGTGTGTGTAGCAATCTTTCATTTAAAACTGTTTCGTTAAAAACGACCGTCAATGTTTTATTAATTTTTAATTTAATTCTTCCAGTATTCTTACAATAATGGCAATATTTACAGATAAACTAACGGTGTCACTATGGGAAATCCATTCCATCATATTTTCTCGAATTTTTACATATCCCTTTATTAGAAACAAAACGATTACAACCAAACAAACTGGAGGTTTACAAAAGGTAAATCGATGTTTTGTTTTGAAAAACGAAAATATATATATATAGTCATCCTGCTGACAGATCTGTTCCGCCGTATCACAGCTCATCAGTACGCTCAGACATGCGATTGCTTCTAGCCAGGACAGAAACCCGACGGAATTGACATCAGTCGGCGATTCTACCTCTGTGCTATGGGCGTTCGCGTAAACAAGGCTGACTTTAGCGTGTTATATGCAATGTATACACAGATACACAAAAATGTGTAAATATTTATTATATTATCACATGATGACGCTTAAGATCAGAATAAAAAACATAAATCAAGAGGCGTAACCTCTGTCGCTTTTGATAAGGAAAATATTCTGAGGGTTTATGTAATAAATGTTATAATATGCAATGAATTGAGTTTTGATTTAAATTTGCTGATAAAAATATCTTGAAACTTTACCAAACTGTACGAATTGCTTTGCAAAAATTTGACTTGAAAATCCACTTTCAACAGACAGATATGAACAGATTCCATGATTTTACTCATGTAAGCACGACTGAAGAGAATGTATGATATTGATCTTCGAGTCGACAGTTATAACATTAATAGCTGAAACCTACGTAGAATGAACATATTGGGAAAAAATGATGACGAAGAATAAAGGAATTATGTGATGCGTTTCGTCCCTTAGGACCTCATCAGACTAAAGAGATTCTTCTGCTCATGTATCTACAAATGCGCACCTAGATGAATAGATGCTGAAATTTTAAATTTTTATTTTTAATTTTAGATGACTTTTGGTGTATAGTTTTTTGGTGTATAGTCTAGGCAATTTCTTGCTATTTATTTTTGTTGTTGTTGCTTATGTTTTTATCACTTCTGTTGCTTCATATCTCATATAATGAAAATAGATCTGCCAAGAATGGCGAAATGTTATAAGAATGTAAGCGCAAATCTACTGTGGATGATCTAGGTAGGTTTTCACAACGTTTGCCGTTAATTCCCTTGCTACAAACGATTGTTGAGAAGGTATTACGTCATTGTTACCAATACAAAATCTTGTCTGGTTATCTATGTTTACCAACTGTTTGGAAACAAAGAAACGCTTCATTTGAACACCTATGAGAAAAATAGCTCGAACAATGAATTAGCCAATACTTATTGCTTCAGTTGACGAGTTAATGAACTATTCTTAGGAAACTAAGTCACTGATGTCTCCTCAACAGGTGTTTACTCGTGCAACCAGACTGGCAACTGGGTCCCACCCATTCACAGTCAGGTTAGCCAAATGCAGACGGCAATTCTACTCCTGCAGCTTCCTCTCTCGCACTTCCCGCCTGTGGAACTCACTCCCGTATTCTTGCTTTCCTAACGGCTACAACCTCCAGAAATTTAAATGCAAAGTCAATACTCATCTACTAACCACTGGACTCTAGCTCTCTCCTCTCCCCTGTATAACCTTCTCTTTCTCTCCACCTATGTATCTGTCATCGCACCTGCTTTCTCAGCTTTCTGTTGTTCCTTTCTAACTAGTTTGTACTCCTCACTCTTTTCTAATTAACCTTTTTACCTTTTTTTTTTATCTTTATTTATGTAACCCCCTGCACATCAGTGGCGTTTCCGCCTTGCTCGGGGTGAAATGATTTTTTAAAAAAAAGTTTAAAATTTTATCTTCAGCCAGATTAACAATCGTATTTTGATAAGTTGTTGATCTGATATTTTTTGTTGGTCCTATTGTTACTACTTTTTGCTTCATCACACAATTTTTTTTTGTTTTTAAATAATTCTCACTGTGCAAGTATTTCACAATATTTTTAAGCAAACAGCAACACATGTCTTCTTGATCCTACCTAGTCTTAACCGACTGAGAGGAGTAAACATCCTAAGAAATTCCAAATTCATTCAGTTCTTTTTTTAGTGCAAAGAATATAACTCAGCATCAGTTTCCAATCATTCACAAAGCGAATTTAACATTTCATTGCATTCTACCATGATAGATCGACGCGATGCGAACGACAGTATTTTTTTTTTATTTCCCTAAACATAAAGAAAATTTTCTATTACAATTGTCGCGGTACTGAGCATCTGTAGCAACAAGTTCATTACAAAGCTATTGTCCTTATCCTAAATTCATCAACTCAGTCATCTTTTCTTACTGTGCAAATATTTCTCGCTTGATTTCGAAATGGCAAGTTGCGGACACAACCAATAGGATTTTTGTTTTCGATTCTTGATACCTTGCGTTAAGTCACCATTTTTTCTTACAGCTAAAGACACAAAAGTATAACCACATTTTCTTAGTTTAAGTAAAGCAGATCTTTCTCGTGAGTTTTGTTTCTAAACATTGTACAACTTTTTCTGACCTTTCCTAGGAATTTTCACATGTTACTCCATTCATATTTTTTCTTCTATAAACTGTGTCATCTCTTTGTCATTTATCTTATGAGTCTAATCTAATAATGTTTGGATCCAAAGCCTCTTCATCAGCTATCCATATAACGCAACTGCTTTCAACAATATCGTCTTGCATCTGAAAAAAATATATATAAATAGATTTAATGAATAATAATAACAATAGTAATCATAATAATATATCATAATGATAATAATAATATTATACTCAGATTTATTTATTATCACTAAACATTTGTTTTTAGTTTTCTTTGTTGTTGTTGTTGTTGTTTTTTCTTTACTTCAATTCCAAGTTCGTTAACTGCCGTCTTTTTCAGGATAGTCTGTCCCAAACTGCCGTTTGAGTTTGAGTTTTGTTTAACGGAATATCAACCTACGTGGGTTATTTAATGCCAGAATGGTGGGGTCTTAAGGTATTTTTAATGTTCGGTTATAGTGAGAAGATTGATCTAGTCATATTTTAATGATTTTTTTTGTTTTTATTCTTTTTTTTTTTTTAGAAAACTGAAAATGACTTTTAGTTTTGTATTTAAAAATGTTTTGCTGAGAATAATTTTTTCCTTCAAAAATGTATTATGGTAATAAGTTTTTCTTCAAAAATGATTTGTTGGTAATATTTTTCCTTCAAAAATGTATATTTTTTATAAAAGTCTATTTTTTATGTATATATTTCTATAAAAGTGTATTTTTATAATTTAATAGTTTTGACTCCAGTTCGGGTGTTCACTATTTGCCCATAGCTGGGACCCTAACAGCTGCTACCACTCCGAGTGAGCGAGGACCTTAGAACAACAGCAATTAAAAGGTGATTCCATGCTCCTCACAACCTCTGAATTAGAGGCTTGCTCCTGGATGCAATTTACTGTCATGCCCAGGACGCTTAAACTGCCCTTATTTTAGGGACAAAGGTGATACACTTAACAGAAATTTTATTAATTATTATTAATTATCTGTATATAACTTAGCTTATTGATGTTACCCTTAGCATCCCGACTTCAAAGTTTCGTAGGTGAACCCACTCTTCAGGCGCTTCTTAGCAATTTACTGTTAATATCATTCAATTTTACCATTTTTTATATTATTGTTGTAAGTTGTTTGTGAGGGCGTCTGTATAAATGTGCGCCCGTGCACGAACTTCCTGTTTTTGAAAATGTGCATACGTGTAGAATGCCATGGTCATATTATGTGTATGCGTATAAGCGTGTGTGTGTATATGCGCGTGCCTGTATATATATGTGTGTGTAAAATTTCTGATATAAATAAGAATATATTTGTAAAAAGATAATATGAATAAAGAGAAAAGAAAAAATATCATAGCGAAAATGTTTCGTTCTCTAATTGACTTCATCAAACAAATAAGTAAGACCTTTATTTCGAAGCAAGTATTTATAAACAAAAGTAAAAATGGCGTTATATTTTAATATTTTTAAATTATGAATATTAAAAGTCTAACTGAATAAATATGCAAATTATGGACGATGTTAAGTGAATGTCATTTATTTTGTAATAAACAAAAATTAGTACTCAAATAACTTATATTCCTGTACTAATCCAACATACTCATTATTATATAAAATATTTGCTTGTGTCACCAACACTTCTACGCTGCCTATTCACGTACTCGCCACCATGCTAACTAGACTTGTCCCGTTGGTACACGAGCACAATGCACACATTGAAGAATGTGGCGTCATATTCATTTCTGCAAGAATAGAATCATTTTTGGAAAATCGTTTCTCGTGGTAATTAGCATTTGAAAGAAATAAACTGGTCATAATTAGAATGGACCAAGGGTGAAGGGGTTGAAGTATCCGTCGTCACCAAGCCCAGTCAAATTCAGCAATTAACGAAAACAGTGATGGCCACTGTTTTCTGGAATGCAAGAAGATTGTTCTAATGCTAGACTTCATACCCGCATGGTCAAACAACTATGTGGGACTCAACCACTTGATATACTGAGAAAAGGTGTTATTCGAAGCGACCAGAACGTTTACGTAAGTGTTATTCTCCTAGTTATCTATTAGCTATATTTCAGATTATATTTTTTGACAGATATACTCAGTCCTTCCAAAAAAGAGATGCGTCTATGACCAAATCTCTTGACATTCTATGTAGATTAAACATAAATGACATAAGTTAGTCAAATATTAAATAAATTCCTCGGAATTCCGTTCAATTAAAAACTGCACAGATATTATTTATTTAGTTTTTACAAAATTAGTCTCGAATGGATTATTATTATTATTATTATTATGTCATTTTTCATCATATTTCGATTTCTGCTTTAGTCTCACTACCAACCAAGTCTGCGGAGAGACCTAAGGCAGGGCGTGGCGTGTTGTTATGACTCCATTTCATGTTTTTCTATCTTCCCTATCATCCCTAGCATTACATAGATAAAGTTTTCCTTAGTGTGTGGGATGTACTTAATAAGACAATTTTTTGTATATCTCTTAAGCTGGGGTTTCCAGGGATTCTTTCAATGTGTTGATTTGTTCCATTTTTTATCATTCCAAGTGCACCTACTATCACTGGCACAACTCTTGTTTTCAATTTCCACATCTTTTCTATTTCAATTTCCAGGTCTTTATATTTTGACAGTTTTTCAAATTCCTTGATTGCTATGTTACAATCCGCTGGACAAGCCATATCAATTAATAGACAAGTTTTCTCCTTCTGGTTTTTAACAATAATGTCTGGTCTGTTTGCTTCAATTTTTCTGTCTGTGTAGATGGTGTAATCCCATAGAATGGTTACATCTTCTATTTCTGTAACCGGTGCTGGGTGGTGTTCATACCAGTGTTTGTTTACAGATTTTCCATAATGTTTGCACATTGCCCAATATTATTATTATTATTATTATTATTATTATTATTATTATTCATACTCTATCCAGACGGCTATTGGTGAAAAAAGAGTGTCAGCAAAATTTTCATTAACTTTCTCATTAATCTCGCAAACATCAGCATCGCCGCAATGTGGAACACGATGGTTTTTCCTCTCTTTTCTCATTCTACCTCTCCAGCTTTTTTTTCCCTTTTTTACTTCGGTTCCAAATTTTTCAACTACTATGGGAATGACTTTAGCCTTTTCATTTAATATTTTTCTAAGTTGCTGGCAATCAGTTTATATTTATTCACTTTTCTTCATCCATTGGGGGCTACTGACACAGAATTTGTCAAAATCATCTGACAAATCTTCTTTCCCAAGATTAAGAAAACTAGATCTGGATTTAGGGGAGGGCTGTTCGGTGTGAATGCATAATATTATTTTTTTTTGTTTTTTTTTTCTGTTTTTTTTTTGTTCTTACTCCATTTTATTTACCCTAATCTTTATCATATGCTTGCACCAAGATAAAATATTATTAGCAGTAACCGCATCATCATTCATTTTATACATAGATTGATATGAGCAGACTGAGATAGATAGAGTGAGAGAGAGAGAGAGAGAGAGAGAAAGAAAGAAAGAAAGAAAGAATGAATGAAAGAAAGAAAGATACAGACATATGACGATAGATAGATAGATAGATAGATAGATTGATTAACCTATTTTAATTTATCAATTTATCTATTTATCTGACTGAGACTGATTGAGAGAGAAAAAATTTAGACAGATAACTATGACCATATATATATATATATATATATATGATCATAGATGTAAACATAGATAGATAGATAGATAGATAGATAGATAGATAGATAGATATAAACAGAGAGAAAGAGAAAAATAAAAAATGTTGACACATGGCTATATATATAGAGAGAGAGTGATGTACAAAGATAGCTATAAACAGACAGATAGATAGATAGATAGATAGATAGATAGATAGATAGATAGATAGATAGATAGATATGAGCAAACTGAAACAGATAAATTTGCACTAATATTATACGTGTTTGACGTTGCATTACAAGATGTGCATGAATCTTTCTTTTATTTCATTTTACACGTGACTTGCAATCGTTCTTTGTCATTGCTTCCTTCTTCATTCGATTTATGTCTACGAATGCTTCTTTAAGTGAGCACAAGCATCCGTGGGAATACATTTTTCTCTTACTATTCCTGTGTGTCTTATATTTTCCTGTGAAAGATGTATGAGAAAGAATTCGTCGCGTTGGTGTGGGCGTACGCCTATCAACTCTGTCTAGATCTCAATGCACGTTCGACAGCTGGTTTTAAAGTCGGCTTATAAAGTAACTTGGCGTTTTGTTTTTATCATTGATTGGATTCATTCCATTATTTCCTATGATTCTTTATATTCTGAATATTTTTTCTTTTTATTTCTTTCCGAATGAAAAGGCACCGCTGTTCATTATCATTATTAATTTTGATTAATAGTTGCTTTCATACTAATTTTTATTTTTTTATTTTTTTTCTCATGCCGTCAATTTACGACATCCACGAGACAGCACTCTAGGAAAATTTGGACTTACATCCATTTTCTTTCAGAATATAAGATCGGCAGCTGTTCTTACTGATTGAGCTACGACTTTAGAGCAGATTAAGTTTAACTTTTAAACCCATTAATCTATATCATGACATCATTCGACGCCATATTTGTTTTGTTTTTACACAAGAAATATTAAAGATTTTATTGAGATTTATGTTCAGAATCGTTAAGTTCTATCGACTTAGTCGGTAGGAGAGAATAAGTTTAACGCAACCGGCCTGATTTCGAGTCTCGCTGATTGCTTATTTTATTTTAAGTTACGACCTCTACTGTACTTGCGATAAAGAAACGAAGTAATTAAGACGAAAGTAAATTCTAGTGATAAATTCCTAATGATGTCTGAAAATGCTTGATGTAACATTGTTGTTATCTCTGCTTAAAATTATTTCGCCAAATATTTACTCGAGCTCGCGAGTCAAATCAAGCGTTGTTATCCACTGTCCTCCTTGTCTTCAATCTGCCCTGTGAGAATCAAATTTTCAAGTACTTTCCTGATTATATCACCGACAAATTTCAACTGTTTCTTTCTGATAGGAAGTGTAAGTGTACATTTTTTTCATTTTGTTTAAAACATAGTCGTTGTTTGCATGTTCAGTCCATGCAAAGAATTCTTTGAATAATCGCAATGTTTATTTCAGAACCACAAACCAGAACACTAACGAGTTTATCAGTCAAAACAGAACAGAATTATAGAAACATCAAATCGAAGATAATTATGGAAAACTGGCAATATTTATACACAAATTTCAAATAAACCTAAGAATAAATAAGACTAAAAAAATTATAAAAATTGAAATGAAAAGTGAAGATACTTGTTTAAGCAATCTGTTTGATACGTACAAGGCTTAAAAAAGGGATGTCCAGGGATAATAACAATGCTTCATTTCAAAAGCCTTTAAAAAAATTATGACAATGGTCGATTTCAAAATCTTAAAAACAAAAAGTTGACCGGAGATATTGAAAATGCTTTATTTCAAAACGTTAAAACCGAAAATGTTTTGTTTCAGAATCTAAAAAGACGATGTCCGGTGATACTGACTAGATTTTGAAAGCATAAAATCAAGAGTATGGACAGATATACATACAATGATTTTTTTCAAAACCTTTTAAAAAAGTATGGCTGGCGATACTAACAATGTTTCATTTCAAATTCTTGAATGCAAAACTATAGCTAGAGATAACGACAATGCTTTATTTCAAATCCTTAAGAATAAAGAATTAATCGAAGATATTAAAAAAAAGGTTTATTTCACAGGCTAAAAGGATGGCCGGAGATCTTGACAAAACTTCATTTTAAAATCTTAAAAAACAAAATGTTTGATAAAATACATAAAATGCTTCATTTCAAAACAACTAACTATGATTTATGATTTGATACACTGACTATGCACCATTTCAAAAGCTTTTAAAAAATTATGGCCGTAAACAATAACAATACTTCATTTTGAAATATTTAAAAATATAAGAATGGGATAGGATATTGTCAATGCTTTATTTTAAACCTTAGACATCAAAGATGTGACTGGAGATACTGATGATGCATCACATCGAAACGTTAGATAAATAATGGATGGCTGTATATTCTGACAATAATCCATTTCAAGACGTCAAAAACTGTCTGTCCAGAGTTACTAACAATGCATCATTTTATAATAAAAGAATGGCCGGGTATATTAGCAGAGCTTCATTTTAAAACCATAAAAAACAAACGTAATATTGAATATACATACAGTACTTCATTTCGAGACCTTTAAAAGTTTTATGGCTGGTGATATTGACAATGCTTCATTTCAAATACTTAAAAAAATCTAGGTAGAGAGATAAAAAATTATTCATTTCAAAACATCAAAAAACAAAATAATGTCAGTTATACTAACAATGTTTCATTTCAAAATCTTTAAGAACAAAATGATGGCCGGATATACTGACAATGCTAAATTGTTAAACCTTAAATAACAAAATTATTGCCGTATATACTGACAATGCTTCACTTCAAAATCTGACAATTCTTTATTTCAAAACATTAAAATTAACATGACCACAGATACTGTAAAGGCTTCATTTTAAAAACCTTAAAGACAAAAGGATAGTCGAAAAAATTGATAAAGCATCATTTTAAATCCTTAAAAACAAATATATGCTCGGATATATGCTTTTTTAAAAAATAAAAGAATGGACGTACAAACTGACAATGTTTCATATCAATACCTAAAAAATAATAAGATGGCCATAATGACAATGCATTATTTAAAACGTTATATACAAAGAACTGCCGAGGTCTTGACAATGCTTCATTTCAAACCCTTAAAAACGAAATGGATGGGCTGATATGCTTACAACGCTTCATTTTTAATCTTAAAATAAAAAAATTTGGTCAGAGTTACTGACAAGGCTTCTTTTTAAAATCTTTGAAAAGGTATGTCTGGTGATACTGGAAATTTCTTCATTTCAGAACCATAAAAAGCATAAGCTATGTGGAGTATACTGGTATTTCTTCAATTCAAAACTTGAAAAAACAAAAGCATTACCGGAAATACAGCCAATTTTTTATTTTAAATCCTTAAAAAATGTATTGTCAGAAATACTGATAATCCTTCATTTTAACTCTATAAAATCAAAGTATGGCCGGATATACTGACAATGATTCATTCCAAAACCTTAAAACTTAGGGATGATCGGAAATACAGTCAAACCTTCGTTTAAAAACATTAAATACAAAAGGATAAACAGAGTTGCTGACATTGCTTCATTTCAAATCCTTAAAAACAAATAAAATGACATCCGGAGATGCTGACAATACATCATTTCAAAACTTGAAACAGTAAATTTATTGCCGGATTTACTGACAATGCTTCATCTAAAATCATTCAACATAAAACGAGTGCAGAATATCCAAACAATGCTTCCTTTCAAAACCTTAAAAAACAAAATGATGTCTTAATATACTGACAATGCGTCATTTTAAAATGTTACAAAATGGATTCCGGAGATACGGAAAATGCTTCATTTCAAAACCGTAAAAAGGATGGCCTTATATACTGAGAGCGCTATACCGAATATCCTACAAAAGTTTCATTTCTAAACTTTAAAAAACAAAAGTATGTTCGAATATGTTGACAATGCTTCACTTCAACTTCTCGTTTTTAATTCAAAACCGTAAGTAACAAATTTTTTTCCATATATACTGACCATGCTTTTCTTCACAACCATAAAAAATATAACGATGGACGGAGACACTGACAATGCTCTGATTTTATAACTGTAAATAACACAAGTATTGCTGTATATACAGACAATTCTTCATTCTAAAAACAAAAGGATAGCCAGAGATTCTAACAATGCTTAAAAAACACATGGATTGCCAAATATACTGACAATCGTATGGTCGCGGATACTGTCAATGCTTTAATCAAGACCTTAAAAATCAAAAGGATGGTCGGAGTTATAAAAAATTATTCATTTCAAGGTCTTAAAATAACAAAAGGACGTACTGACATTGCTTCGTTTCAAACTATTTAAAAAAAACAAATGATGTCCTGATATACTGACAATGATTCTTTTCTCAAACTTCAAAAAATCGAAAGGATGACCGGAGTTCATGCATAGTGATTAAAATAACAAATATATGCAGACACACTAGAATGAGTCTTCCAATAATTTACATCAGAAAGAAGAAATTAAGTCTAACATACTCAACCATTTCTGATGTATTCTACCAGAATCACTGTAATTGTGGTTGTTTGTTTGGTTTCATGCCAAAACCAATCGAATGTCGATTGATTCAGACTCCTTTTCCTGGTTGGTTATTGTTCACCTTGACCTGAAAAGAAACTGAAAAATGATTGAAAATATCGTTATTAAAATGCAAAGAAAGCAATAATCTATACTGAATTCTCATCAATGAATAGCAAGAATCTGTTTCCATGAAACAAACATTTGTAATATGATCTTTTTATACTACTAAATATTGTAAATTCCGTTCTATTCCATTGACTGAGACGCTCTTACTGCCGTTAAAAAACTTATTCTAACTGGGAGCGCGATATGTGTACACTTGTGCTCGAATAATGTAAGTCTAATAAATACTAGTAAGTTTGCACTTTAACCTTTCCGTTGGTACACGAGTTCCGTAACCCATTAATGTCAAAGACAGCACATGTACTGCATCTATGGTTGCATTAGTGTGTATAGGGCATAGTTCAGACATTATTCATCAATTTCATCATCATTAGATCTGTGGCCTTAGGGTCGCTGCGCATACGAGCACCTTCTCAACTAACTCCCAATATCTTAGTATGTCAGTTCAATCAGTAACGTTTTCAGTCCATTTTGCATTTTCCTGCATGTTTTTCTCTTTTCTCTAAGGTGGTACACTGAAGGATCGTAGTAGAAAAACCACTGGCCCTTGCGACGTTTGTATGCTATTTCAACTTTCTCTCCCTAACCGTGGTTATGAGGTATTCCAATAGGCCTGATTCTTGTATGATGGTCTCTCGCATTGTGATATGATTCACGTGGTAAAGGGCTAGGATTGTTCTGCGTCATTTCATTTCTAATGCCAATTTTCACCGTTTCCCGTGTTTCAAGAAATCTAAGATGAATTATTGTTATTGTGCAAGGTATTATTCTGACGACTATATTTAACGTCGTTGCTTTTTGTTTTTTTAGCTACCCTTCAGCCGAAGGATTCTCTCCGAATTCTTCAACTATAAGACCCATCTGATCTTGTCTCTTCTTAATTTTTTATTCCCATCCTGAACGCACACAATATATATATATATATATATATATATATATATATATATATATATATATATATATATTATAAATTATAGTTTAGAACATGTACAAATTACAAACTACTACAAAGTGTACATTTTGTTTCGCCATTGAATAAACAATGTCTCATCAGGTAGTAAACGCTATTTTTTGAAGGGAGATGGAAAATTCTCTTCCTAAGATCGGTAAATTTCTTATGTGCGAGGTAAAGAGGGTAGAGAAAATGAGAGATTAGAATTAGTGATTGTAAAATAGACATTAAACAAAAAGAGAAAAATGGGAGAGAAGGAAAGAGGTGGTTAAGGGACATGGTAAAAGTTTTAAATTGAGCACAAATGTTTAAATTAATATTGTGAACGTTGTTAATATTTTTTCGTTCATTATTCACTTGGAGATAGATAGATAGATAGATAGATAGATAGATAGATAGATAGATAGATAGATAGATAGATAGATAGATAGATAGATAGATAAGGAATACTCTTAGATAGATAGATAGATAGATAGATAAGGAATACTCTTAGATAGATAGATAGATAGATAGATAGATAGATAGATAGATAGATAAGGAATACTCTAGATAGATAGATAGATAGATAGATAGATAGATAGATAGATAGATAGATAGATAGATAGATAGATAGATACGGGTAATAAAATAACAAACTGAAAAAAGAAATCTATCTCCAAAAAGCGAAGCAAAATATTAAGAAGCATGAATATTTCGTTAGAAATGAAGAAAATAGTAATAAACTGTTCCGTAATACTAACTCGTCTATATAGTAATGATGATGAAATCCAATTATCACCCTATCAGCCTCTTACCAATTTTCAGAAAAGTGTTCGAGGTTATTATCAATGCTGAAATAGTTCAGAACCTTACTGCCCATAAACTATTCTCAGACAGACAGTATGGTTTCCACTTGGAGCTGTTACCCTGGATATCTCCAAAGTATTTGATAGGGTCTGGCACGTCGGCCTTTTACGGGGTTATGGCATCACTGGACGATTGCTTGGTTTTATCCAATCTTTCCTATCAAATTGCATAACAAAAGTCGTCTTGAACGGGCATGTCTCCTCATCCTACGACACGAACGCTGGCGTCCCCCAGGGCTCTATCCTAGGCTTGTCGGTCTTTCTGATGTTCATAAATGATATCCCTGACGTGATAAAATTCCAAGTAGGCATCTACGCAAACGACACCACCATTTACTCCCGCATCAGTAAGAAATCTGTTGAGGCGAACAAACATAACCACACTAATGATCTTGAGAAAGGACCTCCACTCTGTGGTAGATTGGACTAAGAAATAGCTTGTAAATTTCTATCCTTCGAAAAGGAAGCGGCTACCTGTCAACCATCACAAGCAGTCTCCCATAAACATGGACCAAGCGAGTCTCCCTGAAAGCAATATACTGCGTCACCTCGCCCTTACCCTCTCTTCCGACCTCAAGTGGAACCATTACATTGAATCAACAGCTAAATTTACTGCTAGGAAGGTTGGGTCACTGTGTAGGGCCAGAAAGTTTTTTCCCATCTGAATTCATCTTGCACATATACAAATCAACCACCAGACCGTGCATAGAATACTGTTGTCATATCTGATCTGGTGCCCCTGCTGTTCATCTCAGAGTTCTCAACAGGTGCCAAAAGAGAATCTGCAATATGATCGTTCCAAACTTGACAGCTCGATTCCAGTCACTTTCTCACCGGCTGGATGTGGCTTCTCTCTGTCTCTTCTACGAATATTTTCATGGCTTCTGCTCCAACGAACTTAGCTCACTGGTTCCCCCTCCACACGAATTTACTCGAGCAACCAGACTAGCATCAAGGTCCCATCTTTTTACAGGTAAGTCTACTAAATGCAGTCAAAAATTCTACTCCAATAGCTTCTTTTCTCGCACTTCTCACCTTTGGAAGTCCCTTTTGTATACTTGCTTTCCTAACAGCTACAACCTCCAGGACTTTAAATGCTATATCAATTCGCATCTCTTATCCACTTGATTCCAGTCCTTTATTCGTTCTTTTTACATCACCCCATGTATCTTGTTCTTTTTCTTTCTCACTTTCCCTTCCCAACTGTCTTTACACCTGTATTCATATCCTTCTATATCCCTTTCTTTGACACCCCCTGTAACGGGTTTCTCTTTCTCTTCGCTCTCCTCCTGATTAAACTCTCTTATGTAGCTCTCTGCACATCGGTGGCGGTATCGCCTTGCTTGGTGTAAAATGATTAAAAATAAAAATAATAGACAATCTCTTTAAAGATGAAAGAAAGGCTTGAGGCAATAAATATGTGGTTTTACAGTAGGATAATTAGCATTGGCGAAACGTGTGCAATGACGAAATCTTAGAGAAAATGGAAACTAAAAACATACATGTAGCATCAGAAAAAGACAGCTGAAAATTTGAAAGTTAAAATTTATCGGGGATATAATGAAGAAAAAAGAGGCCTAGGAAAATTTGACACTCGCAGAATATACTGAAACCAACAGTGACAGAGAAAAACAGCAAATAAACTATCTTATTATAATTAATTTAAGATTGCCAAGGTGAACTCGTGTGAATTTGAAGAGAAGAAAATAATTACATATTGCGAGCAGACTGGTATTCTAAAACGCTTCTCACAAGTACTGCATAGTGAGCTTGATTCTCACTAAGGGTTCAGAAATTAAGATGATTATAACAATTATTTACTTAATTCAATAAATATCAGTTAGTAAAGTGCCATACGTGATACAAGTTTGAGCGATCATGTCTCAAAAGAGACATGACTGACTGAGCAAAAGCTTTGTTTGTTTTTTTCCCCACAGTAGGTTGCCATTACTTTCTGCGATAGACGGGCTGCCATTCAAGACTATGGAACCCAATCTTTCCTGCTACTGAAGCCATAGATGGAGAGAGAAGTTGCTGATTAATAGTTTCCCCAAAGGTATTTGTGCGTAAGTGAATGCAACGAATTGAACCGAAATTCGAACTTAGCTCTCCGGTTTCTCGTTTCAAGCCGATATCCACTGCAACACAACGCACATCCAGCATATATATATATATATATATATATATATATATATATATATATAACAAAAAATCCCAGCAAATGCACAGTATGCAATTAGTAGGTTATTCACTTCCATAAAAAGATGGGCGTGTAAAAAACACACACAAAAATATATATATGTGGATAAGCTGAGAGATATTGATGTACATATATGTATATAAATGTTGACCTATAGTTTATGCTAATTTCAAATAAGCCAAAAGAACACAAGCTTCGAATTTACTTAGATGCATAAACTTCTTCAAAAAGGATTACACAACAGACATTAACCTGTCTGGAAAGGGGACGAATTTCGAATGTTGCCAAACATAATGGGTGATAAGTAAATAGAACCATATATGGATACACATCAACAGATGACAACATCTGGCAAAATTTTGAGGTGGGATTTCGACAACGCACAAAGTGGGTGCACGTTTAAACAATTTGGCCATGGTTAAGGGCATATGTCGCTTGTCGTGCAGAAAATTGAAAGAACGTGACTGGGAAACTAAACATTGTTGGTCAGAAACTAGATGTCTCATAGGTTGGAAGATGATGGTGGATGCGATAGGGATAAACCATAGTAGATACTGGTATGAGCCATAGAATGTGATTCGAGAAAGAGAGTTGATGGAAGAAATATTGTAGTTCAGACAGAAAAAAGACAAAAGGAGTGCAAAATAGAAAAAATTTAAGATAAAAAGAGGGGAAAAGGGAAAGAAACTGGGAAGAAAGGGACCAGTTATTGAACGCAGCACAAATGAAGAAAATATCTACAAATAATAACATCAATGAAAACAATATGTAGAAATAATAAAGACGATAAGAACAATATATAAAATAATTAAGACAACATATAGAAATAATAATGACAATAAAGACAATATATAGAATCAATAAAGGCAATATGTAGAAATAAAATAATAATAATAATAATAATACTAAAATCAATATATAGTAATAATAAAGGCAATACAGACAAAATCTTCTATTATAATAATGACTGTTGTGTATTTGTATAGACAGAGAGACAATAGCGAAGCAACGTCGTCTCAGTTCATTCTCTTTACTACAAGTTTTTTTTTTGTTTTGTTTTTTTAATCATATCACCCCGAGCAAGGCGGGAAAGCCACTGATGTGCAGGGGGCTAAATAGGAGTGAAAAGACTGGAAAAGAGAAAGCCGGAAACTACATCCTAAACAGGGAACAAGGGATGAGCCTCTTGACCTGTTCAATAGACGTAGGTGGAGTGTGAACCGGGTGATAGTTTAGTCTATCTACTCCAATTGAAAAAAAAAGTGAGAAGATTGGAAAAGAGAAAACTGGAAACCGCATCCTAAACAGGAAACAAGGGACGAGCCACCTCACCTGTTCAATAGACGTGGGTGGAGTGTGAACCGGGCGATAGTGTAGTCTATCTACTCCAATTGAAAAAAAAAAGTGAGAAGATTGGTAAAGAGAAAACCGGAAACCGCATCCTAAACAGGAAACAAGGCATGAGCCTCTTCACCTGTTCAATAGACGTGGGTGGAGTGTGAACCGGGCGATTTAGTCTATCTACTCCAAGTGAAAAACAAGTGAGAAGATTGGAAAAGAGAAAACCGGAAACCGTATCCTAAACAGGAAACAAGGGATGTGCCTCTTCACCTGTTCAATAGATGTTCAAATTTAACCATAAATGATATTTCTTTATATTTTTTCATGTTAATTGTATTTTTCTTTGCATTTTAATTTATTTAGTATTTTAAGTACATTTGAATTTATATATATTATTTTTGAAATCAATCTAATAAACCCAGAAAAATTATTGACACTATTAGAGTAATGAAAAACATTAAAAATCATTTCCAATATTTAAAATAATCTTAAAACAGTTTAAGAAAGTACCTTTAAAAGTTTCCACCTGGCAAAAAACTACTTAAACGAAACCAGGAGAAAAATCTACAAAAGGTTTAATACCGTGTCTAAAGGTAGATGGATTACTGACATTTAAGAAAAAATGTATGTGAAGATGGATTGCTCTCTCTCTCTCTCTCTCTCTCTCTCTCTCTCTCTCTGTCGATATATATATATATATATTATTTTTAATCAGGAGAAGATTAGATCGCTATTACTTACTGCGGCAGACTGGTTGACAACAAAGGTTATAGAATCCAATCTGTCCTACTATTTAATGTATACATAGCTAGAATGGACAGGCTAATATCTTTCCCAACGCTATTTGTACCAAAGTGAATGCAATGGATAGGACTGGAATTCAAACTAGGCTCTCTGATTTCTGATTCCGAGCTGACAACCACTGCACCAGAAGTACGCACAATATATACAAGTTGGATTAAACAGAAAATTCTCCTCATTTAATTTTCTATTGTATTTTCCAGTTTGTTTGTAATTCTTGCGCTCTTGGTATTTATCGGGAAGTAACTTTTGAAGAAATCTCGTGGTTCATCATTAAAGAATAGGTATATGAAGATAAAAACAATATTCAATAATATTCTTGGAAGCAATAAAAACTATACCAATCATTGCTCAAGTCGAAATGCTAGAATGATTAACATTATAACTACTTGAAATACTCATGACTGATATAGAAACAAACAGAACAATATCTC
The DNA here is from genome assembly GCA_037127315.1 of Ascarosepion bandense. Lineage (NCBI taxonomy): Eukaryota > Metazoa > Mollusca > Cephalopoda > Sepiida > Sepiidae > Ascarosepion > Ascarosepion bandense. Next base: position 1,636,812 of record JBBBDQ010000833.1, read on the forward strand.
ATATTTTCTTTAGCACAGACGGTGCATTGAAAAATGTAAAGTTTGAAGCTCACCTAACACTTCGCTGATTGGCTAATGAATTGAAGGCACGTGAAAACACGTTAGAATGTTTGATAGAAAATTAAGAATTAAAATCAACTTTCTTTTTCACTTTTACAAAAATTGCACACCCGCAAAATGGGATTCAAATGACTAAAAGCATTTTGGAAAAAAGGCAAATTTAACAAGTCAGTGTGAAAAGCAAAATTGTGGATCCTGACTGGATACGAAATAGAAAAATGAACGATGACTTCAGTCAAACGTTTTTTCACACCTAAGATGATCAGATTAAGTAATTAAGGATATTCCATGACCTGTCAAATAACAATTATAAAAGCTCTTGCCGTGTGTTTACTTTTTAACAATGACATATTTTATTTTTTGTAATAACTGTATCATCGAGCAGTGAAATATATATATATATATATATATATATATATATATATATATATATATATATATATATATATATATATATATATATATACGTGTGTGTGTGTGTGTGTGTGTGTGTGTTCAAATAACACCGTCCTTATTTATTACTTCGGTCTATAGAAAAGGGGATGTGCGTTGTGGTACAGTGGATATCGACTCGGAATGAGAAGCCAGGGAGCTGGGTTCGAACTCCAGTTGAATCCATTGTATTCACTTACGCCCAGATACCCTTGGGAAAGGTATTAATCCGTCTCTTCCTTCCAGTTATGGGTTAAATAATAGGACAGATTCGGTTCTATAGCCTTGGTCGGCAACCAGTCTACCGCAGAAAGCAATGGCAACCTACTGCGGGATAATCTTCTGCCCAGTCAGTCATGTCTCGAAAGAGACATGATCGCCCAAGCGTGTATCCCGTATGGCACTTAACTGACTATAGTAAAGCCTACCTTTACTAGTCTCTACACTCAATGAGATTCTTTTTGTCCTAAACAAGAAAAGATTAATCTGATTAAGACATTGACCCATGGGGCGCTACTGATTTGTTCAGAAGAAACATTGAAAGATGAAATTAGTTGTATAACTAGTATCTTTGTGAACAATCGTTATCCTTCGAATATTGTTTAACCGGTAATTCGAAATAAAATTGCTGAGTATAACAAAATTAAACCTGCAAAAATTACAAAATGTCCAGTCAATCTCCAAATACCGTAGTTGGGTAGGGTTAGTGAGATTTCATTAATTTCACGTGTGTGTTATTATGCAGCTAACGTACGTGTTGTGTTTAAAACTAGTTCTGTCTATGCATAAAGACTTTCTACCCCCTCAACATATTAATTCTGTTATCTACCATTTTATATGTAGTTGTGAAGTCGACTATATAGGTAGAACCGCGCAGCTTTTGGATGTTAGGATTAAACAACATATTCCTGCTAAAATAATTAATAAGAATTTTTCGTCTGGTGGTACCAATCGAAATACATACGGGTCTTCCATTGCGGATCATTTGATAAATAATCTGAGTTGTGCTGAGAATTTTCGTGGGGACTAGTTCTCCGTTTTGATCTGATTACACTCGTTGTTCCCTCTGAAAATGAAGAATAGCCTGTTTATCAGATCTTCGTGACACTCTCTTTGAAAACAAAGGGGGTGTTTGCTGGAGCTCTGCTGAGTCTCTAACATCTTCAGATGTAATAACACTTAGTAAAATCAAAATTTCGCCTTTACATTTACTTATGTCACCAACGACAGATTTGATTTTCATAATTTTTCTCCGTTTATGGTGCTGATGTGAGAGGACGAAACAGGTCGACTGGTGGTTTTGTTTCAAAATTTGGCATGGCCGATCATAATAAAACCTTCTTGTCTTTAACGTCATAATACAATTTTATACCACCAATATATATATATATATATATATATATATATATATATATGTATGTGTGTGTGTGTGTGTGTGTGTGTGTGTGTGTGTGTGTGTGGTCTCCCTGTTATAATACAGACCGTTATACATACATATATATATATATATATATATATATATATATATATATATATATATATCCTCCTGTTACCCTCAGAGGAGATAATCTGTGAGAAAGCAGCTAATAATCCTCTGAAATATTTTGTCGTCATTTTTGACGTCAGAGGTACATTCGTGTAGAAATAATATGGACAGCATATACAAATAATATCTACAATAAAGTCAAATAAGTAATAATAAAAGCAATAAAGACAATATATAGAAAATTAAAAATGACGGTGGGAAAATAGGTATTGAAAGGAGAAAGGCAAAAAAAAATTGATAACAGTTTAAAATAAAAGACATGAGGAAAGTAAGAATTTGAAAGGAAAAGGATATTTATACCAATACGTCGATAAATAGACACATATAAATAGACGCTGAGATAGATAGATAGATAGATAGATAGATAGATAGATAGATAGATAGATAGATAGATAGATCATTTTATTCTATGTGCCGTGTCCTTTCGGGTTGTAGGCGATCATGGTCATCCACGTCTCTCTTTACATTGTAGCTTTTAGTACGCTTTCTCTTGTTATCCCATCCAACCTTTGCTATGACATCCACTTGCTCAAGTCCGTCAAGTATGTTACACGCTGATTTCCCTGTCTCACTTTCCCTCTATCTGACCTCAAATTCTCCAATCTTTCCTCCTTCATTACATATCCCAGGAACTTTAGCTGTCTTTTCCTGATGTTCACTGTCATTTTCTTTTTGTTTCCATTCTTTTTGAAACCTCCTCATTGCTCACATGCTCGGTTCATGATATCCGCAGTGTCTTTCTGTAAAACCACATTTCAGTTGCTCCAAGTTTTTCCTTCATCTTTGATGAGACTGTCCAACATTCACTGCTATATAGAAGAACAGATATCATATAGCAATCCAGTACTCTCTTCTTTTTTTCTAGCAAAAGTTTACTGACTCTCAATACTCTTCTGAAATGCATCTTGGCCATGCCAATTCGCCTTCGGATCTTAGTATCGCATTTTCCGTCTTCTGTTAAAAAGACACAAGAACAGACAAAGTGTGAAAATAAAGAGGAAATATATAATTAAGAACGATAAAATTTAATACAAACATTTTACATAATATTCTAAAGAGAAATCTGTAAGAAACGAAAAGAAAAAGTGGGTGGAAGAGCAAGTTTTTGGCGGGTAAAAAATGATAACGTGTGAGGCTAAAAAAAGAAAGCGAAATGTGAATTCAAGATGTGAGAAAGAAAGCCGGAGGTGTGCGATAAACTGAAGATAATACCACAACGAAACGGAAGATAAGAAGCAGGATATTGCTAAGTAAATTTAGGCGAGAAATATATGAAATAATAATATTTCGAAAAGTGGATAAGTACAGAAACTAAGAAGCACTTTTGATGGCGCCGAAAGTCAACATCGCGCGAGTTGACGATCAGACGTCGGAACAGGCGTACACTCGTGCGTGGCAAACAAGACAGTCCAGGACAAAAGCCTTTTTAAAAGAAGCGATTGAACGACAGCACATATGTAAAACATGTGAACACTTTCGCGGCGAATGGAATTATTGCGGGGATTTTATTTGTGAAAAATCCGTGCAAAAGCACATCTCACGCTTTCTTCATTTTCTTGAGACAGCCGACGTGTGATTACAGCAGACGTTTCCTTCACTAAGTGACATTTTTATTATTTTTATTTAATTTTTGTCTTTTCTGTTTTACTTTCTTTTTCCTTACTGTAAACTGATCAGCTTTCACTAACATTCCACCCAGGATTGAAAATAAACGTCAATAAAATTAAAACCAATGCTTTCCAGAAATATAAAAAAGTGTCGTCTATAATGTAATCTTCGATGGGGATCTTATGTGTCACATGTAATTACTAGCTGTTTGTAACTATGACATAAGTATAATTTATTGAACAAATACATTGACATTTTCATCAGTGGCGGAACAGGGCTAATTGATTATTCAATCCCAGATCAGTAATACTTCATACATCATCCTACCCTTGATACCAAATAGGCACAGAGTTTCTTATGTTAATGTAATTAAAACTATAATCATATAGTTAAAATGTCTGCTTCTTTCTCTTGTAGTCATAAAGCCAAGAACGTGGTACTTTTCACAAATTTGAGAATTTCGAGAACTTTATTGAATACATATAAAATAAAATCGCTTACATTTAGGCAACTGGATCCTTTATAAACGTAAAAATAAAAAGGACCCAATTATTTTTTTTTACTTAAAACTCCTGCAAAAATTATTAATAGGAGATTTTTTTAAACCATTCTAATTCTATGAGGTTTTGTGAAAAATGGGATCTTATCAAGTCAAGGTACGACTGTAACCTGGGCCGCTACAAAAAGTAACTGGCTCTTTCTGGCATGATCAATCTTTTCAACAGTAAAACCAGACCAAAAATGGAATAATGCAGCCATTTTGGAAAGTGTTTAATACTAACTTACGAGCCTTCATTGAAGTCTGCTTACTTACCAACCTTCACAAAAGTTCACTTTCTTACTAGCCTTCACAAAAATTTGCTTACTTACCAACCTTGACAGAAGTTCGTTTACTTATCAGCCTTGACAAAAATCCAGTTACTTACCAGCCTTGACTTGTCTACTTACTTACTAATATTGACAGAAGTCCATTTAATTACCAGCCTTGACCGAAGTCCACTTACTTACAAGCCTTGACAGATATTCGCTTACTTACTAATTTTGACAGACGTCCGCTGACTTATCAGCTTTCACAGAAGCCTGCTTAGTCACCAATGTTCACAAAAGTTCACTTACCAGCCTTAACAGAAGTTCACTTTCTTACCAGCGTTGAGAAAAGTCCGCTTTCTTACCAGCTTTCACAGATTGTCACTTTATTACGCGCACATGTCACATGTTTTTGTCTGTATAAACAGAATGTAAAATGGAGAATATTCTTGATTATGTTTTTCTATCTAAATGTTTTTGTGCAGCTTTGTGGATGATGAATTATTGTTTTCCACGGATAAACTTTTCAAGACTCTCGCTGCTTTACCACTATTTTCCTACAGATGTTCAGGTGAACTTCCTTTTTTAGTTCCACCAGTTACGTCCAGACAGCTTTTTCTCCTGCTACCTTGAATTATACAACAGACACACAAGAGGAACATTCTCTGACGTCTACGATCTTAACCACTTTAAATCTGGGAATATATATCGTACATGTTCTCATAATAATTTAGGATTAAAATAAGTAGGCGCAAAACAAGTAGGTGACAGAAACTTATTCATTAAACCTTGAACTGTTCTCGAGCCTTGTATTAGATAAACAAACGTATTTAATAAAAGTGAAACCCGTTTTGCTTTTAGTGCCCTAAACACGTAATCTTTGATCGAGCCATAATACATTCACTTTAACGAATAAATATATAATTCAACAATTTTTTTCGTATCACCCCAAGCAAGGCATTTTACTGCCACTGTTGTGCAGGGGGTTACATAGGAGGAATGTTATGAGGAGGAGTGAGAGTTTGCAGGGTGTGTCAGGAAGAGAGTAGGAGAAGGAAGATAATACTGATGAGAGTGGGGTGGACGAAGGAAAAAGCATGAGAGAGAGGATGTAAGTTAGTGAGACAGGTGATGACTATTGACTTTACATTTAAATTCCTGGAGATTATAGCTGTCGGGAAAGCAAGTAAAGGAACGGAATTAAACAATAATCACTTACACATTTCATAGTTCAACACAAACGTAATTTGACTAAACATAGCTAATATTTCAATTTATTTTATTTTTGCTCACTATTTATTCCCTACTCAATCGTTACTCAACCTCACTTTAATTTTGTTCTTTACTCTCGCGTCAAGTTTCTCATAACCCATACGTGTCATAGGGTCACCACATGTTCTACTGCTGTATCAGAAATTTTTTTATCGAAAGATAACCTAACAAATCCACCTTTTTTCAGGCTGTTGTTGAGTTCAGAATTTTTCTTTTTCTTAGACTAATTGTCACCAAATGGTAGATAATCTAGTCTACGTTGCTATTTAATCTATAGTTGGTGGGAGAAGAATTTGGTTCCTATCTTCCATTAAGGGTATTTGTGAGGAACAAATGCTACAGCATAGACAGGAATTTCGACTCCAAAAGAAAAACTATTCTAAATGAAAGTTGGTTAGATTGTATACCTAAAATCACACCAAAAATCATAAAAATAATGAAAAGAATAGAACCTACAACAATCAATCCCAAAATTGTAAGCTTTTCTTTAAGGAAAAATAGCCATAATTGCCTTCCTAGACCAAAAGAAACTACTAAATAAACGACTACAATACAGAAACGAAAACAATTTTATTACGTAACACATCACTCAATATATCCCGGTCCTGACATATAAATGGCGCCACTAATTAAAAATCTATATGTACTAACTTTCAACGCACCGTGTCACAAGTCCATCGCAATGATCGCAAGACTACATGAATTGCACTTCGAATTGTTTCCGCATTCACCCCAGAGCCTACTGCCTGTTTACAGACCTCAAAAGAAGTCTCCCCGGAAAGAGATAGCGCAACTCAAAAGATATGAAATTTCTGTGGTCAAAGCACCATCATGTGGTTCTGTTACGGGGTCATATATATATATTGATAAGGATATACAAAATAAAAAATTAAAAATGCCACCATATTAGTTGAACAAATTGGAGAGGGGAGGTTAATATAACTTAGAATGTTTGTGGGTGTAGACCAATGAATAGTGAGACATGTCGTGGGAGGAAAGGAAGCGTCAGTTGTGTCCGTTTACATAAGTTTTGCACAAATATAGCCAATATATTAATTAAGGGGCGACTATTTTATTTTTTATCTTTATTTCTTCATTTTTATTTTGAATTTTATTTTTTCATTTTTTTTTTATCTATATATATGTTCTAATTCAACTAATCACTCTAACTTTGTTTCAACATTTCGGTATTTTCAGGCGTTTTATATTAACTAACCATCAAACGATTTTTCGAACGCATAACATAAACTTCCAGAACGCATGACCGGAAGTTTAAAATTATTTCATTTTTAAATTCCCTTCAGTACATCCAACAAACATTTTCTCTGTCCATTTGTAACTTGTACTTATGTTTTGTAAATGAATGTACAAACGCAGATAAAAATGTTTATAATTCTTGACTAGTGCCTCCCTTATTTTAAACTTCAAGTTACACTTTCTGTAAGTTTCTGTTATGCGTTCAAAATAGCATTAGATGATCAGTTAATGTAAAACGCTCGAAGATACATTTAATTTAATTTTTGATTTTAGCAGATATCTCTTGATTGGACTTTTACTAAGTTAAAACTTCGTAATCCACCACTATGTTTTTTTTTGTTTTTTTTTTTCAATTGGAGTAGATAGATCTATCTATCACTCAGTTCACACTCCACCCATGTCTATTGAACAGATTAAGAGGCTCATCCCTTGTTCCCTGTTTAGGATGTGGTTTCCGGCTTTCTCTTTTCCAATCTTCTCAATTTGTTTTTTTTTTTCAATTGGAGTAGATAGACTAAACTATCGCCCGGTTCATACTCCACCCATGTCTATTGAACAGGTTAAGAGGCTCATCCCTTGTTCCCTGTTTAGGATATGGTTTCCGGCTTTCTCTTTTCCGATCTTTTCACTATTACATAGCCCCCTGCACATCAGTGGTGTTACCGCCTTGCTCGTGGTGATACGATTAAAAAAAAAAATACCGAAACGTTGGAACTCATCTAACGTAATTAAATGGTATTCCAATTTAATATATATATATTGTTTTCGTTGTTTCACCAGGAGCATTGCTGAAACAAATATTCCTAAAATTTTTAAAAAAATGTTTAACCCTATTTTTTAGTAATCTTGTATATCTTGTAACATATGCAATATAAAGTATACATCTTCACTCAGAATCTATTTTACTCACCAAAAAATGAGAAAACATGAGAAACGGGGGCTGAGAGACGTTACAGGAGAAAGCGTGCTAAGAGCCACCAGGGATATAGAGACGTGGAAGGCCATGATCGCCTACATCCTGAAGGGACAAGGTACATAAAAGAAAAAGAAGAAAATACACAGATCACACACACACACACACGCACACACACACGGACACACACACACATATATATATATATATATATATATATATATATATATAAAGAACAAAATGACTCATTTCAAATAAACCCGGCGATGATAGACAATTCTTAATGCAGAGCCTTTGTAACTATGTTTCTTTGTCTTTGGGGGATTTCTTTGGAATTGTCTGGAATAATCCGGAACGAATAATAAGTTTTGCTGCCTCACAAAAATTATAGGCTAATCAATTTTTAGGGAAATGTGATTTTTATCGCATTAACTAAAATTGACACTGTCGAAAGAAAAGATTAGATTTTGTTAGGCTTGATAACTCTCCTCTATATCGTAATTTGTTCTGTTCAAGGCTGTTCATTTTTTTATTGTTTTTCCAGGCCATCGCTGAATGGATATATATTTTCAACTCCTCACCGTCGAGAAATCGTTAGCAAACTCATCTCACTAGCTGTAACAATAGTAATGAGTTCCTTCCGTATTAAGTGCTCCAAACTAGTGATCTTTTACCTTATTATACTTCCTTGTAGAGCAATATAAAGACTCCATATAACTCGAATCATTAACTGTGAATGAAGTTTGATTGTTCATACGTTAGTCTCATTGCCTACTCGTTACTGTCGTGAGTTCGATATCCACCTGGGGTAAACAAACATCAACTTAGTAATTACGTTATTTAGCAATAAATGCCGATTTACTTTAGTGAGTTCGAACCATATTTCGTTCTCTTCTGCTCTGACCTTGTGTCATATTAATCTAAAACTACTACAAGTGAACAATGGCGTTTTGATCAGTTTTCTACATTTCTACTTGGTAAGAGAAATAAAGACATTTCTAAGGAAATTAAAATATTTCTATAGGAATCTAGATATTTATTAAATTTTGATTTAGGGCTACGAGTAAGTACTGTCAGTATCTTGAGGAAAGTTTCTATAATAAAAAATATAAAACATAACTATTAACTAAATATCATTTTGAATCCTAACACTAATCCTTGAAAATCAAATTTCATGCAGACCAGCAAAGTTTATTACTCGTGTAGCCTGCTTTTGTGAATTTTTCTTTTTGTTGAATCTTATAGATTTTTATTTCTTTTTTTTTTTCCTCTTTTTAAGAGTCACCCCCAAAATAATGTTAGAATGTAGGGTATATTAGTTCTGTAATTTACCATTTTAAATGTCAATATGTCGTCGACTCCATAAGTAGAAAATGTCAAAGATCTAAGTAACGGGAAGGAAATTAGGATAATTTACACAGGTGCGTCAATAAATAATGACTCTCAGTGTGCCTGGTCTTATAGTAAATAGATTTTCCCGTTGCTAAGGAAGGTTCATTCAGATTTCCACTTAAAGTTGTTAAAGACTATACTATATATTAAGTCTTCTCATCCCTGTCTTTCTAAGCAGGGCTGACTTTTCGGTCTGAATTTTGTCAGCCTTTGATGAATGTATATTTAATAAACGTTTAAATGAACTCCGGATCTATCTTGCATATTTATTTGGTGTTTTCTGCTTTATTTGCCCATACAGATTTCAATCCAATATAGAGTTATGAAAAGATGGGAATGAAAATTGTTTTTTGCTTGACCACTTTATGGTATCTTTTTAAAAGTTCAATTACACCCCAAGACAGTGGCAGTAAAGCCACTAAAATACAAAAGTTTAGTGGGTATGAAAGAATTAGATAAATAAACATTATTACAGTGCATGAACAATAGAAAACAACAGAGAACAATTGACATTGTATTTATATTTCTAATGATCAAATTTGGCTGGAAAGCATAAAGTCGTAAGAGTGTGCTAAAGATTCTACGGTTACATCTAACCAATTAAACTTTAAATTGATGAGATTTTACCGCTAATCTAGTACATAAGTCAATGAACCATAGTGAAGAGCTCATTCGAACAGATACCATGAATTTATTTATAGAAGAGTCATATGGAATCTACATTACAGCGGTAGAAAAGTGACTGAAACCCACTAACAATATTGTTGATTCTGTTTTGGATTTTATCAAGGAGCTCAAGATAAATAGCAGAAGAACTAGACAATTTGTATCCTTAATATTTAAATCATGGAAGAATGATAAACTTATAAATATGCTAGATATATTCAGGAGAGAACAATTGTCTAGAATGACACAGTGAAACAAATTTGTTACCAGATAACCTAGCAATCCAATTTCGTCTTTCCATTTTCTGTTAGCTGAGAATGTCAGTTTGCGCCGTCAAAACGGGGTTAAAATTAATCATGTTGATGATATTTGAAAAGGGGACTCTCAGATTATTAATAGAGAGCAGTTTTGTTTTGTAGGCGTTAACATTAACAGGTCATTTTTTACCCAGGTAACAACATGTTGTAGGTCATTTTTTTAGACCAGCCGCTCATTGATCTGATCAGACTTACTATCGATACAGAAGTAAATGGTTGTGTCATCAGCATAGATACAAAGTTAAGGGCTGTTGCCATCCGGAAGATCGTTAATGAAAATAAATAACAAGTTACAAACAAAGATAGAAACCTGGCGGATACCTACATGAGTATAAAAGAATCTTGAAGAGTGGCAATTCAGGATACTTTTTATTTCAGAATTTGATAAGAAAGTCTGAATCAGTTCAAAAGCTCATAGGGAGACACCATAATTTTTTTAACTTGTTAAGAACCCCGATATGTCAAACACTCTCAAATGTTTTCGGGATGTTCAAAGCAACAGCCCGAAGTTCACCATTCTTATCTAAAGCTTAATAAACTGCAATAAGCGTTAATACATCAGCAGGTGACCTATAGAAACGAAAGCTATATTTCTAGTCTGAAAAAAAGGCCTGCAATGTGAGATGCTTAAAATATTTAGTGTTAATTAGGGCCTCTACTAGTATATCAAAACGAATTAGAAGAAGAATAAGTCTATAGTTAGAAGGGCAAGGCAGCTCAATGCACATAAGTTCGTAAAGACTGGAACAACAAATAATGATTTCCTACAAACAGGAGAGAGCCATTTATTATATAGTTTATAGAGAACAGAAGCCAGTTCGGAAGCACATTTTTAAGGACTATTACAAGAATAGTATCAGGTCCAAATGCTTTGTGAAGATTCAGATTCAGAGATGATAGCAGAAAACATAAAAGCGATTATATATATATATATATATCATTCAGCAGAGACTATGTGGAAAGTCAGGTAAGAATTTCCCAAGTAAGTAGCTATAAAATGTTTTATTCTTTTCTGCTCTTTGATTTTTAGAGCGTCTTTTTAATGTAAATACTAAATTTTGTAACCTTCTTAAAATTTTAAAACTTAGGATCAGAATAATTAATTCTTAAATAGACCTTATCAACATCAGTTCCATCTTTATCGATAAGCAATTTACAACGATTGAAAAGGTTTATAATGCTATTTCTGTTCGGAATAAATGGTAATCATATGGCACAAAGCCTGAAGAATAAAGTAAATATAGGATTTTCCAAATCAACGTTATCATATATATATATATATATATATATATGTGTGTGTGTGTGTGTGTGTGTGTGTGTGTGTGTGTGTGTGTGTGTGTGTGTGTGTGTGTATGTAACTAATGTAAAACCAAAGCTCTACTCAAGTAAAAGATTACTGCATGGTGTTGTACGAGCATAAGAAAAGGCAATAGGTGAAATTCATATATTATGTACGAAAGATAAGGGTTAACATGAACAAGCCAAGATTATTGTGATTGTGAAAACATACTGCCGGGAGTCTGTTCCACAAAAAAGCAGTTCTTGAGACGAAGCTGTCTGAATGGAATCTACTTAACTTACATCGTACTATATAAATACGAACAAAATGTGACTGATTCACACTTGTGTACGTGACACGGCGGGTTCAAGTTGTAAACGTCAGGGGTGTTGGACTAAGAATATAGCTCGTCAGAATACATACCATGGAAATAGCGATACAGCATCAAGAGGCACGCGACGTTTCGTCTATGGGGAATGGACTGTAAGGTGCAATATAATTCCTTATCCACAAGGCCGCGTTGGGGATTTTGAATTCTATCAAGACAAGTAAGTGCCTTTGCAAGGGAGATTAGATCAAAATAGAACATCACATCTTAACGATAGATTAGGCTGGGTTACTATATTTTTTAAAATACTTTAAATGCACAATCCACTGATAATAAACTATCTTCTGTCATTTTAAAATCGACTGGCTCTAACTCTAATAAAACCAATTCGGTTGTGTCTTTTCTAAATTCACACGGCATTATCTTGCGTTTTCTCTAAACACATTCTTCTTTAAGTCGGTTAGATTAGTAAATAAGTTTGTTGAATTGTAATATGATGACGTAATTTATTCGTTTAAAACTGTCAGAGCACGCATTAGCATATATTTTTATCATTTTCGTATTATAACAGAATAACGGAAATATCTCTTAATATGTTGCTATCATATTTCAAATATACGATGGGCGATATATTGACAATTACTCATCTCAGAAATTATATATTTGATGGCCTGCGAAACAAGTTACAGTTAAATAAATTACAATTTTTACCATAGAAAATATCGATATACTTCAGCCTGTGATAATTGGTTTGAGTTTGAGTTTTGTTTAACTGCATATCAACCTCTGTGGGTTATTTAATGCCAAAAAGGTGGGCTTTTAATGTATTTCTTTAATGTTCAGTTATAGTGAGAAGGTTGATTTAGACAGATTTTAATGAAAATCTTTTGCTCATATTTTTTTATTTTAGAAAACTGAAAATTAATTTTAGTTTTGTATTCAAAAATGTTTCGCTGAGAATAATGTTTTCCTTCAGAAATGTGTTATGGTAATAATTTTTTCTTCAAAAATGTATTTTTCGTAATATTTTTTCTTCAAAAATGTATATTTTTCTACAAAAGTCTATTTTTATACTTTCATAGTGTTTTGAGACAAGTTTGAGGATTAACTATTTGCCCGTAGCTGGGACCCTAAAAGGTGCTACCACTCCGGGTCAGGGTAGATCTGAGAACAACAGCAAGTAAGAGGTGGTTCCATGCTTCTTACAACCTCCCAATCAGAGGCCTTACTGCCGGATGCAGTTTACCGTCATGCCCAGGAACCTGTGGTAATTGAGATTTCGATCTTCAGGAGTGTCTCATACAAAATTTCAAGTGTTGATATGTAAAATCATCCAAAGCATACCAAATATCTTATAGATATCAAATTTGTGTAGATATTAACTCTGGTAGCCATTAGTTTACACACTTATCGTGCAGTAGGACACTGGTTAATGTTGCAAGTTATTTCAATCTTCAGTGAGAACGATCAAAACCTGTTTTACTGCTTGTTTTCCTTTCTGTTGCAGCAAGTCAGCAATGTTATATTTAATAAAGTATATTTAATAACATGCTAAATCCAACGCTTATATCTCAGGTGTTAAACTTTGCTCAAGCGTAATAGCCCAAGATGTGAACTACAAATTATAGATGGTAAAATCATGCAAGTACAGAAGTTGATATCAAAATCCGAAGGCGGAAAATTCATTGCAGAAGTTAAGCAAATTATAATGAAACAGGACAATTACGTTAGAAACAAAGACAAGAAGCCCGGAATCTATGTAATATCAGCCCTCTTATATGGTAGAAAAGGCTGGACAATCTCCTTACTGATGAAGATTGAACTTTTGGCTTTACAAAGTGATGCCGAGAATAATACAAACAGAATATGTGCGCTACAAGGAAATCTTCAAAATTTAAAACAAAAAACAATGCTTATATTTACAATCAGAAAGAGATGGTTGAAATTTATGGGATGCATAATATTGAAAGAAGCTTTGGAGAATTTGACACTAAGAAAACATATTGAAGACAAGAGGGGCCGTGAGAAACAGATAGTACCCTACCTAACAATCTTGTATAAATACATGTCAACATGAAGTGGGAGACAAGCCCCACTAAGAGCTGAAAAAGATAAGGAGTTGCAGAGAGACATGATCGCACACGTCTTGAAGAAGCATGGTATATAAAATATGAGGTAGTGTACTGACACGTTTCCCAGTCGTTTTCTAGGTCATTAACCCTCTAGGGCCATTCGTATCATATTTGATACGAATGGCCCTAGAGGGTTAAGTAGTAATTAGTGGGGGATCTGTTTATTACTTCATAACAATATAGAACTGATCCCCCACTTTATGACAAGTAGAAGTCTTAATCATATTATATTATTAACCCTCTAGGGCCATTCGTATCATATTTGATACAGTATGAAAACAAGCCTTGAAAGAAATATTTTCGTGAAAAATTTTTTAAGAGAAATATTTTATAAATTTCAAATGAAAGCAGTAATGACTGCTCAGTCAATGAATACCAAATGTTTCCTTATAGGGAAATACCAAATGTTTCCTTATAGGGAAATACTGTATCAAATATGATACGAATGGCCCTAGAGGGTTAAGTAGTAATTAGTGGGGGATCTGTTTATTACTTCATAACAATATAGAACTGATCCCCCACTTTATGACAAGTAGAAGCCTTAATCATATTATATTATTAACCCTCTAGGGCCATTCGTATCATATTTGATACAGTATGAAAACAAGCCTTGAAAGAAATATTTTCGTGAAAAATTTTTTAAGAGAAATATTTTATAAATTTCAAATGAAAGCAGTAATGACTGCTCAGTCAATGAATACCAAATGTTTCCTTATAGGGAAATACCAAATGTTTCCTTATAGGGAAATACTGTATCAAATATGATACGAATGGCCCTAGAGGGTTAAGTAGAAAAAACTTGACACCAGGCAATAAGTAAGTCCAAGAATCGAATACTCCCTAAGTCATGAATTCGTTTATTTTAATCAAATTTGTGGGCGAAAAATATAATAAGTTTCATTAATGAATGAATAAAATTCAATAAATGAATATATTATTTCGATTATTTTACAATCATATGATTGCATATAAATAAGAACTGGTGCCTATTACCCTGATAAATCGTATGTAATGAGTAAAAATGTCGAGCAGGTTGTAGATGGTCTAATAAAATAATCAATCAATTCCAACTGAGAAAATTAGGCAATTTATTTCAATAGTTACAGCAGTCCAAAATAAAATCATGTGGCAAACCGAACGTTGCACGCGGGCCCTAAAATGAAAATTCCAGATCTCAACTGAAACTTGGAAATCTCTCTTTCTGAAAATCAAAGTTAAGGCTCACTCTATCAGTCGATAAAATCGTCAGGTACGGAAAAGGAAGAGAATGACAAGATAACGGTTACCTCATGATTACATGTTAACAACCAAATCAAGGTGATATTTCTACTCCATCAGTTTGCCGTCTGTGGAACTTCCTTCCATATATTTGCTTTCCTGACAGCTACATCCTCCAGTAAATTAAATGCAAAGTCAATTCCCATCTCAGTCCATAACAGTCCTTTCTACATCACCCCATGTATCACGTTCTTCTCCTTTCTCTCTATCTTCGCAACTTTCATCACACCTGTGTTCACATTCTGCTCTTGCCCTTTCTCCTTCACCCCCTCTAGCTGGTTCGTGTTTTTCTTCACTCTCCTCCTGCCTAATAGTGAACTCTCTTATGTAGCCCCCTGCACATCAGTGGCGGTACCGCCTTGGTTGGCTGAAATTATTAAAAACAAAATATTACGTTATACAAGTATATGGAAACTGCGACACTGAAACACTAACGCGCAAAAGATGTTTTCTAAATGCTAAGAAAAGTATTAAAAAACAGGAACATTTTGTTAGAAAAAAAAGAATGCTGAACGGTTACGTAATATCAATTCTCTTATATTCGGGACAATTTTCTCATAGAAGATTGTGGAACTGTGGGTAACATGAATGTGGTTTTACAGAAAGATACAGAGAATAATATGTATGAAGTACACTAACAACGTAGAATTCTTAGGGAAAAATACACAAAAACAATCAGTCAATCAGTAAAGTGCCATACGTGAAACATGCTTGGGCGATCATGTCTCGAAAGAGACATGACTGACTAGGCAGAAGATTATCCCGCAGTAGGTTGTCATTGCTTTCTGCGGTAGATTGGGTGCCAGCCAAGGCTATAGAACCAAATTTGTCCTGTTATTTAACCCATAACTGGAAGGAAGAGACGGATTAATATCTTTCCCAAGGGTATTTGCGCGTAAGTGAATTATCCTAAAAATTCAGAACGTGGGTGCTAAAATTTATTAGACACATAATGAAGGAAGGCAAAATGACAAGGCAGTGAGGCAAGTGGAACTTGACGGATGGATAGCAAAAGGTGAAACTTTATTACGAGCCAAAAAGATAGGTGGAAAGCCATGATTGTCCAAGTCCTAAAGGGATACAGCACACAAAAGAAGAAAAACGATTCCTAGAGATGTGACAAAACACACGCATCTTGCTGGATTTTGCAACTCTACATCTGTAAAAATCTATTTTCTCTGGTTTACAGTGTTCATCGTTATTATGTAAATTTATATTTTAATCTCAATTAGTTTTTTGTCTTTACTTTATTATAATTGAATTTATTTATAGAGGCATGCCAAAATAGGTCAAAAATATATTTAATCGAAATAAGTTGGAGTTACACACGATGTTATATTATTTCCCGAAAGGTTTGGTAGCATTTTACAGATGCAATTTTAGTCATACTTTCGACTTGGTTTTCAAGTACCAATAATCTCTCTGGAATTTTAAAATTACACAACCATCCTATTGTTTCAATTTCCTTGTACCAATCGTGAATGTAATTTTTTATTAATAGCATCATTATTTTTTCATTAGAATTAATTAGTCTTATAAATTACCTTATTATTATTTCTTTTCATTTTCCTTATGGGATGGCTAATGTTGGCTCATGTTGTTTACACCAGGATTATTTCGCTAAACATTGTTGTAAAATATCCATTTCGTATAATCAGTTACAGTTTGCTTCAAAAAAGGTGCATTTTCATTGGTTTTATGCAGTAAATCACAGATAGAAATGCGATACGAGAAATTCTTTTCACTCAGATCATGTTGTACCTAAATATCGTAGTGATTTCAGTACCCAAGCTTCACCAATTGATCATGGATGGCATATTTTGATAACTTTAGTATTTCTGCTAATTCCCGCGTTATGTAATGCAGGTTATTCTCAGTGAATGTCTTCATTTGACTTTCATCTGTAGCTGGGCAGTCTGAGCGTTTTTCATTAGTAAGACTAGAATCAGAAAATCTCAACTCAGCAAATCACTTCCGTACAGTTCTGTCAGCTAGAGCACCCACACCGTACACAGGACGTTATCTTTTCTGTTGTCTGCCTTTACGGTAACAGAAAATCATCAAGTGTCTAAAACTCACCTTATAATCTTCCGTTTTCACAGGAATGCAAAATTGACATGAATTATGTAATTTTAAATTTTCTTTCTCAAGAGATATTTTGAAGAGCGCCCTAATCGGAAATGTAAGCATATTATCAGTTATAGGATTTGCATTGTGGTGCAGTGGATATCGACTCGTAATGACCAAATGGGAAGCCGAATTCGAATTCCAGTTGAATTCCTTGCATTCATTTACGCATAAATATCCTTGATAAAGATATTAATCCGTCTCTACCCTCCAATTATGGGTTAACTAGTAGGACAGATTGGGTTCTATAGCAGTTTACCGCAAAAGACAATGGTAACATATTGCGGGATAATCTTCTGCCCAGAAGCGTGTATCAAGTATGACACTTAACTGACTGAAGCATATTATATCTAATACTAATATTAGCCGTTTAAATTTAGCATTTATTGACTGAGAAGTTAGTATTGCATTTAGTTGATTTTTTAAAAAATTCTCTTGACACTTTTTTTCAGAAGAACTTGTTTCTCCAGTCCAGTAGCTGTGGGATTTCCTTCATAATAGTTTATTTGAAGTAGTGTGGAATTTCATAATCTTTTTTATGTAATTATTTTCTGTTTATGTTACATTTGTTATTCATTTAAGTTGTTTCTGCTGTTGAAAGTCTTCAAGTGGTGTGGCTTGTTATTTATTACGGTTTTTTGTTAGAGATTGTGTGGCGTCATTCGGCGGACTGCGTGTGTTACAGTTAGGACTTACACATTGAAACTCAGACTGACAAAGAGGAAGTTGAAGTAGGCGCAGCTTAGTGTCTGTTTCACAACTGCCCAGTATAACGGCCGAGAAAAGGAGCTACGCAATCCATTTCCTTGTAGGGACGGAAGAAAAACAAACAAAAAAAAAGCTGGCCTACCGGCGAGAGTCGCACTACACATTTCGACCCCTCCCGCCTCATCATCATTTATTTTTTTCTACAAGATGAAAGACAGCTTCAAGTATATAATTAAAAAGAAAAACCTAGGTCAAAACATGATCCACATTCAGCGATTAGGAGCTTAAATTTTACTTTAAGTGCATCTTTATAAAAATAGGTTTCAATTAATTTCAATTCATTTGTATTTCCATTTTATTTATTCAACCCTTGTTCTTATTACATTCATTATGAAACAAAGTTGTATAGATAATCAACTC
The DNA here is from genome assembly GCA_037127315.1 of Ascarosepion bandense. Classification (NCBI taxonomy): domain Eukaryota; kingdom Metazoa; phylum Mollusca; class Cephalopoda; order Sepiida; family Sepiidae; genus Ascarosepion; species Ascarosepion bandense. The sequence goes on from JBBBDQ010000833.1 coordinate 1,655,354, forward strand.
CGAATTAAACATCCCACCTCTCAGGGTTTTCTTTCAGACAAATATGATGGTTTTCGCTTCTCTGGCCAAATGCTTATATGTCAATAATTGTTGCTGAATGAATCCGTTAAGCTTTAGAGAAGAAAAGATATCGCTGGATATCTCGAAAGCGTATGACATAATTTAGCATACTTGTCTTTTTTACAAGTTATGGTATTTGGGGACGAATTTTTAATTTAATTCAGTCTTTCTTATCAAATCGCGAAAGGAAATATTTCTTTAACGGCCACGCTGTTTGATTTTTTTGCATTACTGCAGTTCTCCTTCAGACTTCTATACTTGGATCTGTATTGTTCTTAAATTTCATCAAAGAATTTCCAAGTTCTCAATTCGGTAGTTATGCTGACGACACAGCTGTTTATTCTTGTGTTAATGATAAGGAAAAATTTGAAACTGATCTAAAAAAATTACCTTCAATCTGTTGTTAACTAAGGCAAGAAATAGCTTGCTAATTTGAACAGCGCCAAAACAAAACTGCTTAAAGAACCTTTCGGAATTCCACCATCATGGTTGTCACTAACTTTAAGCATAGTAGCAGGTTCCCATTTTTCACTGATATGAAGTAGAAAGATTATATTGAAACAATTGCTAGGTTTGCTGTTAAGAAAGCTGGTAAACTCTATCGTGCTAGACACATTTTTTTCTTCATATTCTATCTTACACATTTATAAGCGCATTATTTGCCAGTGCATTGAATATTTATGGTCTAGCGCTTTTGCTATGTATTTGGAGATTCTTGATAAACCCAAAGAAGATTTTGCAATATTATCGGTCCTGGCATCTCAGCTTTAGTTACTTTCTATTGTCGTAACTGTGACGTTTCTAGGAATATATTCATCGTAATGTTTCCCATTAGCTTAAATCTGTAGTCCATCAACTTTACGAAATTAAGAATTGGTAGATTGGCAGCAAGATTTCATCAATTTATAGTTGAAATGGCAAGATGTAACCGTAAGTTCTTTGCTAAAATTTCTTTGCTTACACTTTGTGGAACTCTTTTCAGGCTTTTTGCTTTCCAGTCAAATTTAATGCACACACACACACACACACACACACACACACACACACACACACACACATTTCAAAAGTATTTTTTACAAAAAAAAATCTTGTAAAAGTTCGGTCTGAAGAGATAAATATTTTAATATTTACGAAATAAATTATCACCAATGAATTTAAATATTTTGAATGTTAAAGTGTATAGTAGTGTATATGTGTATTTGTCAAGAAACGCTTGTCTAAGTGTATGTTAGACGGTATCGTTTGTTTACGTACGTGTATATGTGTGCGTATATATCACAGATATTGAGCTCTTTTTATCCAAAATTACATCATACCATAAAAACATATTCTATCTCATATATATATATATATATATATATATATATATATGACAGTAAAGCACAAGCACAGATGTAAATTCGCAAGGACACACGTACACATACATATACTCACATACACACAGGAACACACACATCTACACATTTATGTACATACACACACGTAAACACACATGCCTACACACACAAATATTTTTTATTAAAGACATTTTTATTACTTTTTTATTTCACTCCATTTATTTAAATTTAAATTAATTTAACTTTCTTTGAATTATTCAATTTTTTTTTTTACTATTTTCACTCTAATAAATGTTTTTTCTTATATATATATCATTTTGTTTTCTTCACTGTCACTAGATTGAAAATGTTTTTGGTATAAGTGAGACAGACTAAAATCTGAAACTGCTTTTTAAAAATTCTCTCTTCAATTATAGGACGCGACTTAAACACTTAAATATATATCCTTGTCCTATAAATAGAATTATCCATCAATATTATACATTATTGTTGCTGATGTTACTTCCTTTCCCAAAATATCTTTCCGAAAATAAAACGTGTACTTTATGAAACAGGCACCATTAAATGCTAACAACATCTTCAATAAATTATTAACATATACAAAAAAGAAAAAAAAGAAAAAACATTCGCCTAAACGTTATCGGTAATAGTGAACCTTTGTACAAAATGAAGATAATGTGAGTAATTTTGTTGATATTATCATAAATAAGACTTTTTTCTACTTAATAAAAGAATTTAAAATAAATTCCATGACTGTAATATCTGTCTTGTACTGACTGACTTCCATCTTACAATAAATAGAGACGCCATTTTGTCGAGGTGTGTGGTTGTTGACATATAAAATGTAATCAGTAAACCGTGTTCAAATTCAGGCCAGTTATGTTCACTTTGCACTAATTCTGTTGGAAAATGCATTGATCTATCTCTTCTCGCCCATTTCAGCTATAGTAAGGCAGACTGGGCTCACTAGCATAGTTAGGGCCACCAGTCTAAAAGTATAACTCTGCAACAAAAATGGTTAAAAAGCTAATGAAACTACTGCCCTAAATTTCTTTGAAAATTCAGAGCTATTAATATTTTATAAATCTACGGCTATATCGTGTTGAATACACTGGTTCCCGTCCGATCACCGAAGTTAAGCAACATCGAGCCTGGTCAGTACTTAAAAGGGGTGACAGTTTGGGAATACCAGCTGCTGTAAACGTAATGACCAAGAATTGTCCACCGGTCTTCCAGGTTTGGGGGTTGGATGCAGGGCTAACAACCCTGCCCCGTAAAAAAAAAACAGTTTGTTACAGCTACAAAAAAGTTGCTGCCCTATTCACCATCTGGGTGTGATGGATAAACGATGATGAATATTTGATAATAGAAGGAAACTGTGAACAGCCATAATTGATTAAGTCATGAAGAAATGTGTTTTAAAGTAAACTGTGTAATAAACATGGAAGGGAGGAATTCCAGTGTACTCTTTTACGTATTCAGTGAGACGCTTATTAATTGTGACATGTCAGTAACAAGTACATAGGCAGTTTTATAGTGTGGTTCTTCGACACGTGATAAGTAACCAACTTCCTTCTGTCTGATTTTTACTCTACATTTTTTCTTCTATATCCAATATATACTAATCGGTAAAATCCTATTTACCAAGCCCACAACATAGGGAAATTATAACTAACGTCTTTCGTTGTGCCATTAATAAGATACGTTATTACAAGAGACTAAGAGTTAAAAGTGACAGGAGATTGTAGAAAGACATGTTGACCGACGAAGAGAGACGGCACATGAAAAAAAAAAAAGAGAATTTCAATCGTAATTCGAGAAATGTTATTCATAGTCGTTTTTCCCATTGAAAAAGCATTACAAGCACTCAGTCCTCCGTTGGGAGATGCTTTAAACCCACTCACTCTTCCAGTGAGAAAATCTCTAAACCCTCAAAGTGTGAGAATCGTTACTCGATGTTCTAGTTGAAGGAGTGTTACACCCACTCGCTTTTCCCCTGTGAGAATCGTTAAACCCATATGTTCTTCCGGTGAGAGATTCGTCAATCCCACATGCACTTCCGATATGAGAATCGTTACACTCTTCCGGTAGGTAACCATTATCTCCATTCACTTGCATTTACAGCTGGAGAATTGTTACATCTACACAGTTGCTCACATTCGGAGTATTATTATAGCTATTCTCACTTCCGGTTACAGAATTATTACATCCAATCATTTTTTCCGGTTGCTATTTAACTAACAGAATTGATACACCTACATGTGATATATCCAGTAATTCATAAGAGTCGTAAGTACTGCAGCTGCAGAAATTCAGTGTTTTCCCTCAGGTTGAACCCAGCCTTCTATTTATTCATATAGATGGAGAAAGAAGAGATGAACACATACCTTCCCAAAAATATTAGCACGTACATGAATATAATTAATATTATGAATATAACTCGGCTACTATGATTCCTCAATCCGAGATGCGATTCATTATTCTACTTTATCATACAGATTTATCCCTTCCTTGTCAGTCCACGTTTTACGTAAACGCTCTACAAATATAGATTACTTTTACTTACGAAAACGAAACACGGAATAACAGAATATTTTCTATTGTAGCCGATCGCTTACCCACTATGCACTAAGAATTTGAATATAAAGCACCTAATTTCCCTTCAGTCTTTTGCTTATTGCTTTTTTGTTATTCATCTGACAAGTTGTTATATTTTCGTTATTCTTTCCCCTGCGCCATTTCGCAAACTTTTTCCCCATCTTTTCATCTCTGTCATTTTCAAAACACCTTCTCTCCGTCCTTTCCTCTGTTTTATTTACCATTTATTCTCCTGCATTACTTTTGTCTGTGTTCTTCTTCTTCTATGTGCCCTGTCCCTTCAGGACGTAGGCGATCATGGCTCCACGTCTCCCTATCCCTTGTGGCCCAGTTTAGTCATTGTCCTTCGGCTGCTTTTATCAGCAAACAAATTTTATTTGCCATTCACTGTAATCCTTAGAGACCGTTTACGAGAAAATCCTAGAGGATAAGTAGTTTTTTAAATAGTCACGCCTAGTTGTACTTCTTCTTCTTCTTCTTCTTCTTCTTCTTCTTCTTCTTCTATGTGCCCTGTCCCTTCAGGACGTAGGCGATCATGGATCTCCACGTCTCCCTATCCCTTGTGGCTCTTAGTATGTTTGCTCCTGTTGCTCCTGGCAACCCCCGTTCCGTCATTCACCCGACCAGACCCCGCAAATATGTTATCCGCTGCCTTCCTCTGTCTCTCCTTCCTTCTATCTGTTCAGTCAGTATCAGGTTCTCCAGGCTCTCCTTCCTCATTGCATGTCCCAGGAACTTCAGTTGTCTCTTCCTGATGCTCAGCATCAATTTCCTTTTTGTTGCCATTCTTTCTAACACCTCGTCGTTGCTTGTATGCTCAGTCCACGATATCCGTAGCATCCTTCTGTAGAACCACATTTCGGGCGCTTCCAGTTTTGCCCTCATTTTCGATGATATTGTCCAGCATTCGCAGCCGTATTGAAGAACTGACATCACGTAGCAGTCTAGCACTCTTTTCTTCGTTTCTATTGAGATTTTCCTGTGTGTTAGTATTTTGCTCATCTTCTGGAACGCGTCCTTTGCCATGCCAATTCGCCTTCGGATCTCCGTGTCTCATCCTTTCGTCTTTGTATTTTCTGCAACGCTCTGCGCGCTTTCGTTGTCGTTATTTCTTTTCTTTATAAATATATTTATATTTGTCTTAGTTCGACCTTGTTTTTTTCTTTTACTTTGTTTCGATTTTCTCTAGCTGTCTTACTGATTTTTTTTCTCACCTACGCTTTATATTCCTGCCTACTATATCGCTCCCATTTTTCATCACGTAGAAAGTGTAACATTCTAACACAGAATCAGGCAGATATTACACACTAGTTTGAAAAGTGTAACAGTAAAAGCAGATGTTAATTGTAAAGATCCTTTTTTCTCATATTTCTACTGTATAAATCTTTCAAGAAAATATATTCATTGATAGATCTTAACGACTGTATACGATGATTTTCATAGACTAATTACTACTAAATTCTCAGCATACACAAATATTTTCAAACGTCTTTATCAAGTATTTTGTACTAGTTGATATAAGAATTTCTCTTCAAAATTCATGATCTTCATGAATTCGTTGCATTATAGTTATGTAAATATTTTTCTGTGATCAATTGCTTCATATGATGCAGTGGATATCGGCTGGGAACGAGAAATCAGAGAACCGAGTTCGAATTCCAGTAAAATTTCTTGTATTCACTTACCCACAAATACTTTTGGGAAAGGTATCAATCCATCTTTTTCTCTAGCTATGAGTGAAATAACAGGACAAATTGGGTTCTATAGCCTTCATTGGCGACTAGTCTACCGCAGAAAGTAATGGCAACCAACTACGGGAAAATCTTCTGCCCAGTCAGTCATGTCTCTCTCGAGACGTGATCACCCAAGCGTGTATCACGTATGACACTTAACTGACTGACTAACTAATCTTCTTCTTCAGTTAGGATTAACAAATATTTTATTTTTAATATTGTTTTAAATAAAATATTTATTCTTTATATTGGTCCTTTTATAATGAATTTTTATATATACGGTTGTATTTGATCATATTAATAAAAATTAGATACATATGCAGTATTTACAATATGTATTTTTGTACTGTTGTCCTCAGCGTTTTGATCGTTGCGCTCCCTGGCATTCATCAGGTGTATATCGATCCAGGTAACCTACAGAGAATTCCTAGACGTACTCATTAAAAACAAAAGCAATTACATATTCTCAGACATTTACCATAAACCTACAGACACCCAACAATACTTCCATTTCCACCCTAAAAGTTGTCTAAAATCCACCGCCTACTCCCAGCACAACGAATTTACACAATAGTAACTGGCGAATCCCTTCGTAAAATACGCCTAAACTACGAAAAACACTTCAAATAAGAGTATACGCCATTCCACTAATAAACGTTAAGCGAGATACCAACGAAACTCTTTGTAACACCAAAGATGAACCGTAGGTAAGGACTATGGAAACATTCACCAATTTAACAAGGGGCCTTTCCAGGAAAAGATGCAGGAAATTCTGAAGTCGTCTAGGGGCTGTCGTTAAAACCAATGACGATTTTATTGGAGAAATGTACTCCTTAGCATTTCAACATATTTTTGTACAAATATTTTGGTAAATATATCTGTAAAAATGAGATGTCAGTGGTTTTTTTTTTTGGTTTTTTTTTTTGGTTTTTTTTTTCATTTTTGATCAATTTATACGACAATTCATTCATGGCAACTTATACATAAAACTAATTCCTTCAGACTAATACAGAATTCCTCATGCTTATCTGTCTGGAGGAAATGTCATAAAGAGCCGGAATTTAAGCATGATCCCTAGTTTATCAACTGATGCTGTAAAGTTTTAGTCTACTAAATTGCTTTGATATTTAGAAAAAAACCCTTTACACTTCACCATTTAGCTTTTTTTTTTCCTATTGCTAATATTTTATCTTTCTTGCAAATGTTGCTTAAAAGAAATACAGATAAGATGATTATGGAGAGACTTGATCCCCCACGTCTTTAAGAGGCGCGGCCCATGAAATAAGAATTAGAAATGCATTGTCTTGACTATTCTAGGGAATGAAAGTGGATTATTTTCCCGTACCGTTTCCAGATATTTTCATTCAGATTTTTCTTTCTGTTATACTGGTTGCCAACCAAATCTATACAGCCCAGTCTACACTTATGTTTGACCGATTGCTTAGGATACTTGTTGATTAAAGTAACAATCTTGAATTCGATCTGGTTTTCGTATTCTACGGATGTAAACTTGGGCCAATATCAGAGGAGTGCCATTTGAACACTTTAACGCGCCACAATAAAGTAACAATGATTGATTCTTATACACATGTATATACTCCGAAAGTTTTAATTTCAGTTCTTAGTTTCATATTACCATCATCTACTTTTAGAGGGTTTTGAGGAATTATAGCAATGCCAAAAGGCAAATACGAACACATTGACATTATCTTGTAGTATAATATATAATTTGAACAAAAATATCCTTGTGGAATCGGGATTCGACCGAAGCGATTGCGAGTTTTAAATGCAAGCTGAGACGATATAAAAATGTAAATAACATCTTCTGTTCATTTATTTTCTATCCTTTACCACAAATATCTTAATTCGTTCTTATTTCGATTTTCTTTTTTACTTTATTTTACTCACGATGGGAATTTAAAATCTGCCACTATTGACTCTGGCAGGGGAGGTTAGTTTTAAATATATCTCTCCAGAGACCATTCAGACAATTTTCAAGAAACAAAATGGATTCTCTGGAAATATTCCTTCTTGAAAGTATTATCTCTAACTTACTTATGTACGGCAACATTATCTCATCCATCAGGGGAAAATTGTTCCTAACACTCGTTATACATTTTTTCTATTGTGGGAAGAAAGAGAGTAAAACCAAAAAGGAAAAAATGTGTGTACACAGAGAATGTAGTAACTTGCCGTGTGAAATATATTCCTGCTTCGGGCCGTAACACGTTGCTAATAGCAGCGCTTCCTAGCTACATAATTTTAAAAGAACTAGCAGACTGTCTGCAATATTAGTTTCCTCATAAACCATTCACTTTTGTAATATTGTCTTAAAATCAATAAATATTTATAAATAAATTGAACCATTAAATTAGTACGAGTTATTATAAATACAGAATATAAAGTCAGAATATTAAAATTTATTAATACGATCTCATCTATTCATGAACAATCATTATCATAGAAATTAAAATGAAAGAAAATTGCACGGAGCCATGACCGCTTACGTCTTTTAAAAAATTTAGGCAAGTTAAAATATTAGTTACACGGTCTATTCTTTATTATTTTATGGGCCATGGTCCTTGAAGTTAAAGTTGATTGTGGCTCTCTACAACTTCCTATCTATTCTTCCTGTAGGTAACTTTTTACGCTTTAGCACCTTTCGTTGTTTCTGTTTTATCGCCATTCACACAACTCTGTAACGCTTCTCTTACATACAATATACACTTTGAGTGTTAAATTATAGAGGCCACCTTCCCTCACTATGTATCCAAAAATACGAACAATCTCTTTCTGATTGTAAATATAAATTCCCATGGTGTACATTTCTTTATGTTTTCTTCATTGTTGATATATTCTGCCCATAGTATTGTGAACATTCGGTAGAATCACATCTCTGTCGCGTTTTTATACCAGTCATTATTACTATAAACAACAAAAAACAGACTCATCTACTTGCTTGAGTATGGGTAATCTTATAAATATTAAAAATTGATATTCTAAATACTGTCTTTTATTTCGACTCAAATGCTCGTTGACATCAGTAACAAAGATACAACTATTTCAACCCCGAAAGAGGTAAAGAAGATTATTAGTATATGTAAAAAAGTAAAAGTAAAAATAAAAAAATGCTGTAAAAATTATTTTAAAATCAAAGATTTTCAATCGATTAGTGTATTTTGTTTCTGTGTGCAAATTCTTTTCAGAGATTTTGGGAATCACACATTATGCATAAATCATACACTTTCCAGAATTTTATCACCAGAATCTCTCTTGCACATAAGCCTACCGTTCGTTCATGCATTGAATATTGCTCACACATCTAATCTTCTGCTTCCACTATGTACTTAGATGATATTGATAAAATACCAAGAAGAATATCCAATATTATTGTTCAGGTTTCAGTCACTTCCCTGCCGCCTCAAGATAGCATCCATGTGCATTTTCTGTAAATATTTTAACGCTAATTATTCTGAGAAGCTTTCCTCTTTACAACCTAGAATTTATGAATGTAAGTGCACCATTAGATCAGCGACAATATCTGCTCATTTTGCAGTTGATATGACGAGATGTAACCGTAACTTCTATGCTAACATTTTTTCTCTCACCTTTCTCGCTTATGGAACTCTCTTTCAGCCTCTTGCTTTTTAGTGAACTTTGATCTCCAGAAATTTAAATGAAACGTCAATCGCTGTCTTCTATTGCCATACTTATGAAAAACATCAAAAAAAAAAAAAGATTATTTACAAATATGTAGAATTGTAGTAGAATAGCTTCAGGTAGTGAATAACTTTCTGAAATATCTCAGGGAAAGATCTCTCTCTCTCTCTCTCTCTCTCTATATATATATATATATATATATATATATATATATATATATAGTTCTAATGCAAAGAAATTTTCATTTTAACTGAGCAGGTTCATGCCGACTTCGGAATTTCATGAGGAAACCGTTATGATTTCTTCACTTATCGGGGCTGGTTTAATTTTTCTGCTTCTAAAACTACCAATGCTCAATCGCTCCGCCGCTATCAAGTACTTGCGATAACAAAAAAAAATATGCTTGCCAAAGTGCCGCTTATCAGCAAAACTACTAAAAAGCCACAAACTATCACAACCCAACACTATATATATTTGTGCGTGCGTGTGTGTGTGTGTGTGTGTGTGTGTGTGTGTGTGTGTGTGTGTGTGCGCTCGTGAGCGCGTGCTTCGGCGAAAAACTTCATATATAAATAAAGTATATCTGTAAAGACAATATAAATAAAAGACCCAAGGAAAACGATTTTTTCTTTTTTTTTTTGCAAACACATTTCGACTTCCCAGGTAAATGTGGAGATTTTATTTTGCAAATTTTATTCCTACATGGAAATGAAGTAAAGGAAAATATCGTTTAGATGTCAAATTTTCAATTTAAAAACGCTCTAAAACATTCTTAAAAAGCTAAACGTGCAAGGAAAAGAAAACTATGTATGGAAGACGCTAAGTGATATAATATATAGCCTAATAAAAGAAAATGGGTAAATATTGTTTTTGAATTATTATTTATTTATTTTTATTTTAATGTTGTGATTAATTATTTTCATTGTGTAATTTTATCTATGTAGTAATCTATTTATTTTAAACATTTAAAGATTTTGAGTTAACCATTATGTTTTCTTTTTTTTTTTTTTAGATTTTATGGCCTGTATATTGGGAAAGGAATATTTATTTTAATCAAAGTGATATTTGAAATAATCCATGGAGTAAATTCGCATTTTCGAAAGATTAGACAATTGCAGTTTCAATCATTTTCATTTAAGTAAGTTATTTTTATCTTTTAATAATCATCGTATTCTTGAGATGATGTTGTGGTTGAAATTATTTCTGCCTATAACTAACGCATCGGATAAATTTTTATGTAAGAGATCTTTCTTATGTCCAAAAAACAATTTTTTATTTCTCCAAGTTTCACCAAAATATTTTAAGGAACAGCCATGACGGTTTATTTTATATATGCCAGTTTCAGAATTATTTTTATTCTGGGCATTTTTGGTACTCATCACGTCCATAATTATTATCACGTTGTAATCATTTTAATATCATTTAAACTGAATATATTGTTTTGAATCTTCGATAATAAAAAGTTAATATTATATGCCAATTGTATCTAGTTTTTTATTATTATTATTATTATGTCATTTTTCATCATATTTCGATTTCTGCTTTGGTCTCACTACCAACCAAGTCTGCGGGGAGACCTAAGGCAGGTAGTGGCGTGTTGTTATGGCTCCATTTCATGTTTTTCTATCTTCCCTATCATCTCCAGCATTACATAGATAAAGTTTTCCTTAGTGTGTGGGCTGTACTTAATAAGACAATTTTTTGTATGTCTCTTAAGCTGGGGTTTCCAGGGATTCTTTCAATGTGTTGTTTTGTTCCATTTTTTATCATTCCAAGTGCACCTACTATCACTGGCACAACTCTTGTTTTCAATTTCCACATTTTTTCTATTTCAATTTCCAGGTCTTTATATTTTGACAGTTTTTCAAATTCCTTGATTGCTATGTTACAATCCGCTGGACAAGCCATATCAATTAATAGACAAGTTTTCTCCTTCTGGTTTTGAACAATAATGTCTGGCCTGTTTGCTTCAATTTTTCTGTCTGTGTAGATGGTGTAATCCCATAGAATGGTTACATCTTCTATTTCTGTAACCGGTGCTGGGTGATGTTCATACCAGTGTTTGCCTACAGCTTTTCCATAATGTTTGCACATTGTCCAATGTAAATATTGCCCAACTCTATCGTGGCGATTTTTATATTCGTTTGGGGCAAGCACAGAACAGCCTGAGATTAGGTGGTCTATTGTTTCTTGGTGTTTATCACAAAACCTGCATTTTGGATCCATATTATTATGCATAATATTTGCCTGAAAGTTTCTCGTGAAAAGACTTTGGTCTTGTGCTGCAAGTATAAATCCTTCAGTTTCAGACTTTAATCCAGATGCACGTAACCATCGATGAGTATTAACTTTGTCAACATTGGATTTATTGGCACGTACTGGATATTGGCCATGCAGAGGTTTGTCTTGCCAGCGCTGTTTCATCTTTTCAAGAGCTTTATCTTTGGCTTTCATTTTCATATTTTTTGCCGAAATAGTTGGTTCTTGGCTTCTGTTTTGCTTTTCTACAGAATCTACTAACTGTAAATCTTGTTTGTATTTACTGCCTTCTTTTATTATTGAATATTTTTTCTTTCTTTCTTCATGTTGCCTTACTAATTGTATCATCCAATCCTTTGTTGTTTCTATGTATGTTAGTAAGCCAATAGTTGTTGTCTTGTATGACAATTCCAGCTGAATAAGACCCCTTCCACCTTCTTTACGGGGTATGTATAGACGGTCTACATCAGCCTTTGGATGATGCATCTGATGCTTAGAAAGAAGCTTTCTTGTTTTAGCAACCATTCGTCTGATGTCGTTTAGAGTCCAGTTTAAGATGTTGAAGCTATATTGGACAACTGGGATTGCAAGGCTATTAATGGCAATAACTCTATTCTGTGAATTTAATTCAGTTTTTAATATTATTATTATTATTATTATTATTATTATTTTGTATGTTTTTCTTTTAGGATTGTGAATGAAGCAGTAATAATATTAAAGATTTTAAAATGTTTTCTGTATATATTTCTTTGTCAAGTATTAGGGGCTCATAAATAAAATCCTATAACTATTCCAGATGTTGTTCTGCTATAGTAATGGGTATTTTTCCTGTTGGTAGATTTTATGCAAACCTTTAATAGAGGATTTTATTGGGTCATTTGATGATTTGTATTAAGGTAAACTAAAACAAATGATTCAGTGTCAAAAGCACAATCTATTATGTGTTCAACGCGATTGTTTGTTTAGAAGGTCGGGTAAAATTGTAACACGTCGATATATCATTAAAGTATCATCTACGAATTTGTATAAAAAAAAACTTACAAGAATTTTATTACAAAGTATTTTAAAAAAAAACACTTTTTAGAAATTCTAAAACGAGATAAGTTAAAGTGTTACTAAGACTGAGATAATTTTTTTTTTAAAGTACCGAAGATGAAAAATCGTTGATTAAGTAATTGATTGGTACATTTTTACGATCCTATGTGTAAGACGAGGTAATTTTATTTTTGTTTTCATTAAATGTATTTTTAGTAAATTAATGATTTCCTTGCTGGAAAATTTTGTAAAGATTTTATATCGAATAGATATTTGGGTGCTTACGTATTATCGGGAGGACCTTTAAAAAAACGACTCAAAAATTAAAGTAAATTATTTATTGAAACGGTTAAAACAATAAAATAACATTACATTTGTAATTCCGGAGGCCAGAACGTCGCAATTGCTTCCAAAAGTGACTCAAAGACATCAGTACAGGCAACATGGTTCCGCCACATGAATTCAGCCAAATACGACTCCAAATGGTGACGTGCAGTGCCACAGTGCTTCTTGTTTCGCCACTTTGTCGATCCCCATAGGCGTTCCACTGTCTGCGTATGAGCCCCGGTGTTCGAATCCACAAAGTTGTACTTGTGGTTGACGTTGAGGTGATGAAAGCCTGATTTTTCCAGTTCCTTGGTGTTATAAGCGGGGAAAAAAAAGAAAAAGTAAAAATCAAAGGTCCTCCCGATAATACGTAAGGACCGATATTTTGTCTTTTGTATTACTTTTTTAATTCATTAATAAGAACTCTAGAGTTTTGTTTTATATGTGTGGTGTTAATTGTGCCAATCTAGTTGTTAAAAGTTGGGCTAATGTACCGGCTAATTTATTTGAGGTGCTACCCTAATATAATGGGTTTCATCGTAATATATGTCTTTTGTACTTTTAGTAATCCATAAAATATGGGTGTTTTCTGTTGGTGTTCGATTAGTTTTAAACATTCATTTTTTAATAATTTCTTGATTTCATGTTTAAATTTTAGTATAAGTATCTCCACTCATTTTCGATAACTAACTTTTAAATTGAGTTTTTAAAAATAAAAACGTTTCCTTGAAAATTTTATTTTAGTTTTGATTGAAAGATAAGTAATTAAATTTACTATTGCCAGTAAGTAAAATACTCTGTTGTATTTCAAACATAAAAGGAATTGATTAAAACATAATTTTTTTTACATTTTCAATTTTTCAGCCATATTTTAGCAATCGACACACTTGTAAACAAAAGTTAATTCTCGGTTTTAAAATTCTTGCAAAAATAAAATATACATATTCGACACGTTATTTTTAAAAAAATAGCAAATTTAATGTTAAATTAATCTGATTGACACAAGTATTACTTATTTGTCGCATGAAATTTAGAATAAAACTACTTATTAATCACAGATTTAAACTTTTGATTTGTCCGCCTTATTTGAAATATGTTGACAGCTCGCCAGATGCGAGATAAGATGAATGTATGACGATTACAAGTGACGTAATTGTACTAATTTCTTTCTGGTAAGGGGAAGAAACACTGAAATACATGACCTTTTAATGTACACATAAAAAATTGTCATACATAAAAAACTTCAAATACACAGAAAAATGAAATGTATTTTTAAAATATGATGGCTAGATGATTTGTATTAAAATTTTTAATTTTCGATTAGGAAATATAATCTTTACTTTATAACCTACCAACCTAACGTCTACAAGATTTTCTATATAGCTAGGAGGATATTTATTTTTAAGAACATTTTCTGACATCCGGGGTTTATTAAGACCACCCTGTTTATTAATTTCATAAATTTTACCTCTAATTTTATAAGTACTTCCGTCTACTTCATATTAAAAAGAACTCTGACTCCAAACGGTTTATTAAGACTTCTCCTTTCACTAGGCACCGCAGAGGTTTTGTCAATCTTTAAAGTTTTGCACATGTAGGTTTGATAAAAAGAAATAATTAATGCAAGGGATATAACACTAGCAGAGTAAAAGGTTACGAATATATTAAACCAAAACATTTGGCCTATTATATAGTATGTGTGTAGATTTTAGCGACGACCATCGTTCTTCATATCTTGTGAACTATTGCTGAAGAAACACCAACAAAGAAATATTCATGATAACAAAAGTCACCTTACTTGAAGACATTCAAAAGCAGCAGAAACTAAAATATGTAAGACATGTAACTTGAAAAGTTACTAATGCCATAATCAAGAGGTTGACATTCCACACTACTTCGAGTAAAAGGTTAAGAAAGAAACCCCCATCAATTCTGCAAAGAGGACTAATAGTGACTGGAGTTGTGAAATTTATTTTCTTGAAAAAAATGTTTTAATGGAAAGATTTTATGACTTTCAAACGACATTATTATTGAATGCTTGATCCATGAAAACCGTATATTTTCTTAAGAAACGGAAAATCTTACTATTATGATTAACATTACCATAATGGTTATCCTAGTATTAATAGTAACATAAAGGTAAATGCAATTTCGTTCAAAATTGAGGCGTTCTTTTTAGAAACGAATGTCACCAAACTAGCATTATGGAAAGAATATCAATTCACTGATCCGTTAAGTTATCACTCAAAATTCTGAACATAACTGAGAAATATGTCACATACCTTTGATGTGACAAAATTTCAATGAACAATAAGAGGCGTTGCTTGATGTGCAATAAAATATTGTGGTTGAAAGTATAAAAAAAAAGGGAAAATGCAAATGACACAATTCTCAGCCGACAAATAAATTATCTGCGTTAATTCTTAAAAGTGTATTGTTACTTCTTTTGTGATTTAATTTACAGGTTGCTTGTTGATGACCTAATTGAAAATGCAGACACAGGAAATTATACTGACTAGCTTTCAAATTGAGACACCTAGACCGACATGGAAGTCATCTACGCAGTCAGTTATCAAGTACATTATGTCGATTTTCTTATTAAGAAATAATGACTTATAATCTTTTTAAACTTTATAAATTAGTAGGAAATACGAGAAATATATCATTCACATTGCAAAAGTTTCTAATACCTTGGCTATCAAATGAAAATTAATTTAATTTTTATCACTTATATGAAGAAAATTGTTTCACTCTCATTATCTCTTTCCTTGTAACTCACTGTATGTGTGTCTTTTTAAAATGTATAAACAACAAAACTTTTGAATTGAACCAAAAACTGAAGTTTGGTAAACTTCTGTTTCCTTATCTCGAAAAGGCGTTATATATATATATATATATATAAACAGATTTTTTGTGGTACAGAAATTGAATATTGCTTTAAAAGTAATAATTGTTTATGTTACAGGGCATAATGAGAATAAAATTTTAAAACAACAGGTTTCGCTCCCGCACCTCAAGCACAACGTCATATATGCTTACACCTTCTATACAGACATAGAGAAACATAGATACACAGCAAGTTTCTGTAAGACATAATGTGAACAGACTCTACAACTTCCAAACTGAAAAGTGAACGTGAATTGGCCAATACGAAAAACCAACCTACGTTAAAATCTATGCTACACTTTTTATTTTTTTATAAGATTCATTTCTCACACCTCTTACATTTTACATTCTTCCAACTAAAAACTTTGATGAGCGGAAGTGAAACTGGTTGTTTTCTGTTTTAAATTTCATCCTCATAATATCCTGAAATAAAAACAATATTACTTTTTAGAACAATATATATATATATATATATATATATAAACAATATATCGCTCATTCAGTAACGAATTAGAGCACTCTGACTACTGGCGCATGATACATCAGACGCTAAAAAGTCTGCCGAGCGCCCATAGCTCAAAGGTAAAATCGCCGACTGACGTCAATTCGGTTGGGTTTCAATTCTGAGTAAAAGCAATCGAATGGTCTAACCGTACTGATGAGCTGTGATACAGCGAAACAGATCTGTCTGCAGATGACTATATAAACAATATATATATATATATATATAAGGAAAATCGAAATAAAAGAGCATTTATACTTAAAATCAGAAATACTCAATTTAAATTTATGTGAGACATAATGAGAAAAGAGACTTTGGAGAATTTGACACTCACTGAGCATATCAAATGTAAAAGTGAAACATCGAGTAGGTTACTCGATGTTTGTAAAAATAGACAGAATATAGACAGTCTGTAAAAATAGACAGAATTGGGAAATAGGAATGATAAGAAAAAAACAGTGCTAAGAGCTAAAATGATATAAGGTAGTAAAGTGTTATAATCGCCTATTTTCTGAAGGAACACGACACATAGAAAATGTCAAGAAAACGTTGTTATTACCGCATGATATCCTAAACTTGTTTGCACTTTGTTTTGATGTGATTTGATAACGTTCACATTTTGATCTCAGTTGAAGGAATAGATTCAATAATATTGTATCATTTCAAAAATTATAAATATACTTTCAATTGTTCATAGAACGAACGATATACTAAGTTAAAATTATAAAAACATCCTAGAAAATACAATGGCCAAGTCAAAAATTTTTACGTTTCTTGTTTCAGTGTGTATTTGGTTAATTGTAAAAGAAAAAAAAACAATCTCGTGTGTGTAACTTTTCACGGAAATTTTGTTTAATTGCTTTGGAAGTCAAGATTGAATCCATTTAGACATCACTGACTTCAACACGCCTATGCCAATTTCTAATGTTTTCTACAATCAGTGGATCTGGAATTTAGGTTTCCTCTAGTATAAGCTCCCACACCTAACTTTAGACAAGTTTGAAATCTGATACTGCAAAGAAAGTTCTTATTCGTGGTTCCTTAAGATCAGATAATAACCGTAAGCAACACAAATTATAAACTACTTCAAAAATATGTTAAAGTTTTTTTTTTAAAGAAGGGCGTTTATTTCTAATCAGCTTAACATGGCAAAAACTGAGTGATCGACCTCATCAGTGAAATTATTCATTAAGTTTCAGTTAACATGTTGGTCATATCCAAATCCTTCGCTAGTGGTTAGTACATAAATCAGTGTTATTATTTACTAAACATACATTAGTATTTAGTACAAAAACTACAAATTTGGATCGCACTCACTAATAATTGTCATGACTAGTTTGCTATTAGTACCTTCATAAACAAGTATTTTCAAGAAATAAAATCTTCAACGATCGGGAGGTGTGTACTCTAAGTCATTCCATAAAGTTTATAACATGATGCTAAAAAAATTAGTAATTCCTAATATTTTGTAAATTCATACGTTTAACTCAGAGGAAAGAATTTCTACATGGTTGACATTACACGCATTGAACTGTCGCGTTCCGTGTTGTCACTTCAGATCCCGACGCTTCGTCATAGATTGTATCAATAAAGGTCAATTTCTTTTTCATATTCGCTAAATACAAGAGGGACAGACGTGGTAGCATCGATTCTAGGAGGTAGCACGAGGAAAATGGCTAGGAGGACGCTTAGGATTTCGTTATGTGCTAGTAAGGAATATGAATGTGGGAGACATGTTAACTCTTCAAAATTCTTGTAGAGCCCTTCTCATTTTACGCCAGTTTCTTCTTATATGAAAAACTTCGGCAAAGTCAACTATTGCTGTGAGAATTTCCTTCTCATCACTAATTTGCTTTTATAGCCCAGGCTCCGTATTTTTATTAAAAGATTTTGATTTACATTATCTTTAGCGATTTTTATGACATTTCATCAAGAAGTCATCAGTTTCGGGTCGATAACTATTCAAATCAATCATTTGGTTCTGTGGAAATAATTCACAAAACATGTTTTTTTTTTCCAATCCGAACCATGTCCATTACCTCACCTTCTTTGAATGAAGACGAGATCTTGATAAAATTATTAGAGGTTATTTCGTTGGTTAGGAATTAAAGGAGGTATTAATGAGAGAGTCTATTTTACTTACAAATGGTGACGAAAGAAGGGTATTCCGAAACAATATTCCGATTTTATATTTTGGAAAGTGAGCTGGGTCAGAAATTTTTAATAGTATAATACAATATAAATCTTTAGAAAACTATTTTGCTGTATAAAAACATTACAAAGAATTGTACAGTAGATTGCAGATTATTTTACTGTAAAAATGCATTTCAGTTCTAGCAAAATTATATATGTAATATTAATACCAATTTTTTCTAGAATAACCATCGATACTTTTACTTCCAAAAATAATTGGAATTCAAGAAGATTGTTATTTAATTAAGAAAGATATAACTAACAGAATAGAATTATTAAATGTCTAACTGGCTCTTCAAGACGACATGTTTGCTACAACAAAACTTTTAAATCGTCTACTTGTGTGAAATACTTAATCCGCAATTGCGATTAATAAAATCAGCATTATCCGAATGTTTCGTATTCTACAAGTGGAACAGTCTTTTCCCAATTATTTGCAAGACATTCTTAGATTCCGCTCAAGCAAAGGGTGTGTATTAAGAAAATATCTTAAGAAATTATCAACACTAAAATGTTCTAGAAAAAAGAGGAATCGAGGAAAAGGCTA
This sequence comes from Ascarosepion bandense, assembly GCA_037127315.1. Lineage (NCBI taxonomy): Eukaryota > Metazoa > Mollusca > Cephalopoda > Sepiida > Sepiidae > Ascarosepion > Ascarosepion bandense. The sequence goes on from JBBBDQ010000833.1 coordinate 1,674,491, forward strand.
CAGTAATAATATTTGCTCATCTCAGACACCAATCGTTTCGTTGGATGCAGAAAGCATGTTTCTTGAAAAGAAGGAATTGAGTAAATCTTTTAAAAATGAGTTATACAATTATAGACTATGGCTATTAATTTGGGTCGAAAGTTCAATACTTTGCAAACCCCACAAGACATTTGTAAATTTTAAAAGTAGTTTTCTTCTTTATTATTCATGGGAAAAATTTCCTATTTACAATTCAATTTATGTATGCAATGGATGGTGTCAGACCTGTTCATAAATATCTAAAATTGTCAACTTTATACAACCACTTCCTTAGATCAATGCTGAAAAAAAGTTTTCATCGAGAAAAGCCTGGAGGTCTTGACAAAGGTAATACTTATTTGAACATTGTAGATTGGCACTGACGAATCCCTAACAAAGAATTGTACCAAATAACAGAATCCACATCACCTGAGAACTATCAACAGCTGCAACAATTAAAATTAGGTTACCTCCACTCATTTTCAATAACTAACTTTTAAATTAATTAAATAAAAAAAGTTTTCTTGAAACTTTTATTTTAGTTTTAATTTAAAAAAGTAAATGATTAAATTTACTATTTCCAGCAAGCAGAACATTCTGATGTATTTCAAACAGAAATTATATTGATTGAAATCTAAAATTTTTCAGCAGTTTTTTTTTTGTTTGTTTTTTCAATTTTTCGGCCATTTTTTAGCGATCGACACATGTAAACAAAAGTTAATTCTCGGTTTAAAATTATACAAAAATAAAATATACAACTGTGGCACGTTATTTTTGGAAAATTAACGAATTTAATGGTAAATTAATCTGATTTACTTACTGATATTACCTATTTACACCATGAAATTTAGACTAAAACTATTTTGTAATTACGGAATATTGATCTTTCTGACCTTTCCCGTATGATTTGACATGTGACGACAAGCAAATGCAAGATAATCTTTATGTCTATGGTGATCAGTAGTGACATAATTATCCAGGGAATGAAACAGTGAACTACATGACTTTTTAATGAACACACAGAAATTATCATACAAAAAAAAACTTCATATACACAAAATATTAAGTTTTTAAGATGGCTTCATGATCAGTTTTATTGTTGTTGTTTTTTGTTTTGTTTTGTTTTTGTTTTGTTTTTTGTGGTGTTTTTTTTTTTTAGCTGAGGCACCTAAAATGGATAGCACATGTAACTCAGATATAAAATAATTCCATACCCAATAGTTGGCGTTTCACACTACTTCAAGCGGATGGTTAGGAAGAAAACCCCATTAATATAGGAAAAACCTTAACAGCCACTAGACTTGAGAAACCTACTTTTCTTAAAAATTGTTTCAATGGAAGGATTTTATAAATTTCAAGGGAAAGCAGTAAAGACTGTTCGGTCAATGAATGTCGAATATTTCCTTGTCAGCAATTGTCTATTATTACTGTTACTAAAAACAATTTTGACGAAAACCTTTTTTGTGTTAATCGGTACCAAGGGCTGAGTTATACGGCTAGAATTGACCTATTTATTTTCATTTCGTGATTGTATGCTTCACACTACCGAGAACTCACGTATTAACGAAAACAATCATATAGCTGTTAATCTGACCTAATTCCTTTCCTTTGAAATGTTATATTTCTTTGCCTCACAATGCCGAGAACTCACGTATCGACGAGGACAGAAGCTTGTAGTTATTAACGTGACCTAATTTATTCCTTTTCCTCATTTTATATTCCTTTGTTTTAAAATGCCGAAAACTCATTTATTAACGAATATAGAAGCTAGTTATTAATAAACTGACCTAATTTCTTTCAGATATTTATTTCATATTCATTTGTTTTGCACTCCGAGAATTCCCATATCGACGAGGATAGAAGATTTTAGTTTTGAATTCGGAATTATTTCTATAATTTCATCATTTCCATTTATTTTACTAACCTTGTACAAATATAAATGTTTTGAACTTGACTCAGATTCCAAACTAGACTTACAAGTCACGTTTGTAATTTTAGTTGTCTCAATGCAACAATATCTTTCCTTCATGTAAAATTATTAAGAATTTTATTAATATTACCATTAACCATGATAATTAATTATATGACTATTACTTATTTTTACTCAGTGAATTTTCAAACTATCGTGTATGTGATTATTTTATCTAAAGATCATGCAACTGCAAGTTTCTCACTGCTATAGTTCTCCAAGGTTTACCTGCGGATCACAGTAATTCTATTGCATGAGGCTGTTTTGGTCAGATTGTCCAATTTTTTCCCACCTAAATTCTTCCATTTGTTTGTTCTTACCACCCTATCACTAGTTCCAAATATCTCTTCTCCCTCACTCTGCATCTCTTTCCTTTTCTTTTTTTACTCTCTCACTAGTTCATAATTTATCTTCCCTCTCACTCCTCCTCATCTACTTTTATGGTTAAGTAAGGAAGATTTTTACGCTGTGATCACAGTTTTAACTTCTTCGATGAAAAAGAAAATCTACAAGAAATAAGGGAAAATATACGTACACATAATTTAACGATCAGTCCAAATATTAGGGAAGCGTTTAAAGACAAGATGGGAAATGCGATATCGAGATTTGAACGAGCATTTGACTAGTGAGAGAGACGTTCCAAAAGCTAATCAAGATGCTGAGAAACGGAAAAATGTCATTAAAAACAAAGAAAAGAATGCTGAATTTCTATGAAGCATTCATTTTCTTATATGCCAGTATATGTTAGACGTTTTCTTAGACTCGATATATATATATATATATATATATATATATATATGTGTGTGTGTGTGTGTGTGTGTGTGTGTGTGTGTGTGTGTGTGTGTTTAAATTATATTGCTCCATTTCCTCGGATTAGAACTGAGTATAATTTTGCATATATATATATATATACATATATATATATATAACGTAGGTCGCCTAATAACTCGTTTACAAAATTAGAATATATATATATATATATATATATATATATATATATATATTCTTTTGTAAACGAGTTATTAGGCAACCTACGTTTCTGCCATGTGGTGTCTTCAGGTAATTTGCAATAACTGATTTTACCGGGGTTTTTTTAACGCTTACTTAACGGGGCATATTTGAACGCGCAATTTTTAAAATTTAAAAAAATATATAACGTTTTTATCCATGGTTGTATAAACCTAATAGGTATTTTATGGTATGGCTACATATACTATTAATTTTTGTTCTTTCATTCAGAAATTCATTTTTGTTTGGAAATTTTATTATGACCAAAATCTAATTAAATAATCAATAATTATATATATATATATATATACTCGACCGTTGTTTTACCTCCATCCCAGACTCCTGCACTACCAGGCAACTCTGCCCCCTTGGAAACTCTGACCACGCCGTAGTCTCCGTAAACATATCAATCCGCACTAACTCTACCCAAGAAAACCAGACCAGCAGAATATCATACTGCTACCAAAGAGCCGACTGGGACTCGTTCAGGGACTTCCTCTGCGACGTCCCCTGGAACAACGTCTTTGATCTTCCTGTCGAAAACTGTGCCTCCGAAGTCTCCTCTTGGGTTAAGGCTGGCATCGATGCTTTTATCCCTGGCAGAAAATTCCAACTAAAACCTAATTCGTCCCCCTGGTTCTCACCCGCTTGCTCGGCCGCTATTGCCCACCGGAACCATTTCTTCCGGTTCTATCGAAGCTGCTCGTCGAACCAAAACAGGCGCCTTTTCACCTCAGCACGGAACAAGTGTAAAAATGTACTGAACGAAGCCAAGAGGGCGTTTGCTACCAGAATTAGGCAACGCATAGCATCCTCTAAGTTTGGCTCCAAAGATTACTGGCGTCTCTGCAAAAGCGTGCTCAGCAGGAACAAGACTTCAATACCCCCACTAATCAATGAATTTGAAGTTCTCACCTCCCCAGCCGACAAGGCTGAATGCTTTGCCCGTAGATTCTCAACCAATTCGACACTGGACTCGTTAGGAATACCTACACCAGACTTCCCACCCAGAACTAAGGCTAAACTAAATAACGTCCACATTTCACCCTCGCTGGTCGCCAAGATAATTGCGCAACTTGACCCACACAAAGCGAGCGGCGGTGACGGAATCCCAGTCATAGTACTGAAGAAATGTGCCCCAGAACTCTCCTCTGTCCTCTCTAAACTCTATAACCTCTGTCTATCTGCTTCCTGCTTTCCTGCCTGTTGGAAGTCCTCCTGCGTAGTACCTATATTTAAGAATTCTGGCGAACCCTGAGACCCCGCCAATTACCGTCCTATTAGTCTCCTTCCAATCTTTGGCAAAGTTTTCGAAGCCATTATCAACGCCGAGGTGATTCAGCACCTTATGACCAACGGGCTTCTCCCTGACAAACAGTATGGGTTTTGCTTCACCAGGTCTACTGCTGATATGCTAACGACCATTACCGAGTACATATACCAGGCACTCGACAAGAATGGTGAAGCCCGAACCGTTGCCTTGGATATCTCCAAAGCATTCGACAGGGTCTGGCATGCTGGCCTCTTGTGCAAACTGCGGAGCTATGGGATAACTGGACATCTGTTTGACCTCATCCAGTCTTTCCTCTCTAACCGCACATTAAAGGTGGTATTAAATGGGCATTCCTCCCAAAACTACCAGACGAACGTGGGCGTCCCTCACGGTTCTATCCTAGGTCCCACGCTCTTTCTGATCTACATTAATGATCTCCCCGACACCATTAGATCCCAAGTTGGCATGTATGCCGACGACACAACAATCTACTCCCGCATCGATCAGAAACCAGGTCTGGACGACAAAGTGAACCTCGCTGCCGCACTTGAAAGAGATCTCCAATCCGTAGTGACCTGGGGTAGGAAATGGTTGGTAAATTTCAATGCCTCCAAAACAAAGCTGTTATCAACTAACCACCAGAGACAATCGCATCTACCTCCCATTAGCATGGGACAGGCTAGCCTCCCAGAGAGTAAAATACTACGCCTCCTTGGCCTTACACTCTCGGCGGACCTCAAATGGAATGACTATATTGAATCCATTGCCAAATCTGCTGCTATGAAAGTCGGCTCCCTGTGCAGGGCCCGGAAATTTTTCCCACCTGAAACTATTCTGCACATATACAAATCTACCATCCGCCCGTGTATTGAATATTGCTGCCATATCTGGTCGGGTGCCCCTGCTGCTCTCCTTGGGCTTCTTGACAAAATACAAAGGAGGATCTGTAACGTGGTTGATACTGACTTGGCAGACCGGCTGCAGCCGCTCTCACACCGGCGTGATGTAGCTTCCCTGTGCCTCTTCTACAAGTACTTTCATGGCTTCTGCTCCGATGAGCTTAGATCACTGGTGCCGCCTAAGCACGAATTTACACGAGATACTAGATTAGCAACTAGGTCCCACCCTTTTACAGTTAAACAAATAAGATGTAACCGTAAATTCTACTCCAACAAGCTTCTTTTCTCGCGCTTCCCGCCTGTGGAACTCCCTTCCACAAGTCTGCTTTTCCGACAGTTACAATCTCCAGGTGTTTAAATGTAGGGTCAATAGACACCTCCTATCACACTAACTCCTAACTATTCTCACAACACTCTCATCTACCCAACCCTCATTCTCGGTATCCTCACCCGCCTATCACCCACCCTCTGTTATTTCCTATATTTAATCAGCCTTTCTCCACTCTACGTAGTACCCTGCACAGTAGTGGCAGTGACATGCCTTGCTCGGGGTGAAACGCTTATAAAAATTTTTTTTTAAAATATATATATATATATATATATATATACACCGAAATTTTAAGGAAACTTACGAAATCGTATCAACTGAAATATTTATTTAGAGTTATTTGTTTGAACGTTATTTTTAGTTAATATCTATATTTTGTTTGTATTTTTTTATAAAATTAAACAGTACATTTATTATCCACCGGCCTGAATATTTGAGAAATCTTGTTTGGAAAATATCACTCATCCGACGGCATTACAATAATTCGAAACTGCAACTCCCATATACCGGGAGATGCCGCCATTAGATCTGTCGTAACTTAGCACGCGACCATAAAATATTTCATGGTAAACAAAGTTTGAATTAAGCCATATAAATACACATTTTCCTGATTTCTTCAGAACATTATTTTCTGCTCTGGTTTGTATCACAATGTAAATATAAATTTACTAAATTTACTACTTTAAGTAAGCACAATACTCTGGTGTACTTCAAACAAAAATTATATTGTTTGGAATCTAAAATTTTGAGATTTTTTAAAAACTAAAATACTTTTAAGCCATTTTTAACAATCGACACATTCGTAAAAAAAAAGTTAATTCACGGCTTAAAAATTTTGCAAAAATAAAATTTATATCTGTGATACATTATTTTTAGAAAATTATCAAATTTAATGTTAAATTACTTTGATTTACACAAGTACTATTTATTTATAGCATAAAACTTAGAATAAAACTATTTTAATCACGAAGTGTTTATCTTTCTGACCTTTCCTGTATGATTTGACATGTGATGACAGCAAAATGCAAGATAAGCTAAGTGTATGCTGACCAATATTGACAAAATTGCCCACATTCTTTCCCTGTAAGGGGAATAAATCGTGAAACACATGACCTTTTAATGTACACGCAGAAATTACCAGACAAAAAAAAACTTCAAATGCATAAAAAAATTAAAAATTATTCAAAAAGTACCATGACTTGACAATTTTTGTTAAACTTTCAATTTTCGATTAGTAAATATAGTATTAGTTTAATAACTTAATAACCTAAGGCCTACAAGTTTTTGAAGTATTATAATGTTCTTAATATACATTACTTATTAAAGTAATTAAAAACTTATCAAATTCAATTATGTCATAGTTTTATAGCACTTTTATTTTACTCTTGGGTACAGATTTTGAAGGCAAAATGTTTGAAAAAATAATAGATGTTTTACATTCGTCAATGAGTACTGAGTGTAACTAATTTAATCAATTTTCCCTACAAAATTTATTTTTTTTAAATTTCACGAATTTACGTTGAGATGGGGTAACAAATGTAAAAAAAAAAATTACCAAGATGTTTTAAAAATAATAATTTCAAAAATAAATTAATTAATTTGTTAATAAGTCCTGAAAGTTTAATTTAAGTTCTATTTCTTTTTCAAAAATTTCAAAATTAATGTATTTTTCATCGGAAAAACTGAGTTACGTAATATTAATATCCATTGCACAATCACATAACGATTTGGTTACTTGCTAACAAAAATTAAAACGAGATTTTTACCAAAAATTCGAACGTGTTGGGATTAAACAATTTTAAAAAAATAATATTAAAATATTTAATCTTTTCTCTTAATGATAACGTAAATATTTTGATGGAAAAATTTGCTTTTTCTAAGTTTGGGTCCTTTTTTTTATACTATGCTATTTTTAAAGCAAACAAAAAACAAACATAGGCGAAGATAATGTTACGAAATATTGCGGAAACTTGGTATCAACAGATATATTTATTTAAATTTATATATTTCTTCGAAATATATCACGGCATATGGGATTTTCAGGTTTAAGTCTTGCCAGAAGATATTTTTCTAATAAAATTTCTCGAATATTCAGGCTGATGGAAATTAAACATACTATTTAATTACAAAAACAGAAAAAACAGATTATCCACTCAATACGAGTATCTGCGGATATATATATATATATATATATATATATATATATATATATATATATATATATAGTTGCCTCCACTAAATCCCTGAAAATAACAGCATAGTATGAATAAATCAAAATATTTATATCATTATTAAGAGGAAAGATCAAATTATTTTCAATTTTTAAAAAAAAAATGTTAATCCCTTCTAAAGCTTTCGAAATTGTAGTAAAAATATTGTTTCGATTTTAGTTAACGGATAACGTTACGAGAATTTACAATGGAAAACGTAATATTACGTAACTTCTTTTTTCCCAGGTGACAAACTGGTTAATTTGGAGATTCTTGCAAAAATCAAATAATTGTCGAATTTTAATGAAACTTTCAGGACTTATTTACAGTTGAATTGAATTATTTTTGAAGTTATTATTTTTTTTAAATATTGGTAAAAATTTATTTTGTACATCTGTTACCCTCCTTCTACGTAAATTCATAAAATTTTAAGAAATTCAATTTTAGTTGGGAAAATTCGTTTTATTAGTTAACGCAGGACTCATTGGGATTGTAAATCATCTATTATTTTTTTGTAAATTTGGCCTTTGTTTCCGAAAATCTGCTCCGATAATAAAATTTAAAAATGCAATATAACTATGACATTATTTAATTTGGTATGTTTTTTATTACTTGAATAAAAAATATAAATTAAGGACATTATAGTTTGAAGAAAAAAAAATTCGATTTATAATGAAATTTTACAGGAATTGGTTTCATTTTTTTACTCTAATAATTTATAAAGTTTCAAGAATATTTTTAAAATACTGCAAAGATTTGTTGGAATTAGTTTAAAAACCTATTAAGAGAAGATTATACTTACTAATCGAAAATTTAATAAGTTTAATAAACATCGTCGTGCCTTCCTATTTTTAAAATAATTTTTAATTTTTTGAGCATTTGAATTTTTTTTTGTATGGTAATTACTGTGTGTAAATTAAAAGGACATGTGTTTCAGAGTTTCTTTCCCTTACAGGGAAAAATTGTACAATTATGTCACGTGTGATCGCCGTACACTTATGGGATCTCGCATCTGTCAACACATACGGTGGAAAGTCAGAAAGTTGAAGTCACTGTTTAAGAAATAGTTTTATAAGTAATGCTAGTGTTAATCAGATTAATTTAACATTAACTTTGCTAATTTTCCAAAAATCATGTGTCACAAATGTATATTATATTTTTACAAGATTTGTAACAAATGTGTCGACCGCTTAAAAATGGCCGAAAAATTGAAAGAAAAAAAAAATTAAAAATTTTAGATTCCAATCAATATAATTTCTGTTTGAAATACACCGGAAAATTTTGCTTACTGGAAATAGTAAATTTAATCATTTACTTTTCAATTCAAACTAAAACATATGTTTCAAGAATTTGTTTTTATTTTTAGAATATAATTTTAAAATTTAGTTATCGAAAATGAATGGAGGTACACACACACACACACACACACACACACACACACACACACACACACACACATATATATATATATATATATATATATATATATATATATTGAAATATAAAGCTCTACTTTGTATCGAGCACTCTTTATAAAAGTAAATGCTTGAACAGTGTGTTTTAAATCTACGTGTTCTATTACTTTCTTACAACGATTTGTGTGTATAGATACCATATTTAGCAGAAACCTTCTCACTGAGTACGAATGTGACACAAGTTCGGTTTTTTAACATGTAAAATTCCTGGCCCTTTGTGCTCTGGTAAAAATTGCCTGTATACCTTGCATAAAGCAGGATCGGACTGTTGCCTGTTTTTTCCCCAAGAGCAGACTTTTCTTTTCGGCATAGAATGCAGAGAGTCCGACAAGTCTAAGCTCAGGTGGAAAGCCCGGGTGGAATAAAGATAACTAAAACATCAGTGACCTGAACGTCCGGAGGTCACTGTGTTTTTTAAACTTGACAAGTTCTCTGACCTTTATATATTTCTGTTAACAGGAACAGTCACATCATTGAGAAGGCTCCTTTCATTATTGTTATTATTATTAAAAACAAAATGCTTGAAGCATCTCTTTCAATATTTCCCAACACTTCTTAAAGAGAGCGATATAAGAACAGAAGACAAGACATCGTGTCTTTGTTAAACAGTTTTCTTTTCCTGAAACTGCACTCTTTTCTAAATTTATTATTATTATTATTATTATTATTATTATTATTATTATTATTATTATTATTAATAATAATAATAATAATAATAATAATTTTTGCTTTTCTTCTTTTCACAGTTATTAATTTTCTTTTATTTTACCCTTATTCATTATTTCGAACTACTTTAGACAAACATCAATATAATTGCTGGTGCTTATAGTTTGGTGAAGGTACAGACTTTGACAGATAACACGATGTGTTGATATAAACATAAGAACTGAGAGACCGATATCAATTAATTGGGATATATAGATATGAATAGTAATTGCTTTTATTTCAAAAGATTTGTAAATTTGACCCCAGGATCTGTCCTGTGATCATCTCGTACCTGATAGAATAAGACTATCACACACGGTATTTACCATACCGATCTACTGACTCACTCCCTTTGTCGTTAAAGATTAGGGCCAAAAGCCACCAGCCTCTTCCTCTGTCACATTCCGCTGTCTTTGTAAGCCAACACTTTCATTTTTGAGTTTTCTTTTGTTTCATATATTTTGTAGTTGGTGTATGATTTTTTTTTTACTTATATTTGATATTTTATTGGCTTATTTTCTCTGTATATGATTTTGTGTTTATTATTTTCTTTCTTTTCTTAATTTTTACGTATTCAAAACGTATATTCTTTTTGTATTTTTTTCTGCCATTGATCTCTCTCTCTCTCTCTCTCTCTCTCTCTCTCTCTCTCTCTCTCTCTCTCTTCTCTTAATCTTCTTTGGAGTTCACTTTATTTTTTTCATGGTCATTTTTCTTATGAATTTGTCTTTCTCCCTTTCCTTCATTCTTTTATTTCTTAGTTTTCATTATTCCTTCGTTCTTTTTTGAAAAGAAATCATAACACACCCTTTTTTCATGTATATCAAAATTATATTTTCTTTTCTATATGTCATATTGCTCTGAACAATATCCATTGAACTCTTTTTTTTATCTATTTAATATTTTATATTAATTAAATAATTTTTGGGATTATCTCCGTTTATTTTACATAATTTCACACACACATATATATATATATTAGAGAGAGAGAGAAGAAGAAACTGTTAGCTAAGAACTTACAGCTACATCTAGCTAGTTCCATAGTAAATTAATGAGATCTTATAGCACTGCGCTTAAATTCAAAGAGTCTAGGTACTGTAGAGAAGAATTTATTCGAACAATTAGCATGAAAATATTTGTAAAAAAATGTTAAGAGAGGCAACCTTACGGCGGTGGTTAAGTGACTGAAGCCTAACTGCTAGGTCATGACCAATAATATTCCTGGTTCTTCTTTAGATTTTATCAAGAAACTCAAGGTAAATAGCAACAGAACCGGACCCCATGTGGCAACAATATTCTTCTAAATATGGACTCGTGGTAAACATCGATATGTAAGATAGATTCCCGGGGAGAAATATTGTCTCGAACGACACACATGGGTTCATACATTTGCGCTGTTTATGCCAAATACTAGTTCTGCTATCTCGTTCTTATCTTAAAGGAGAAATACCTGGTGCAATCCTCTATCTGCTCCAGATTTCGATATGTTTTGCGTCCAGAGAAGGCTATACTGTTCACTTTCGTGATTATTTGAACTAAGGTTGGTTTTCTCTCAGCTTGGCCCAGTTTAATCATTGTCCTTCGGCTGCTTTTATCAGCAAACAAATTTTATTTGCCATTCACTGTAATCCTTAGAGACCGTTTACGAGAAAATCCTAGAGGATAAGTAGTTTTTTAAATAGTCACGCCTAGCTGTACTTCTTCTTCTTCTTCTTCTTCTTCTTCTTCTTCTTCTTCTTCTTCTTCTTCTTCTATGTGACCTGTCACTTCAGGACGTAGGCGATCATGGATCTCCACGTCTCCCTATCCCTTGTGGCTCTTCGTATGTTTGTTCCTGTTGCTCCTGGCAACCCCCATTCCGTCATCCACCTGATCAGACCCTGCAAATATGTTATCCGCTGCCTTCCTCTGTCTCTCCTTCCTTCTATCTGTCCAGTCAGTATCAGGTTCTCCAGGCTCTCCTTCCTCATTGCATGTCCCAGGAACTTCAGTTGTCTCTTCCTAATGCTCAGCATCAATTTCCTTTTTGTTGCCATTCTTTCTAACACTTCGTCGTTGCTTGTATGCTCAGTCCACGATATCCGTAGCATCCTTCTGTAGAACCACATTTCGGCCGCTTCCAGTTTTGTCCTCATTTTTGATGATATTGTCCAGCATTCACAGCCGTATTGAAGAACTGACATCACGTACCAGTCTAGCACTCTTTTCTTCGTTTCTATTGAGATTTTCCTGTGTGTTAGTATTTTGCTCATCTTCTGGAACGCGTCCTTTGCCATGACAATTCGCCTTCGGATCTCCGTGTCGCACTTTCCATCTCCTGTTAGAACACTTCCTAGGTACTTAAATTCTTGGACTTGTTTGATTCTGTTATCCCCTACCTGTATTTGGCATTTTGGGTTGTATCTTTTGCTGATGACCATGCACTCAGTTTTCTTAAAGTTTATTTGTAGTCTTTTCTTGTCACTCTCCACTGCTACTTTCTGTATGAGATCTTGCAGTTTACTTTCCGTGTCCGCAATCAGTACTGTATCGTCCGCATATCTTATGTTGTTCAGGTTGTGGCCTCCAATAACAAATCCTGGTGTGTCATCTAGGGTCCTCAAAACATTCTTTTTAAAATAGTCAAACTCGCCCGGCTGATATCAACGACCAATCGCATTCAAAAGTCACGTGAATCAAGACTGGTGTGAATATCTTATCAATTTACAGTTGAGCTGACTAGATGTAGTCATATGTTCTATGAGAACAGTTTCTTTTTCTCACACTTCTCTACTAATACACTAAATTAATATCATGTCGCCATAAACATGTTTAAATAGTGATATCCATTCGATTGCGGATACATCATTGGCTGAATAGACATTTCCATAAATGAACATTACGCATGCCGATCTTCATGCGAGGCTTCTATTTTTCCTCAGGCAAAATTCTTCTATCGTTATTCAACAATCGACATTTATTTGACGTTAAATTTTAAGAAGTAATCAACTAAGACGATCATGCTTCCATTGATTCGGAATTTTGCTATGAACTAAGCGAATGCTACATTCCTTTACCTTTTGGCACCCGCTTCTCGGCAAGTGAGCACCTGTTAATCCATCTGGCACATATAATCTATTCACGACTTGTCAGTAAGCCTCTTTTGCTCTCGCATAAATCTGAACTCAATTTATGAACATGGATGCGCACTGACCTGAGATGAACTCACATATAAAAAAAAACAGAAGAGAGTAGATAGATAGATAGATAGATAGATAGATAGATAGATAGATAGATACAGTGAGATAAATGCTAACTTAACATAAAACGACAGTGATAAAGTTATATAATTATATACAGATAGATAGATAGATAGAGAGAGAGAGAGAGAGAGAGAGAGAGAGAGAGAAAGAAAGAAAGAACAAAAATGACAGAAGGCGATGATATATACTGAAAATATATATATTTATAAATTACACACGTACGCACACTCAAACATTGTACCTGGACCTTATGTATTAGAACATTTTATCAAAACAATAAAAGCAGTTATTAAAAGAGTACGCATAAAAAATAACACATAACAAAAAATGCACGCCAATATATATATATATATATATATATATATATATATATATATATATATATTAAAAAAGGATTAATTCAAAGATGTTGAATGGCCATTTCGATATGAAGATCCCCACGGGGAACGACACATCACCTCAACAACAGAAAAAAACCTTTCACCGTAAACAGGTCATACCGAAATATAATGATTAAAATTTTATAAAATTGTTTATTGATCCTCTCTTACGAGAGCCAAAATCAAGGACAAAATATGAAAATATGTGCCCAACGACTAAAAATATACATCCCCAGAGCAATGTTATAACAAACAAAATATATCACAAGAAATGCTAGCTTTCCACATTTACTTACCTCTAGTAACTCGTAGCATTCTTTTTCTTGTTACCCGAACCAAACCCCATTCTGAAATTCACTTGTTCAAGCTGCTCAAGTATGTTACGCGTTGCTTACCTCTGTCTCTATATCCCTCTACTTGACCTGTGAGTATCAGATTTTCCAAGCTCTCTTTTTCTATTACGTGTCCCAGGAACTTCAGCTGTCTTTTTCTGATGTAAAGTAACAGTTTCTTTTTTGTTTCCATCCTTTTCAAAACATCATTGTTGCGCACATGTTTGGTCCATGGTATCCTCATAATTTGCTCATAACCTTCCTAATAAATTCAATTTAAGAATTTTATTTAGTTTCTGACCATATATAGCATGACAAGGCAAATTTTTAATCAAATTTATTTTCAGCTGTTTAGAACATAAAGAATCCCATAGACTATGCAAATAGGCAAAGGTTGATTTTCGGTACACTGTGCTTTGTGGTGCAGTGGATATCAAGTAGGAACGACAAATCGGGGTGACGAGTTCGAATCCCAGTTGAATTCCTTGCATTCCCTTACGCACAAATACCCTTGGGAAAGGAATTACTCTGTCTCTTCCCTCCAGTTATCGGTTAAATAAAAGGATAGATTGGGTTCTATAGCCTTGACTGGCAACTAATTTACCGCAGAAAGCAATGGCAACCTCCTGCGGAATAATCTTCTACCCAGTCAGTCATGTCTCTTTCGAGACATGATCGCCCAAAGCGTGTATCACGTATGGCACTTAACTGACTGACTGATGTTAGAAAACCTGTATTTGAACTTATATTAGGTTACTGAAATTCTCCAAGAGTTTATTGCAACGCCATTCTTGAAATGTGCGATTCTATGCAGCAATAAATTATTCCTTACAAATATACTAGGATTATTTGTGATATTTTCTTTACTTTTTAATAGAAATAGACAAAGAAGGAAAGTAATATTTTTGTTTGTATTGTGCGCAGTAAAATAAAGTCGTCAAGATAAATTCATAGAATTATTGTAAGTTCTATAAAAGATATTTTAAATGGTACAATCATGTGAAAGGTATTTATCCGTCTCTTTCCTCCAGCTATGAGTCAAATAACAGGAAAGATTGGGTTCTATAGCCATTATTAGCAACCAGTCTAGCGCAGAAAGTAATAGCAAACTACTACAGTAAAATATTCTGCATTCAAAACAATTGTAAGTAAATGTAGTGTTGGAACAATTGTAAGGTTAACAAAATAAGTGTCGATCCAGGATGTTTTTTCCACCTGAATCCATCCTGCATATATACAAGTCAACCATCCGTCCGTACATGGAGTACTGCTGCCATTTATGGTCAGGTGCCCCTGCCGTTCTCCTCAGTGTTCTTGACAAGCTCCAAAGGAGAGTCTGTAATGTGATGGGTACTGATCGGGCGACTCGACTGCAGCCACTTCCCCATCGTCGAAATGTGGCCTCCCTTTGTCTGTTCTATAAATACTTTCATGGCTTCTGCTCGGATGAGCTTAAGTCACTGATGCCTCCTCAACAGGTGTTTACTCGTGCAACCAAACTGGCAACTGGGTCCTACCCATTCACAGTCAGGTTAGCCAAACGCAGACGACAATTCTACTCCTGCAGCTTCCTCTCTCGCACTTCCCGCCTGTGGAACTCACTCCCGTATTCTTGCTTTCCTGACGGCTACAACCTCCAGAAATTTAAATGCAAAGTCAATACTCATCTACTAACCACTGGCCTCTAGCTTTCTCCCCTCCCCTGTATAACCTTCCCTTTCTCTCCACCTATGTATCTGTCATCGCACCTTCTTTCTCAGCTTTCTATTGTCCCTTTCTAACTAGCTTGTACTCCTCACTCTTTTCTAATTAATCTTTTTACATTTATGTAACCCCCTGCACATCAGTGGCGTTTCCGCCTTGCTCGGGGTGAAATGATTAAAAAAAAAAAAGCCTGATGAGAGTTGTAGAATATTAAACAGTCTATAATAATTGAATAATGATTCATTAAACGAGAAGTTATTAAGGTATATGAGATATTGTTTTAAATTTACGTTTTTCTAGCCTACATATTTTTAATTTATTTACAAATAAAATTTATGTCGCATTTGTTTGCATAATAAAGCCTGATATCTCAAAAATAAATTATTATTATTATTATTATTATTATTATTATTATTCCGCAACTATTCCGGGGGTAATCGATGCTCCCCATATCTCGTGTAACTATTACTAATTCCTGCCTTTTTAACATCTATCTTCGTTTGTTATTCATTCACATAAGCACATCTGGCAGGTGCCCTACTGCCTCTTTTTGTCCCTTTGCCTTGAATATGACATGCGCATGTCCATTTCTCTAAGCCCTCTTTCCTCATTATGTGACACAGATATTGCAACTGTTTCTTTTTAATCATCAGTTTACTTTTTCTTTTTCTTTTTCTTTTTTAGAGTCTTTCTCGTTGATAACACGCTCCGGCCATGGCGTTCTCAGCATCCTTCTGTAGAAACATGTTTCTGTTGGCCCCAGTTTCCACTGGGTTTGTGCGAAGATTTTTCAGCATTCACTGCCGCATAGAAGGATTGATATTAAATAAGTGTACATTCTTAACACGCATTTAGGCTATAAACTGAAACAGACGCGGTCTAATGACCATACGTGTATATCATTACAGTTTTCCTAATATCGATTGGTTGAAAGAAATTTCATTGTGAAAGAATTGATTTACATAATAAAATCTGCTTAAGTATTTATAATCTTTATTGAAATAGATCTTTTCCTCCAAAGTTTGTACTATATGTTTATGTTGATTCTTATTATATTTCAATGGAATCATAACGACAGCGTCACTTGATACTGGTAACCTAATCCCACATATATGCGTGGGTGGGTATGTATTTAAAGAGTGATTAATACGGCCTATTATATTTTGTATCAGTATAACATTTCGTGTGTCTTTGTACGTAAATGACATTGTGTACGTGTATATCTGTGCTTGTATATAGTCGTGTGCGATAATATCTGTACATTTCTTTGATGCATGCATTAAGATATAAAGTGTACAATTTGCATGCGAATATACCTTCTGTCACTTATCCCAATACACTTTTACACTAATATTCATCCAAACCAAGGCCCAAGAGACACTCAATGTAGAGGGCAACTATATGGTGTTTGTATGAGACTCTATAGAACCAACACCCAAGAAAATAATTCCCCGTTCACTAAAATCTTAACCTAGGATTAACCGTCATCTACTGCACACATCCGCATAAACTATTCCTTTTATAGTGTAACCCTCTAAATTGAGAAGCCCCCAGTGTTGTACTGGATGAACATCATAGCAAAAAAAAAAAAAAACATGAGCGTAAGAAAAGATAAAAAAAGAAATTCATGGAGTTATGCAGGAAGGACACCGGTTAGCCCTGGACTTGAAGAGGTCAAGATTGTAGTGATTGCGAAAACATCCTGCCGAGAAGCTGTTCCACGAAGCAGCAGTTCTTGGAAGAAGCTGTTCGAATCGAACTTACTTCTTACGATAGGAATACGAAGGAAATTCTTCATTTGGGATGATTCATTCTTGTGTACATATCATGGCGGGTCCCATTTGTAAATGTCAGAGCTGGTGGGTTCAAGGAATGTAGACCATCTATAGAAAGAGGTTGCCTGGTGGAAATTAAACAATATCTACAACAGTGTAGAAGTTTTTGAACTTTATCAAGAAAGGCAAGTGAGAACCGGGTAGATTCAGCACAGTTATAGTAGCAATGATCCATTTTTTTTATTGAAAGATTAAAACAAAACAATAATATATCATCAGCTAAATTGATTACTTATTTCTATCACTTAGTCCTCCGCCAGAGGATTACTGTGATATATCCTAATATATCCTATTTAAGTTGAGGTGATTGTGTACTTGTAAAATATACTATTGTAACGTAGTACAAAAATAGATGCTCATTGTGGTGCAGTAAATATTGGCTTGGAACGAGAATTCGGGGAGCCAGTTGAATTCGAGTTACGCTGATAATTTTGGGAAAGGTATTAATCTATCGTTTCTTTCTCCAGCTATGGGTGAAATAGCAGGACAGATCAGGTTCTATAGCCTTGGTTGGCAACCACTCTACCGAAGAAAACAATGGCAACCTACTACCCAGTTAGTCATGTCTTTTTCGAGACGTGATCGCACAAGCCTGTATCACGTATGACATTTAACGTAAGACGAACAACTCCACGATTCTACCATTTTCTACTTTTTTGAAAAATCTACCAATGAAAATTCACAAATTGTTAGTAAATATACATGCAAACGATACCAGGGATTTTTGGTATACTTCCAAAAGTCTGCATGTCCAGATCCTGGTTGTTGATCTCACCACTAACCTTCCTCGCACAGCAAAAAAATAAAAACTTGATTGTCAAATTCAATTCCTTCAAAACAAAGGTAAGTAGTACTAGAAGTAATACTGGAAAATCGCCTAGAAAGGAAAGACTTCAAGCAAGCGAAATGTGAATCTCAAGAAGGATGCTGAGGTTAACATGGACGGAACACGTGATCAACGACTAGGTTATGGAGAGGATAGACACGAGAAGGAAACTGATACTTAACATCAGGAAAAGACAGCAGAGGTTTGTGGGACATGTAATGAGAAAAAACGGTTTGGAAAACCTGATGCTCACGGAACGTATTGAGGGGAAGCAACGCATGACATACTTGATAGTCTTGAGCATATGGATGTTGCAGCAGGGATTGAGTGGGATAACAGGAGAAGGATTATTACGAACAACAAGAGATAGGGAAATGTGGAAGGCCATGATTGCCTACGTCCTGAAGGGACACGGGACATAGAAGACGAGTGCATCATCATCATCATAAAGCAAAATTTTAGTTTTTTCAGTCAGGAGGAACAGTTATAGTCTGAAAAAGGCTCCAAAATTGACACGAATATTGGACAAACTCACTTAGACATCAAATGCAACCCGTACATACGATCCATCCCTAAAGATTTCTGGTAGAATAGTCGGTACTTTACTATTGCTGCCATATCTGTGATGAAGCTACTCAGCCTAGAGAAAGATAATAAGTGGATGAATTTTAACCATGTTTTTTTTTTTTTCATGCGAAGTCATTGGATAATAAGTTCACCAAACACCTTTATAAAATTATGGTGCTTAAATCTATATCAAAACAGTTACTCACTGATAGCATTTGATATACTTGTACCTGAATGTTTCATATTTATAGCCTGGTGACAAAATAAACGAAAATCAAGTCAATAACTTTATTCTTGAAATTCATAGTGAAAATATAACAAACTTCGCGGTATTTGTCAAAGGTAATCATCGAAATATTTTCTGTTTTTTATATTACTTAGATCCATAGCTAAAATACTGTACACTCTTTTGTGAAAGATTTTGAAAGAGAATTTTTATTATTACTGAAAAATCATAGCTCCTGTGTCCATTGTAAACAGAAAAGACCAACTGAGTAATGGCCAAGGATGTAGAGGCCAGAAATTTCGTTATTAGTTTGCGGTATACAACAACAAACCTACCTGTTTTTACTATATTCTACAGTACACACACACACGCACACACACACACACACACACACACACACACACACACACAATTACTGCTACAACCACCAGCTTAAACTGTTACTGATACGGTAATGCTATAGGCTCTCTCCTCCTACTCTTTCACTCTTTACTACTCTTCCGTTTGGCAAAGGTGAGAGAAAGTCTGAGGAGAGTAGCATTTATAGATTATAAAAAGATAGAGGAGAAGGAAAAGTTTGTGTAGAGTGTGTTATCTTTCTTCAGTGGCATAACAGACAGAAGAACTAAGTAACTAACTAAGGAAGTAACAAGCAGAATTATATATTTACTAGATATTTCGAACTAGTAGGAATATTCTGAAATTAATGCCTCATGTTTATTTCTGCAGAAACAGATACAAGGAGCATAATAATCCTGTTGGATATAGCAACTTTTCGATTACAGAACTATTTTTTTCACGTAATTATTGCCATCATCTTTATATTTCTACCAGCAATAAACAAAACTGCATTGACTGCTCACAAAAATATCTGCATATGCATTGTTGAAATGCATTACACAGTGTCTTACTGTGCTTACTTCCACTGTTTTTTGCAAACATTAAAAAATCAAGAAATATCAATGGGTGTATTTTTTCTGGATGATGTACTGTCTATTGAACAGGTTAAGAGACTCATCCCTTGTTCCCTGTTTAGGATGTGGTTTCCGGCTTTCTCTTTCCAAATCTTCTCACTTTGTTTTTTTTTTTTCAATTGGACTAGATAGATCTATCTATCGCCCGGTTCACACTCCACCCACGTTTATTGAACAGGTGTAGAGGCTCATCCCTTGTTCCCTGTTTAGGATGTGGTTTCCGGCTTTCTCTTTCCAAATCTTCTCACTTTGTTTTTTTTTTTCAATTGGACTAGATAGATCTATCTATCGCCCGGTTCACACTCCACCCACGTTTATTGAACAGGTGTAGAGGCTCATCCCTTGTTCCCTGTTTAGGATGTGGTTTCCGGCTTTATCTTTTCCAATCTTTTCACTCTTACGTAGGCCCCTGCACATCAGTGGCTTAAAAAAATCTATATTAACGTTAATATGATTATACAAAACCACTTCCTTCTCTTTTTGCTATTCTTATTCATTTTAAACAAGCAGGATGATAAAGCCAGTAAGACGCAAGAATTTGTTGAGCATGAAAGAGACAGAGAAAACTTTGCTGAGGAGAAAGAGCAATGAAAAGAAAAGGACTCAAGGAGTCAGAAGATAATGACTGACGATGCATTTAACATTTTTAAGTTTGTAATTTACAGGAAAACAAGAAACGGGAAGAGAGTTTCACAAGCGAGAAATATGAGATAAAAAGCTAATTAAACAGAATTTACGGTTACACTTGGTGAGACCAAACTATCAATTTAGTACTGCATTCAAATTTGTACACTCGATTAATTACCATAAAATTTTTACACTAGATTAATTGCCATAAAATTCTGTACATATAAGGCACAGCGAAGCTACGTTAGAGCGGTGGAAAAGTAGATGGAGCTCAGAAGCCAGATCAAAAGTGATAATATTGCAGAATCTTGAATGGGATTTTTGTCTAGAAACACAAGATACTTAGCAGACACACCAGGTATGATAGCAAAATATGATTGCGCAGACGAATGGTAGGTGCGAAATAGATTCAGGTGAGAAGAATTTTCCCGCATAACACAGCAAACCAACATTCTTAGAAGCACACTTAGCAATTGACTCGATATAATTATTTCAGTTCATATAAGCAGAATGTCAGTTCATCAAATATACAATGTTGGCTGCATTTTAATCGAAGGATCACTCTGAGGAAAGACTTGGGTGTGTAGGGTGAATCGTATATATAAGAAAGTCGACTTTTTTATTTAATTATTTTATTTATTTTTATTTTTTTATTAAAAAAATCTCCAATCTCCCAAGTTTCGATTTTGGTTTCCTAACAGCTATTTCTAGTTTCACGCTGAGCTTAAATTTAATAATTTCACAATAAACCGCTTTCTTCATTCCGCCATTAACTCTTATTAACCCTGGAACACTAACCATCAATTAAAGTTACATCACAACTTACCCTGGGTATATCATACCCGATTTTGAAAATATCAAAAAAATATTAAATACAAATCTTTATTTGAAATATTTTACATGCAAGCACTTCAAATTTTGTACTTTGAGTTAACATTAATAGGAACTGAAAAGCATATTATTTAAGTAAGATAATCAGGTACGGAAAATTTTAACTAAATTGTAATTAAAATGGCGTCATTTGCGCTAGGTACTGTATACCCATGGTTAGTGTTCTTGGATTAATTGTTTTGCATCGTTTTACAGGTAAACAGTTTCAAAGTTTGATAACTCTTCTGTCATATTATGATGTTAACACAGATTTGTTTCGATTGAAAACCTCAGCTTGATGCCTCCGAATATTTTCTTGTCTTTATGCCCATAAAGTTATAGTTTTGTCTCATCTGGCCATAATATATTATGCCAGAACGTGGTTCTTTTGCAAATGTTATACAAGATTTAAAAGGATTTCAAATGATTAGCCTTTAGAAAAGCGTCTTACGGAGACCGGCTGTGTGTATTTGTTGATATCTTCATTCTAGCAGTGTCAAAATTATTTCCGAGGTCCTCAGTTTTAATATTTTGGATTATTTTCAACTGTTCTTAGGAAACTAATCTTTTCTTAGGCCGATAGTGTTTTCACTCTGCATATGTAGTTTACTTGCAACACTCTACATTAAACTTTTGAATGATGTTTCCAGTATTTGATTTAGGGATTTAGTAAATCGTTTAGAAAAGACATCTTGTTAACTTTCTGATATGGAGGCCGAAATAAAGGTGAATTTTATTCCATAATATTTTTCATTCCTATCTGAATACTTACCTTTTTTCTTCACTCTCATTTATAGTTGCCGTTAAGTCATTACAATTTCTCTCTCTCTCTCTCTCTCTCTCTCTATATATATATATATATATATATATATATATATATATTCAAAATAATAACTAAATAGACTCTGCAAGTATTTAAGTTTTAAATTTATACTAAGATAAACCTTAAGGAAAAACCATTAACAAACAGAACCTAATTCCGTTACAATCCGGTGCACTAAGGCGTTGGATAAGAGGGGAGAAAAAAAGAAATCCGCGGAATAAGGACAAGATATACGATACTCCGCAGTAAAGAAAAAAAACCCAAACGGAACCAACCACAAAAAAAAGAAAGAAAAAGTGCTCGATACAAAGTACAAACGAAATGCAAAAGTAGAGCAAAGACACACAAAGAATCTCAAGCTAGCCAAAACCTACGGCGGTTTCACACTACTGACGAGCCGTAGTGTGAAACCGCGGTAGGTTTTGGCTAGCTTGAGATTCTTTGTGTATATATATATATATATATATATATATATATATATATATAGTAAATTTTAAGAATGCACACACCCATATTTACACACACACACACACACACACACACACATATATATATCTTGCTTTCCTGACGGCTACAACCTGCAGAAATTTAAATGCAAAGTCAATACTCATCTACTGACCACTGGCCTCTAGCTCTCTCCCCACCACTGTATAACCTTCCCTTTCTCCACCTATGTATCTCTCATCGCACCTGCTTTCTCAGCTTTCTATTGTTCCTTTCTAACTAGTTTGTACTCCTCACTCTTTTCTAATTAATATTGTTACATTTATGTAACCCCCTGCACATCAGTGGCGTTTCCGCCTTGCTCGGGGGTGAAATGATTAAAAATATATATATATATATATATATATATATATATATATACATATATATATATATATATATATATATATATATATATCCTGCCATTCGTCTATTCGTCTATGCTTAGAATATTGCTGCTACATATGGTCTGAGAATCATGCTATTTACTTTGAACTCCTTCATAAAAACCAATAAAGAATCAGCAATATTGTCGGTCCTGATCGAGCAACTCTGCTTCAGTCAATTTTCCACCGTCGTGAGATTGTCTCCCTATTGATATATTTACTAGGTGCTTAGACTTTTCGAATTTAAGTACTGGACTAACGTCGAGATCTGATTAATATATAATTGAGCCGGCTTGATTATATAAATTTATTGCTAATAGTTTCTTTCTAGTACTTCTCGCTTGCGGAACTCCCTTCCAGCTCCATGCTTCCCAGACAACTTTAATCTCAAAAATTTTAAATGCAATGTCAGTCGCTACTGTCCTTCTGCTTACTTTTTTCTCTTCAGAATCAATAGCAATGTTTCTGTTTCTCATTCTTTCGCACTTAGTAAATGCTTCTGTCTTAGTGGCTTTACTGTCTTGCTTAGGGTGAAATCATTAAAAAAAAAGTTATTATATATACTTCGAAAGTCGAAAGATCTTAATTTAATCTGACATAATATGCGTAAATTGAAGTATTTGTTTGAATAAACAAACTGTTCCATCTTATTTTATTTTTATTTAATTAATTGTACCATGCTTTATCAAACGCATTTTTATATACTAAATGCGTACAACAAAATTATTGTGTGTACTGATAGGAAATTTTGATTTATTTCAGAAAGATATTGGAATCATCCACAATTTATAATTGTAGCAAACCGCCTGCATATGGATAGGCAATGAACTCAATAAATACATAAAATAAAAGAGGTATAAGTGACGGACACGTTTTGTTTCCCTGTTTATTCAACTTGTACAATAGGTAAATCCCGAGAGAAGTCCTACTAGGATTAATACTTGTCGGACAAAATCTTAACCCCGTAAGTTATGCAGATGAAGCAATGTTGATAGAACACGCACAAAAGGAAACTTCTGTGTAAGATAGTAACAACAACAACAAAAAAAGGCTTAAACATTAATTGTCAATTTGGTGATCAGCAAAAGGAAGAGCCAATCTACGAATTAGAGATACTAAAATCAAGCGATTACGGGAATTTTAATGTCTTGGAAGTGTTTTTAAAGGGAACAGAAAGTGTGACACCAAAATCCGACAGTATATTGGGATAGCGAAAGATGCCTTCCAAAACTTAAACAAAGTATAAAGATACAGAATGCTGAAGATTTAATGGAATTAACATGTGGGTAACGAGGAAGTTTTCTGGAAAATGAAAACAAAAAATAAACTTCTACTTAAAATCAGAAAGAGAAAATTGATATTTCTAGAACATATCATAAAACAGAAGAAACCAGGGAATAACTGACCTTTAAAGGGTTGGCAGAAGATCGATTCGGAAATATAAGAAAAATACAGACGTAATAGCTACAATGGATAGGAAATTATGGAGAACCAAGACTGGCCTTGTCTTGTCTTTCCTGAACATAGAAAGGAAAATTTATTTGCTTAATTATTGTTGCATCTGTGCAAAAGAAGTAAAAAAAAAAACTACATGACGTAGGAGAATAATTAAAATGCAAATTTAACTTTTGCCTTTTTTTAAAATCGAATTCACTTCAGGTAAGGAAGTAAAGTCACTAAGACACACGGGTGTGAAAGAATAAAGAAACAGAAATATTATTAAGGGTCGAGGACAATAGAAGAGTAATCAGGAAGACAGTCAAAAACGATTGAAATTGCATTTAAACTTTTGAAGATCAAATATGAATGAAAAGCATGGAGTCGAAAGAGAGTTTCACGAGCGAGAAATCCGAGACAAAAAAAACTATTAGCATACGGTTACATCTAGACATTTCAATTGTAAATTAATGAGACCTCGTTGCCAGTTTAGTAAGCGCTTAAATTAATAAAGTTTAGGGACTATAACGACGAGCTCATCCGAACAATGACTATGAAAGTATCTTTAAAAAGGTAATTTTTGGCTCTGACCCAAGCGAACACGCTGGTGTTCTACACCATAAACTCGACATGTCACATCATGTCTCAGTGGGGAGACTAAGTAAATATCTATGTATACAAAAGATACAGGGAACAAATTTACAGCTTAAGGAAAATGACTAAAACCGAGACGTCAGGTCAGGGCCCATAATATTGCTGATTCTTTATCGGAATTTATCAAGAATTTCTAGATAAATTTCAAGAGCACCGGACCAAATGTGACAACACTATTCTTAGCATGGACGAATGGTAGATATATAGATATGTAAAATAGATTCTGGAAAGAAAGAATTATTTAGCATAACACAGTGAACCATTTTTCTTAGCATGAGGCCAAACAATGGATCAATATTATCTTTATACTTCATGTTAGCCGAAAATGAGAAAGAGCAGCCAGTTACTCTCCTAGAGGTTAGACAGAAAGAGGTCTCTCAAGTGATTAATTGAGAGCAATTTTGTTTAGGAGCCGTTAAAGTAAAAAAAATCTTTACACCAGTTAACAAATTCTTCTTCTTCTATGTGCCCTGTCCCTTCAGGACGTAGGCGATCATGGCTCTCCACGTCTCCCTATCCCTTGTGGCTCTTAGTATGTTTGCTCCTGTTGCTCCTGGCAACCTCCGTTCCGTCATCCACCTGATCAGGCCCTGCAAATATGTTATCCGCTGCCTTCCTCTGTCTCTCCTTCCTTCTATCTGTCCAGTCAGTATCAGGTTCTCCAGGCTCTCCTTCCTCATTGCATGTCCCAGGAACAAATTACTGTAGGTAATTTTTTAAATCAGCTCGCAATTTGATATTAACGAATTTATCAGACTTACTATCAAGCAAAAAGTTAATGTTTGTGTAATCAGCATTAGTGACCTGGTTGAGAGCTGATCCGCGCAAGAATGTCATTGGTGAAAATCAAGAACAAAGTGGGACTAACATTATAGGCCTGTG
The DNA here is from genome assembly GCA_037127315.1 of Ascarosepion bandense. Taxonomy (NCBI): domain Eukaryota; kingdom Metazoa; phylum Mollusca; class Cephalopoda; order Sepiida; family Sepiidae; genus Ascarosepion; species Ascarosepion bandense. The sequence goes on from JBBBDQ010000833.1 coordinate 1,700,624, forward strand.
GGGAGACCTACCTTAATACAAAAGGATCCCGAAGAGAAATTTCGTTGTTTTGTTTCATTTTTTTTTTTTTTTGTTATATGAAATGAATTAAATATTTAAAATGTTATTCTTCTTTGTATCCAAGGAGATTTTTTAATGACGATTTGCAGAAAATTAAATCATATAGATTTACCCAACTCATCAAAAAATATAAAATTGTTATTTTGCTCAGCACTTACAATAGTTGAAAAGATTTCACATATAAATCTTTACATATATTTCAGCAATTATAATTACTTTTCTATAGGTGTTCACAGAATCGATCTTTTCACATACCGTCTTTGTGAAAATCTTAGAAACTTGCACCATTGTTATAATAAAGACAATATCGGATACTGTTGTCATTAAAAAGACAAGCGTTACAGATATTACAGATTAGAAAACATATAAAAATGCCTGTGGTGTGTGTGTGTGTGTGTGTGTGTGTGTGTGTGTGTGTGTGTGTGTGTGTGTGTGTGTGTGTGTGTGTGTGTTTTTGTGTACTAGTTTGTGGACTGGAGTGTGCATTCGTGTTTGTGTGTGTTTGTGTAAATATTTCCTGTGTTTTTGATTTTTGAGTTTTTAAGAGACCTTTTATCTACGGTGGTACTCAAACTCAAACTTTCAAAAGTACGCTGGGAAAATTTGCATACACTAAAAATCTATAATATAGAATTTATAAGTGTTCATCTTAACGTGTCATTAAAAAAAGATAAAATAAAACGTAACAATGGAACAATGGACCACTGTCCTTTTAACATTTCTTTTGAACCCTCAGGCGAAAAGGTTTACACCCATAGGCAGACGTTTAGGACGCCTCCTTTAGATAAATAATATGCTGAACAATAAAAATTTTCTTAAGGTTAATGACACATACACACGCACGCACACAAATACACACACACATGAGTGCACACACAAGCATACGCATATATATATATATATACGTATGTATGCTTGTATATATGCGTCTGTGTCATAATTAAACAGACAAAATTTGTCATTTGATTTCAATAAAGCGCGTACATACACATTTAAATAATAATAATAATAATAATAATAATAATTAGCTTAGCTTAGATCCGGGAGTAACAATCACAGATTTAGAGCAAGAAGCTTAAAAGTAGTTCAGTGTAAATGAGGTTGAAGGAATTCACCATAAAAAATGAACTAAAATTTTGGAGAAAAATTCTGGACATTAATCGCCCTGCATCCCCTTGCTTGGACGATCATGTCTCGAAAGAGACATGACTGACAGGGCAGAAGATTTTCCCGCAGTAGGTTGCTATTACTTTCTGCGTTAAACTGATTTCCAACAAAACTATAAAATCTAATCTGTCCTGTTATTTAACACATAGCTGGAGGAAAGAGAGGAATAAAGTGTATTTGCGCGTAAGTGAATCCAACAAATTCAACTGGAATTCGAACTCGTTTCTCTGATTTCTCGTTCCGAGTCGATATCTCCTGCACAATAACGTACATAAGTTTGTAAATACAAACGAGATTTGCAATTGGAGTAGATAGACTAAACAATTGGAGTAGATAAACTAAACTATCGCCCACACTCCACCCATGTCTATTGAACAGGTGTAGAGGCTCATCCCTTGTTCCCTGTTTAGGATGTGGTTGCCGGCTTTCTTTTTTTTCCAATCTTTTCACTTTTATGTAGCCCCCTGCACATCAGTGGCGTTACCGCCTTGCTCGTGGTGATATGATTAAAAGAAAAAAAAACAAAAAGTTAGTATATTCTGTAAAAACCAAAACAGAACCCAAAAACCAAATATTACAGCAAAAAAAAAAATGAAAGTCAAGTATAAAGATTTTGAACACCTGAAAGAGCAAAAAAGAAAAGGGAGAGGAAAAATAAAAAAAATTAAAAAGGAGAAGAAAATGGAAGGAAAAATTACCATCTCTATATTTCTCACTTTCTCCTTTTTTTTTAAACATAATACTCTAGTGAATTGGAGTAGATAGATCTATCTATCGCCCGGTTCACACTCCACCCATGTCTATTGAACAGGTTAAGAGGCTCATCCCTTGTTCCCTGTTTAGGATGTGGTTTCCGGTTTTCTCTTTTCCAATCTTTTCACTATTACGTAGCCCCCTGCACATCAGTGGCGTTACCGCCTTGCTCGGGGTGATACGATTAAAAACAAAAAAAAGTGATATTTTGTTTCGTTGAGCGGCTGTTTCTTCCAAGTTTTTTTTTTCATTTTTTATTTATTTATTTTTTTACCAGCGTCTTTCTCTTTGAATTCCAATCGCGTCTCTTTCGCTTGACAATCCATTTAGGAGAAGGAAAACTCCGAACAAAAACCCGTAACTCAAGGTGTTAATCGTGCCGAGGAGTAAATGGCTACTGCGTTATGAGGTAGCAAACGATCCCCTACAGGATTTAAAACCCTGTTTGTAAAAGACCGTTACACAGCGTGCTGGGCAACTTTGGGTGGACTTTTGGGCCCGTGCGTCACTCCTATATGAGAATTAAAAATAGAAACAATCAGTCCAGTATGGCTCTTCCAGTGGATAAACAAGGAGCCCGTCCCTCGGGAGGGAACCGTCTGAGGTCAAAAATCTTCCATAGTAGTAAACTCCTACACAAAAAATGAATCTTCAGGTCTCTACAACAAGGATAATCCTAATCATGGCCCTGCAAATTCTCCAGCTAGATCCATAACCGTATATTTAATTAAAGGAAACATCAAATGGTGGTCTCGTGAGGAGTACAAAGTCATTGTGACTGCATTTCATGAAGCGCTACTTAAACCTCAAAAATCATCAGTCGCCAAACATATGATATTTGGCGAGAAAAGGTAGGACAAACAATTAGAAAATACATTGACAAAAATAAACTAGCCAATGTACGAAGGTACATCAAGCGTAATAATCCCATTGACAGAGGCTAAAATTAATGAAATAAAAAGAATTGCGACCAGAATAGACGAATCAACAAAACATCAAAGGAAATCAGACTCAGAAAAAAAAGTAGCAACATCACACAAGCCACTGATCATAATGAAGAAACCGAGATACACACAAATCGCTGTGAAGATAATGCTGAAAGTTTAGAAGTGTTTGAAAGTTGTGATCTGAGTCGGTTACAAGACGGCAATAAAAAGAGTTCAAAACACATTAAACAAAACTATTTTATGGAAAACAATATACAATAAGCCAAGGAAGAAATCAAGTCAGATAAAAAAAAAATATTGCAATGGAGGAACGAGACCAACTCCCAGAATTACTACCAACAAAACATAACCCCTAAACTATTTAGTTCTACAATGCAGCACTCAAATAAATTCTGGATGAAGAAGACACTCACATAAATACCAATGAAGCAATATATGTATCAGCAATAGCAATAATAAAAAAAATTGAGCATCAAATTAAAACAATGTCAGTCTCAATGACACGAAGATCCACCTTGGAAAAGAAACATAGAAAAAGAAATCGAACAACTTAGAAGTGAATTATCAGTACTCGATGAACTGACAAGAGGAATAAATGTAAGAACTAGGAAAGGTAGAAGAGACGAAAGAAAATACAATATTAGAAATGAAAATGAAGCCCTATCAACTAAGGAAAAAATAAAGCAAACAATACAACTGAAGGTTCAAAGAATAAGACACTATAAGAAAAGATCAAGATTCTAAAGATAGAACAAAATCTTTCAAACCGATACAAAAAAATTTTACAGAGATATAGGTAAACAAAGAATTGAAGTGACAGTCCCCTCCCCACGCAAATGGAAGAGGCTATGCAGTTCTGGGGAAAAAAATGGCCTTGCCTTAAAGAACATAACAAAGAAGCAAATTAGATTGCGCAAGAGATAGAACGAATGAAAAATAAACCAGAACAGACATGGGCTTGAATAACAGAAGAGGGTGTTAAATGTGCACTGAAAAAAGGGCACTACTGGAAATTTCCAGAAATAGATAAAATCCCTAACTTTTGGCTATATTATTTATACGCTGCACACAAAAACTAGCCAAAGAACTTCAAGAAATGGTTAACGATCCCACTAAAATTCCTGCATGGATGACCAAAGGAATTACCTTTCTTCTACCGAAGAAAACTGATGCAAATAATAATAATAATAATAATAATAATAATAATAATAATAATAATAATAATAATCCAAGAAACAATAGACCACCTAATCTCAGGCTGTTCTGTGCTTGCCCCAAACGAATATAAAAATCGCCACGATAGAGTTGGGCAATATTTACATTGGGCAATGTGCAAACATTATGGAAAAGCTGTAAACAAACACTGGTATGAACATCATCCAGCACCGGTTACAGAAATAGAAGATGTAACCATTCTATGGGATTACACCATCTACACAGACAGAAAAATTGAAGCAAACAGGCCAGACATTATTGTTAAAAACCAGAAGGAGAAAACTTGTCTATTAATTGATATGGCTTGTCCAGCGGATTGTAACATAGCAATCAAGGAATTTGAAAAACTGTCAAAATATAAAGACCTGGAAATTGAAATAGAAAAAATGTGGAAATTGAAAACAAGAGTTGTGCCAGTGATAGTAGGTGCACTTGGAATGATAAAAAATGGAACAAAACAACACATTGAAAGAATCCCTGGAAACCCCAGCTTAAGAGATATACAAAAAATTGTCTTATTAAGTACAGCCCACACACTAAGGAAAACTTTATCTATGTAATGCTGGGGATGATAGGGAAGATAGAAAAACATGAAATGGAGTCATAACAACACGCCACTACCTGCCTTAGGTCTCCCCGCAGACTTGGTTGGTAGTGAGACCAAAGCAGAAATCGAAATATGATGAAAAATGACATAATAATAATAATAACCCCTTACTGAATAAATTTCCTTAAAATATTAGCACTTTTTACTTAATCAACATTGCTGTCTAACGGTAATACTAGTGTTGGAGATTTTATAATCTAGGTAACCATTTTATACTTATTGTCTGTTTTTAGGCAGCAAATGCTTTTTTAAGGAAAACATTATTATAAACAAACATTTTATGTTGATAAACTTTTCCAAATTACGTATATTCATTCTCATATAAGGAAGAGATTTCATCAGAAATTGTCGGAAGTTTACTTTGGAAGAAATCAGGTCTAAGCTTTCGACTTTCTTAAGTCATCATCAGGGTATATAGAGACAAATGGTGAATTTCGTAGAACTGGTGAGAGTCATGACGTGGGCAAGGAGTGTTGTCATGTATTGTCTTTTTTGTGTACATTTGCGTATACGGGCTCTTAGATTATAATTTATACTTACATATATGTATACACATACATACATTTATACGAATATATATGTATACACACACACACACACACACACACACACACACACACACACACACACATATATATATATATATATATATAGGGGGACAGAAGTAGCGGGAGTGGATAATGACATATCATTAATTTTTTTTACATCAGTTTTAATAAGAAATTTGAAAATTGCGTATCACATAAACTTAAAACTAAAGAAACGAACAACATATTCAATTTACTCCTTTACAAGAACTGGTGAGGATGGCTAGCTATCTTCTTGCAAAGATTTTTCTTCTAGAAGAACTAAACATTGGATGACAGAGGACCAAGTATCTATTGAAGTCGTATAAAGACCTTAATCTCCAATCGACATAGTTGTGCCCGATTTCCCAGGCAATCTACCACGCAAAATCAACCCTCTATAAAAAAAACACAGACTGATTTGCAAGACCCACAGCGTGTAGGCATCACAAACAATCTGAAAGATCGTCTCTGCAAAGATCTTCCAAAACCAATCTCTAATATATACAGTTCTTTTCACTTATAGGTATCATATTCCACCCAAGTGTTTGAGAAAGATGTGTAAGATCTTCTCAAACCAACCTCTAATATACGTTGTTCTTTTTTTCTTTTTTTCGTTAGGCATCAAAGACCAACCGAGGATCTTCAAAGTACGTGTAATATTCTCCCTAGGTAACCAATAATTTATATATAGCGATATTTTACATATTTTACTCGCCACGAGTATCTGTTTTTTATTATTATTATTATTATTATTTTTTAATTTTTTTTTTTGTGTTCTTGTTATTTTTGGTTGGGGATCTTTATGAATTTCTTTGTTCTCGGTGTGTTTATTTATAGTAAGTTATTTCATGATTGCTCATTAACACTGATGCACATACGTTCGACAAATGTGTACATGCATGGGCACTCGGATTAATATGCTACGAAACATCGATATGCCGAGATTAATTATTCATGAGCACGCATAAGCAAGACGACTTGATGGTGATGTGCCTTTGTGTGAATGTGTGTATTTGCACCAGAATAAAAAAAAGAAAAAGTAAAGTGAAAGCTTTCGTTTATGCTTCTGAAATATATCTGGGCCAGTACGCTAATAGTAGTCAATCAATTATGCGATGACACTACGCACAGTTCATCAAAATATTGCACGCTCGATAAAATTCTTAATAAACAAAAAAGCAAGAAAGGGGAACTGAACTCATTAGCAACTGGCATTGAGATACGTCCACTCATTTCTGTTTCACCATGAATACACTTAAACAGAGAGAAATGGATAGGGTGAAAAAATTGCAGGTTTTTCAAGTACATTAATGCACTGAGGAATAAGGGGAGATAAGAATTGTATTACTGATATTTATTTGTATCCTTTTTTTTTTTTTACTTCAAGAGGGTCACCGATCCCAGAGAGAAAATATGCAACTACCTCAACCGCCAAACAGGCAACAGGGTATCCCTATTCCACATATGAAACGTTGCCAGTTTCACACTAAAAAATCATTATTATTACGGCAAATTTTCTAACGAGTTATACTCCTTAGTCCTAACAGCTCATACCTTCACGTCTAGGACCGGCCATTCCATTTTCTCGGTGGTAAGCCATACACATTTTCGTCGTATTCCTCTGGTAAAGGGTAAGTCCCACGCAGTATGTTTTCTATGACTGTTATTTTGTGGTACAGTCACACGAGGGGATGCTATTAAGAACACGACAGTCTTAACCTCTTTATATCAAGAGATGCCCGTACATTTGATTCACATAATAAGCTCTTCTTCCTTCTTTACAACAATCTCACTCAGTAATCTACTGCATTGAGTGGTTCTTTGGCCTTGTATTAAGTGAACGAAAGTAAAAAGAATATTTTCAAAGACGGATACGACTGACAGACAGATAGTTCTTTACACTATAGATAGATAGTTATTTACACTATTTACATTGTTCGGGCTGTTTTCCTCAACTTTGTTGTCATATTCATCTTCAATACTTGTCAATATTTGAGATGATATATTTTAACTATTTACACCATTAACATTATTCGGGCTATTGTCCTTGTCTTTGTTGTCATATTTACGATGTTTCAGTTGTTGTACGTGCCGACCTTCTTCAGGTGACTGGATAGTAATTTTTTATGAGATAATAATTGTTTCGTTATACAAGTCTTACTAATTAAATGTGGATTCATACCTTAGTCAAGGTTATTCGAGCGTAAAGGAATATAATGAACCTAACGGGATTTGAAACTCAGATTTACGATTTACAATTCTGAGCCATTGTCCATTAAACTACCTGCTTACAGCACCTGGTATTCTCAAGTGATCACCTATCTTGGTACTGACCAGGCACGACGTTGCTTAACTTAGGTGATCATATGGAAAATGGTGTTTCAGCGTCATGCGGCGGTAAGCCTTTTGTGATTAGCTATAGCAAAAAAATTATTGTTATCACATTAATTTTCTTTCTTAATTAGAAGTGTAGCATTCGAAGGGATGTGATAAGCTACGTGGTTCGGTTGAAACTACAATTTGGTTTGCAGACTAAAAATATCCACAGAGTGGAAACGAGAAACATCTTGACAAGTTCGCATCCTGTGGTTGAAGAGAGAAAAAGAGTGAAAGAGAAAGAGGCAGAGGTAAAGAGAGAGAGAGAGCAGTTTTGAACAATTTTCTTTTATACCACTTTATACAATTCTCCATGGACAAGAGAAGATCCTTGGCAGATAAGGTTGGGTAATCCCACAGGGTTATATATTCAGATATTTCTCATTAAATTGTTAATAAAGTAGATAATAGCATTAACAATTACGCTTTAATCTTACATGAGGAGAATAACTTGCAGTATTTAAACAATATGTTGTATATCGACAAACAACAAACACGCATATATATAAAAATATAAGTTATATTTTTATTAATGACGATGAACCGTGTAGCATAGGGGACAGAGAATTGAGAGAGCGCGCCTCTAATGGGTTGACGGGAGTGTCGTCGTATCTGTTGTCTCTCTCTCTCTCTCTCTCTCTCTCTCTCTCTCTCTCTCTCTCTCTCTCTCTCTACTGCTACTCAGCTACTCTACTCTCTGCTCTCTCTGCTCTCTGGCGAATCCGTATGACGAGGTCTTTATATAATCTCCAGAACCGGGACTTTTTCTTCCGGTTTTTGCCTCGCCCACGCACGCCCACGTAATTCTCAGAGACACCTGTTCTGTTTGCCTCTGTAGCCATTTCCGCTACTGCCGGAAATAAGGTCAAACAAACATCCGTTCCTTTCAACGACCGGAAACACCCCCGCTTGCATCAGCCTTCCTCGGGTGGGGCCAGATTGTTATATTACAAATATACAAACGTAGCTTATATGATTCCTATTTGATGAGATACCAGGTCACATTTCCATGTGACTCTACTTAAACCTATGTCACCCACATTTTCATGTCAGCGAATATTGAAGGAAAGTAATAATTAAGTAATAATTAAGTAATAATTAAGTAATAATTTCAACATTGTCTCTGCTTTCATAGGAATACATTGGACAATGACATGTTTAAACTACATAAAAGCTTGTATGTGCAAAACAATAGAATATTGTGTCAATTAAAAATTAAGCTTCAGACCATGACCTTAAGATCCTAAGAGATTCTAACGATTAAAAGTATTATCGCTTATTCAGAATTCGGTAGGTCGGCCATGTTGCAACGAGAGCTTGCTAGCGTTACGGTGTAAATATTGAATCGAAGCGTTATTACTTACCATCTGATTTCTCTAATTATTGAATTATATATATATATATATATATATATATATATATATATATACCTATTTTCACTGTGAAGAATAAAGGACTATTGAACAACAGCAAATCCTCCATCCCTCCATTAATCAATGAATTTGAGATTCTCAGAGCATCAGCGGACAAGGTCGAGTGAGTTGCTCGAAGATTCTCATTCAACTCCATATTTGACTCGTCTGGAGTACACACACCCGACATCCCTATTAGACGTGAGGGTAAACTGAATGATATTCACATTACCCCGTCATTGATATCTAAGATAATATCAAAATTTGACCCACATAAGGCGAGTGGGGGTGATGGAATCTCGGTCATTAAAATTAACAAATGTGCCCCTGAATTCTTTTCTGTCCTCTCTAAACTCTACAATTACTGCCTTTCTGCTTCCTGTTTGCTTGCATGCTGGAAGCCCTCTTCTGTGGCCCCTGTATCATAGAACTCGAGGGAACCCTCGGACTCATCTAACTATCGTCCTATCAGCCTACTACCAATTTTCGGGAAAGTGTTCGAGGCATTTATTAATGCTGATATATTTCAACATCTTACTTCCCATAAAGTATTCTCAGTTAGGCAGTACAGATTCCGCTTCGATAGGTCCACAGCCGATATGCTAACGACCATCACGGAGTATACATACCAGGCCCTTGATAAGTCCTCCGAGGCTCGTACTGTTGGCCTGGACCTCTCCAAGTCTTTTGATAGGGTTTGGCATGCTGGCCTTCTACGCAAGGTCCGGGGTTATGTTATCAAATGGACGCTTGCTTGATCTGATTCATGGCTCTATCCTAGGTCCAACCCTCTTCCTTATTCCCAGACGTGATCAAATGCCAGATCTCCCAGTCGTGATCAAGTGCCAAGTAGGCATCTAAGCAGATGACACCACAATTTACTCCCGCATCGGTAGGAAATCCGGTGAGTCAGACAAACATAACCTCGCTGCCGATTTTGAAAGGGATCTACACTCAGTTGTTGAATGGGGAAAGAAGTGGCTTGTAAATTTCAGTGCGTCCAAGACGAAGCTGCTATCTGTCAATCATTAAAGGCAACCACTCCTGCCTCCCATAAGCATCGACCAAGCGAGTCTCCCTGAGATCAATACACTTACTCTATCTTTTGATCTCAAGTGGAACCATTACATTGAGTCAATAGCCAAATCCACTGCTAGGAAGATTGGATCACTGTATCGTGCCAGGGCGTTTTTTTTTTCGCCTGAATCCATCCTGCACATATACAAATCAACCATCTGTCCGTACATGGAAATACTGCTGTAATATATATTCAGGCGCCTTCGCTATTCATCTCATGGTTCTCGACAGGTTCCAAAGGAGAATCAGTAATGTGATAGGTACCGACTTGCCGGCTCGACTCCAGCCACTTTCTCAACGACGGGATGGGGCTTCTCTCTGTTCTATAAATATTTTCATGGCTTCTGCTCCAACGAACTTAAGTCACTGGTGCCCCTGCCACATGAGTTTACTTGTGCAACCAGACTGGCAACTGTTTCGCACCCATTCACAGTTAGATCAACCAAATGCAGCCGACTATTCTACTCCAACAGCTTCTTTTCTCGCACTTCTCGCCTGTGGAACTGTCTTCCATATTCTTGCTTTCCTGACGGCTACAACATCCAGGAATTTCAATGCAATGTCACTATTAATCTTTTAACCACTTGACACTCTATATATCTTTTCTTTTCTCTCTACCTTTGCAACTGTCAACACACCTGTATTCCCATTTTTCTCTTTCTCCCTTCTCTGACACCCACTGTAGCTGGTTTGTCTTTCTCTTTACTCTCCTCCTATGATATTATGGTTAACAAGCGGATCTCGCAAAGCGTTACAACTGAGGAATGAATGTGAAATATCAGTGTGTACTCAATATTTGTGCCATTACTAAGCTTCTCTATCGGTTAGGAACGGGAAATCGGAGAGCCGAGTTCTAATTCCAGAGGAACTTGTTGCATTCACGTACGCGCAATTAGCCTTGGGAAAAGTATTAAATCGAAGCTTCTCCCTCCAGTTATGGGTTAAATAGCAGGACAGATTGGGTTCTATAACCTTGGTTGGCAATCACTGTATCGCAGAAAGTAATGACCAACAAGTGAAGGAAGATATTCTGCCCAGTCAGTCATGTCTCATTCGAGACATGATCGCCCAAGATTGTATCACGCATGGTACTAAACTGACTAACACGATATTAGTGACAAAACTAAGCGTTCCTTAGTAAATAACATCAAATTATATTGTAGAAAGAAAACTTAACTCATATCAAAGACACTTATGGACATTGCACAGGTGCCAAAATTTAGTGTTCGAGCAAAGTCCGCATTCTAATCGGATTTCATTTGATTTGTCTTTGTATTGAACAAATCTTTTTCTTAAATAACTACTTATATTGTATGAAAACTAGCCTCATCATACTTGCCCATTTCACAACGGTGCCAGCCGTTGATGTTCAAGGTAAATACCAGAATTTTAAATGCTGATCTTAAGAGCAAAAAAATGATCTTTAAAATTTAAAATATTGGTGTAAAACACGTCTTGTAATAGTTTACTTTTCAGACTTGCTTTTTTCTCTAATGTTACTAAATACTTCGCATGAAGTAACTGTAAAGTAATTAAAAATAATCACAACAATTTTTTAGTGAGTTCGATCCTCTCGAAGTACCAAATAATTGTATGTATGTAGATTAAACTTAGTAAATAGATATACGAATACTTTTTAGAAGATAACCAGGTATTTTGATTATTTCGAAAACTGGTTGTGCAGCCTGGATATGACATTTGAATAAATCATAGAGAGTGTTTACAAACATACTCTGGTGAGATTACTTATCTGTGTTTATCCATTTAGTATTGTTTCTTTTATCGTAGCCTCGATGTGGCACAAAATATTATCGAATTCACTATCCAGTAATACTAACCATTACACCTGCTTAAGGTATCCAGACGGATTTATTAAGCATACATTAGTTATAGCACAAGGCAGAGATTAAGGAACACGCAGTGAGGATCGAACCCATTATTCAGTAGTAACAGATTTAGCGAGACAAGCTTGCTAACCATTATGCCACATCAACGTGCTCTCATTTTGCATTGTATAACTGTCATATTAAAAGCGAAAATATTTTATTATTATTATTATTGAAATTATTCGAAGTTAATTTAAAAAGTCAAGCCAAAATGTAATTTTAGGAGCAACGTTCTAAACGATGTAGACCATGTTCTGGAATTTCTTCGGAAAATATTTCCGTTAATTTTTTTTTTTTTTAATCATTTCACCCCGAGCAAGGCGGAAACGCCACTGATGTGCAGGGGGTTACATAAATGTAAAAAGATTAATTAGAAAAGAGTGAGGAGTACAAGCTAGTTAGAAAGGAACAATAGAAAGCTGAGAAAGAAGGTGCGATGACAGATACATAGGAGGAGAGAAAGGGAAGGTTATACAGGGGAGGGGAGAGAGCTAGAGGCCAGTGGTTAGTAGATGAGTATTAACTTTGCATTTAAATTTCTGGAGGTTGTAGCCGTCAGGAAAGCAAGAATACGGGAGTGAGTTCCACAGGCGGGAAGTGCGAGAGAGGAAGCTGCAGGAGTAGAATTGTCGTCTGCATTTGGCTAACCTGACTGTGAATGGGTGGGACCCAGTTGCCAGTCTGGTTGCACGGGTAAACACCTGTTGAGGAGGCATCAGTGACTTAAGCTCATCCGAGCAGAAGCTATGAAATTGAATATTTAGAGTATTTCCCGATGGAACTCTTATTGTGGGTCTAACCGTATTCTTTTTGAGGAAATGTGTTCTTCGTACTACCTCTCTAGCAGTCGATATTGGAACCGAGTTTAACAAAATATTTCCCGATGGAACTCTTATTGTGGGTCTAACCGTATTCTTTTTGAGGAAATGTGTTCTTCGTACTACCTCTCTAGCAGTCGATATTGGAACCGAGGTTAACAAAATATTTCCCGATGGAACTCTTATTGTAGGTCTAACCGTATTCTTTTTGAGGAAATGTGTTCTTCGTACTACCTCTCTAGCAGTCGATATTGGAACCGAGGTTAACAAAATATTTCCCGATGGAACTCTTATTGTAGGTCTAACCGTATTCTTTTTGAGGAAATGTGTTCTTCGTACTACCTCTCTAGCAGTCGATATTGGAACCGAGGTTAACAAAATATTTCCTCTACTGCATTTCCAGACAGACACACTAGTGACAGATAATTAGCACAATACTATCTTCTGACCTCGTATTTCTTAACACATGAGCTTCTAATTCACTGATTTGAACTTTGTAAATGAGATTCTTTCTTGTAAATTGTTCTAACAGATGTTATGATGGAAAGTGGACCAAAGACTAGTCTATTTTGCATAGACATAAAAATGAGAATGGATAGTTCAAATTGTTTTAATAAAAAGGATGGATGAAGTAAGCATATTGGTAGCAACCTCAAAGATTATATATATATATATATATATATATATATATATATATATATATAAACACACACACATACATATATAAATAAATATACAACAAAAAAGTGCTGCCATAAAAATACTTACTTAAATTCTTAGATATGGATTGATAAAGGTTTCTGTATACGTTTGTCTCTTTCTTTCTCACTCTTTTACTTCCTCTTTCTTTCTTTTTTTATTTTTTCTTTCTTTGGTTCTTTCTTCTTTTCCCAGCAAATATTACTAGTAATAATTACGAATTATTCCCCTTTGATTTCATCAATTTTTTATATTATTGCAATTTTTGTCTATTTTTTTTTTTTTAATCATATCACCCCGAGCAAGGCGGTAACGCCACTGACGTGCAGGGGGCTACGTAAGAGTGAAAAGATTTGAAAAGAGAAAGCAGGAAACCACATCCTAAACAGGAAACAAGGGATAAGACTCTTCACCTGTTCAATAGACGTGGGTGGAGTGTAAACTGGGCGATAGTTTAAAATTTACTTTTAATAAATTAAAGAATAGTACTCAAACATTATGAGATTTAACCCCCATGAACATCGTGTCAACTTAAATTGGAATTTCTTAAATGGTCAATTCGTAATAGGCATCTGATGACTGCAAAACGCATGAAACTCCGAGTTGTGCCATCGACGTAAGTTAATATGTGTATTTGTTAATATGTATAATAGTTCTGATTATACTACATTGAGCATTATTAACACATGAATAATATTTTATCATGTGTGTATTCCAATATGCATATTCATTAATAGATATATATGTGTGTGTGTGTGTGTGTGTGTGCGTGTGTGTGTGTGTGTGTATAAGTTTACAAAACGATGCAAGAAAGTTTAACGGCTAAGCCAAAAAATTAATTATTCCACGAATTTATACATTTCTTATATTATTTAAATTAGGACACCATCCCTCCGAAATAGTTCCTCTTGAGAATTATACAGCAATCCCAGTCATAGAATAATTTCCAGACTGAAATATATTACGGCTTTCCGTGAAAAAATTCCTGAAACTTCCGTAATATTTATTTTTTCTCAATTTCTGTCTTTCTTCTGAGGATTGGTCACATTGAGTAAGGGAATCTGTGTAAACATTCAATTTTTTTCTTACTATAATCCTCTATTTTGATATTAATTACTACAATTACAAAGATTGTTTGCTTTAAAAGCTCATCACTTGAAGTTGTCAGGTATCGTAAAGATTGCAGAGCCATTCCTGAAGAACATTTCAAAACCTTCTGTTATAAATGAACACATGTAGATAGCTCGAAGCCTATCGGCACACTGACTCAATAGGTTGAGTATCCATCATCATTAGCTTCTCACATATTTCTGTTGATTTTCAGATTGCGCATCGTAAGCTACGTCAAACAGAGAGCGCATGCGCGATTTGAAAATAACTTGTTGAAATCTGCAAATTTTAGCTGAATTCGATCACCGACCTCTGATCTCTTCCCCTCTTTTTGTTCCATCTCAATTCTTTTGTGCCAATTGTTCATAATCAGTTTCACTTTTCGCTATTTCCAAATCTCTATTCTTCGCTGTCTTGATTTTCTTTGCTTATTTTTTTCATTTCTTTGAACTTTTTCGCACTCTCGTCCTCCTTCCCCTTTCACTCTCTCTCTCTCTCTCTCTCTCTTTCTTTCTCTCTCCCTTTCCCAGTTCTCTTTTCTCCTACTCTTGTGCTGCTTGTTTGCCTGCTTGTCGGTCTGTCTTGTTTTCGGTGTCGCCTAGAGATGTGTCATTCTGAATGGCATATGAACCTTATGACGCGCTAATCTAATAGGGACACACACTTTGCGCTCGTAATGAGTACCTGGCAGGACTGACTAAATAATTTAATGACGAAAGAAAGAAAGAAAGAAAGAAAGTGAGAGAGAAAATAATTTATAGAAAGAAGAATATAAAATAAAATAAATCAAAAGAGAGAGAGAGAGAATAAAGAGAAAAAGAAGGAGAAATAATGAACCACTCAAAAATGCCTGAAGTAACGAAAAGAAAGTGGAGGAGGAATTAACAGGTTAGCAGGTAAAAAAAAAAAATGGAATGAAGTAAAATCTCTAGATAGACTTAGAAAGAGAAATTAATGAACAATTTGAAGATATAATTGACAAAAACTAAAGAAAGGGGGTTATTTAAGCAAAAAGAAAAAAAGTCTAATGTCTACTTTTGTCTCAGTTCGGTTTCTTTCGGAATGTTTCGGTTAAGCTCGGCTCAACACGGAGCTTTATCACTCGGTCGGTTGAGAATATTAAAAGAAAAGATGTTGGTCCATTGCCAGTGAACAAATCATCAGGCGTTGATGAACTTCATCTTTCTCTAAGCGAAATATTTGAGTATAGTTAGACGGAAAGTACTAGACTAATGTTTTTCTTTACTTTCTCAGTCGTATTCTCTCTCTCTTTCTTTCTCAGTCGTATTCTCTCTCTCTTTCTTTCTCAGTCGTATTCTCTCTCTCTCTCTCTCTCTCTCTTTAAATATATATTTGCTTCTTTCTATTTATCTATCTAGTTAGCTAGCTATCTTTAAAAATTGAATAACTGAGTTATTTGAAGGATTGGAGTCGTAAGAAGTGAACGCAAAAAAGTAAAATCTTTGAAGTAATAGGAAAGGAAAATCAATAGTGTAAAGAGATGAAGAGGAATGGGAAGGCAACAACTAAAGGGAAGAGAAGAAAAGAAAATGAGAATAGAAGAGCGGGGGATGGAAGGAAGGGTGAAGGATACGAAGTAAAAAGGGAGTGAGAGCTTAAGAAACGCAAGAGTAAGAGTGGGTGCGCAAATAAATTAAGAGTTAAATTTATTCTATCCAGTGAACGAAAAAATTAATGTGTAGGAGGCAGACGACTTTTAAGAGAAGTAGTAGAAATTTAAAAAGAAAAGAAAAGACCTATGCAAATATAGAAGTGGAGGAACTTTAAGAAAGAAACTAATTACAAAATGTGTTAAGAAAAATCCTGGGGGTGGGGTGTTTAGCACTAGTTTATGCGTTTGTATTATTAGTTATCTTAGATTTTGGCAAGTACACAAAAACCCGGCTCATAGATCCGAAGCTAAGATTGTCAGGCTTACATACTCTTGGCAAAAAGCGCTCTAGAATAAGAACACTATTAAGATGAAGAGAACAACCAAATTTAACTGGAAGAGTTGTAATTTAATAAAAAATATTTGGCTCAGTTCGAAAACAAGACACCTAGTCAAGACCAAACGAATTAAAATATATGTAGTTATTCAATAGACAATGAAACCAGATTTTTTTATATTACTAAAAATTCAGATTTTCTCATTCTTATTCTGTGTATTGTGATGTTGACGATTATAGCTCTCCACAGCTTCCTGTCCTTTGTAACTTTAAGGTAGGTTTGACTTTTTGCTATACCTTCTAGTTCCTATTCTGTCTATCATTTACACAAACTCGTTAGGTAGTTTATTCAGTTTTACTCTGTCACTCTTGCTTGTAATATTCCCTGTCAGTGTCAAATTCCTAAACACTCTTTCTTCATTATGTGCCCTAGAAATGTCAATTGTTTCTTTCAGATATTAAGTATAAGCTTCCTCATTTTTTTATATTTTCCTTAAAACTTTCTTAGATTTTCAGTCCCAGGTATTATTCGCATCTTTTTGCAGAACTACATTTCTGTTGTCTCAAGTCTCTTCATCTGTAAGGAGATTGTCCAGCATTCATTGCCATATAGGAGGACCGGTATGACGTAGCATTTCAGCAATCCACGAATACAACTATTTTGTCTAAAAGTTAATAAGGATATCCAGTTTGTTTTGTAAATTCATTATGAAATGACCTCACAACGGACGCTAAAACAAAATATGCTCAAACTAACTGAATTTTTAAAGAAAATATAAAATTAGTTATCTGAAGTTTCTTATGCTACTAGAAATGAAGCACTTAAGTTTCCGAATTTCAATTATTTTTTCTTGGCTTCCGTAGAGATATTAAAAGAATCCAACTCACTACCAATAACCTTCGGGATAAATTTGCTATCTCTGTTTAATAAATACTGATCAGGAGATATTCTATAAGCTTGTCATACCGTCACAAAAGATGAACGGGGAAAGATAGAATTCGCTATTAATGCCCTCAATATGAAACTGTAAAACATCGCCCTGGGTCAAGAAAACCAATAACTAAAGAAAGAGTAATAGATAAAGGAAAATAAGAAGAACGAGTAGAGAAAGTACTTGAAACGAAAAATGAATAAATGATAAAATAAAATAGATTTACTGGAAGTGCAGATTGGCGCAACAATTACTGACACGGAAAACAGAATCTGCAAATCGTGCTTAAGTTTCAGATGAGTCTGTGTAGTATCCCATGCAAATTAGCGCGGGATTAAGTAGTAAGTAGCTGACAGTCGAGGCAGCAATCCATTGCGTCACACTTGACAAGGAGAGCTATCTCACGTCTATTGCTACACGTAGAGATACGTCACGTCTATTGCTAGACAAAGATATATACGAGACTCAACAATGGCGTCACCGATAGGATTCTTGCGTTCATTGGACGACCCAGAGCACGATGAAGTCTGGATGAGCGCTTCTGTGGAACTGGCAAGAGTTAAATACTAAGAGTCATGGATGGAAGAGGAGGGAATCAGATAACGGATTTGTTTTTGGCTGCCGTAGTTCGGCTTTAATGTGAATATAGGCTTGTTAGGCTTTAATGTGAATTTAGGCTTGTTAGGCTTTAATGAGAATTTCCACCATGTCTCCAAAGAGTTGAAACAAATATATTTCAAGAAAATTGTCAGAAAGAAAAATTAACCAAAAAAGATTGGTTATTGCCGAAAGTTTTTAGAAGCAAAGCAGTGGCCAGAGGAATGTGTGATGCAATAATTGCATAGGCTTAAGGGACGAGCTAAGTATTGCTTTTTTTGAAAAGTTAGTAACGCAAGAAATATCTGTGGAAGACGAATTGATTCTTCCTAGGTTGATTGAGGGATTAAAAGACCAAAGTCATAAGCGAACAATGTTGGGGTGCATGAAAAAGCAGCCGAAGGAATTTGGAAACAAGTTTAGAATTTTTACAACAGTTACAGTTAAGCAGAGAATTCAATCAACCGAAAGAAGAGCTCGAAGCGTACAAGATTAATACGATATAGGATATAAATCCTATATCACACATCAACCAGCTAAAAAAACACAATAAATTGCACACCCGCAAAAGAGGATCCAAACCTCTAAAAGTTTTTCTTTCTCACAAGTCAGTGTGTAAAGCGATACTCTGGATCCTGATTGGTTGTCAAATCGAGAAATTCAAAATGCGTCAGCAAAACGGTTTTTTTCACATCTAATTAAAAAAATGGTTCTGGGATCCTCCCACGTGACCAGAATTCAATATTTAAGGAGTCCCCTAACCGGTCACAGTCAGTCAGTCAAGAGGGTCAGTGAGAGACAGCAGTTCGGTCGATTCGTTACTCAAGCAAGCAATCGATCTGTCAGACAGAGAATTAGTCAGCCACGCCAGTCAAGCCCAAAAGGCGCAGTGTCAGATACACACAGTCAGATCGGAGCCTACATCAAAAAGACCAGTGCCGACAAACTAATCCTTTGCCCACTCAACCGTTACTAACCGAAAGAAGAGAGGAAACACCTGCAACGGCTATAAAACTTTTCACATCTCCCAGCAATCAGAAAGGAGAAGTAACAGACTTATTAAGTAAACTGATTCATCGTTTCACACATACACTACCAATTATTACTATCTTCATTTGACTCTCTCTCTCTCTCGCTCTCTCTCTCTCTCTCTCTCTCTCTCTCTCTCTCTCGCCTCGGAAATTCATATTAACACTCCCTTTCAACACAATTTGAAACAATTTCCTTTTCCACATACTTAACGGCTGATAAATAAAAAGGAAAGAAACATTGTGCTACTACTCTGTGTAATTATAGACTCAAAACCAACACTTTCATACTCAACCAACATTCGTTCAAATACAACAGACACTGTTATATTCAACCCACAATCACGCAAATATAAAATACACTTTTCTATCAAACAAAAAGATACACGGAATTGTACAAATTGTTTATATTTTATATATATTGTCAAATACAAAATTTTCATATCTTTATACAACATTTCTTATTGCGTTGTATTTTCTCGAAATTTGTTTTGTATTTTTAGCGTGGACCGGAATTCTCGCATTAAAATCTCCCTTTTTAATCCGGGTGTTCTGGAACCCCACAACGACTACATTCAGAATTAAATGCAAATATTGTGGAAGAATGCATGAAAGTATTAAACACAAATATACAGCGATAAGAAAACTATGTTCGAATTGCAGAAGAAGAGATCATTTTCAAAGTGTATGTAGGTATGAGAAGCAATTAGAGAAAACGCAAACAGGGAAAACGTCCTCCTACTCGAAAAAAGAAGAGGTCGGAATATTTGCGGTAAATGCGCAAAAAAAATCGAAAAAATGTAAGAATAAATGGTCATGTTTTAATATGCAGGTGGATACTGGTAGCGAAATACCAGAGAATTTTTGGATTAAGTTGGGACGACCCGAAAAAAAAGCCATGTCATAAAGACAATGGGCTTTTTTCAGGGCGCATTTGAAACTGGTACGCAATTTGAAGTAATTCCAATTGTGGTGGTAGCATACCATAATGATCATGGATTGTTAGAAATCGACGTATTAAAGGTGGACACAGCAAAACTGATAAATTCCATGGAGACACAGAAAGTGGGATAGGATTGTCGAAAGGGTGTAAAGCGAGTATTCGATCGAAGGAGAATTATCGCCCTAAATATACAGAGGCGAGAAAAGTTCCGGTTCACACACTTCCTTTGGTGGTAGCAAAGTTAAACAGAATGATCTAACAAGGCATTCTAGAAAAGGTGACTCAAGGTGAAAGTAACTGTAGTTTTTTACTGCGATAAAAATGCTGATGGAGACTTGAAGAAACGTGGGATTGTAAGGTAGAAGTGAATCACTAAATATGCTCATGTGTATTTCCGTTGCCGAATACTGAAATTGCGGGCCACAACTGAACGAATATGGAATACTTTGCCAAAATTGATCTTAAGTCTGCGGACAATCAAGTTAAGATTGATGAGAAGTTTAAAGAAGTTACTACAATTAAAACCTTTATAGGTCTGCTAAAATGGACTCGTCTGCCGTTTGGGCTTAAGACATCCAGTCACATTTTTCAGAAAGCGATTGAAAGTGTGTTATTATATTAAATAAGCAATATAATTATATACCAGAAGGTAGAGGTAAGAGCAAACACCAAGGAGAAATTAAAGTATAGAATTGAATAAATATTAACAAGGTTTTAAAAATGCAGGATCAACAGGTGAACAGAGACAAATGCAATTTTGATTGTAAGAATTTGTCATATATGTGCTATGAGACATCGCAAAAACGCATAGCACCTGATGAGAGGGTGACGAAGAAGATTACAGATATAGCGACTCCAAAGAATAAGAAAGAATTAGAGTCGCGGGGAGACTAATAAACTAATATAGCAAGTATACTCCAAGTTACAGTGAAATAATTGAGCCGTTTGCAATGTTAAGCAAGAAAATCAGTGAATTTGAGTGGACGCAAAAGCAAAATACTGCTTTTGAAGCACTAAAGCAATCATGAGAAAAAAAAATGATAATAAATGTGTTCGATCCTAAAAAAGAAATAACTGTAACCACTAATGCAAATGAAAAAGAGTTTGCTGCCATTTTACCGCAAGAGGAATATCCAGTTATGTATTTGTTTTTATAGGTTAACGTCGGCAGAGATTAACTATTCAAATATTAAGAAAGAGGCTTTAGCAATCATATGGTGCATGGAAAGTGCGCAGAAGTTTTTGTTAGGTTAAATTTTTTTGTTGAAGTTAGACCATAAGCCATTGGAACTTATTTTCAATCCGAAGAAACAATTGCCAAAGGTTATGTATTCAAGGATACTGCGTTAGGCGATAAAAATCATGACGTTTGATTTCGACATACGTGAAGGTAAACACCATTCTTCATGTGGAACCTTGTCAAGGTTACATTTTGTGAATGGAACAGAAGGGGAGCACGAAACTAGTGAGGATAGAATAACTCATTGGGTAGAGACAAGCGTGCTACTTATAAATAGAGTTAAAAGAAAAATCGAACAGCATCCGGTGTTAAGCAGAGTGATGGAAAGAATAAGAAGTACTAGATGGAACTATTGCTCAATAGTACAGCAACTATTCATGGAGGCAAGACACAAGTTGACTAAACAGAATGGCATAATATTTTATAGAGCGGTAATAGTAGCTCCACAGGTGTTGAGAAAAGACGTATTGAGAAGAGTGAATGACGCTGTGCATCCTGAAGCAGCACGGAGATAATTAAAACTACAAGTGTGATGGCCGGGGTATTTGAAGGGTGTTGTGGTGTATATTAGGAGGTGCCCAATGTGTAATGAGATAGAAAGTTTCAGGCAGAAAGAAATTCATTCGTGGCCTAAGGAATTACAGCCCTGTGTTAGATTGCACATGGACCACGCACAAGTCAGGGATATGGGGCCATAGTGGACGCGAACTCAGGTTGGCCAGAGGTGATCAAAATAAATAATAGAAGAGCGGCTACAGAAAAACAGGTTTTAAGAACTGTGGTTTCAAGAAATGGCGTGCCTCAAACGGTAGTTAAAGACAATACACCTAAAATTTGGGATGAGAGTTTATGTGTCTGGTTAAGACGGATTAGATTCGTCCCAGATAGATCACTGCGCTGCCGTCCCCAATCTAACGGGATAGCGAAAAGAATGGTACAAAATGTGAAAATGAATTTGAAGGCGTTTTCACCTATTAATGAGAGGCGTTCTTATCAACAATGCTCCTTAACTATAGATCTCTCCCACATGCAATAAGGAAACTAATCCTGTCGGCACTCATGAGAAGGCAGATCAGAGCCCCCGTGACGATGACTTTTGCTACGATGGAGGAGGTGTTGTATAAGAAAAACAAAGTGGCGAATTCGGAAGAGCCGAATTTCCTGTTATAGAAAGAAAACAACACAGCCATTATTGAAATGTAAGGGGAGTGTACTTTGGCGTATGCTGACCAGTTTAGAAGTGGGAGTTTGTCGGAGAATATGGAGATGAAAGATCAAGATCGTGAAGAGGAAGGAAGGTGCAATAATGAGACAGATGCAGAAAATGAAATTGCAGGAGCTGGAAGAGACAGAGAGTTGCAGAAGTGAGATTGAGAGGATATGGAATTAAGTGAAGGTGAAAAAACAGATGAGTATGAGGATGAGGATAAAGAAAGACCGAGGTCGCTGTTGAAGAGACGACAAGAAGAGGGAACAGAAGGACAATATAAAACAAAGTAATTAGAAGGAGTGATAGGAAGAACAAGGGAGTACGACCACTCTGGTTCAGGGAGGGCGTAGTAGCCTATACAAATTAGCCTGGCACTATTTAAGTAGTAAGTAGCTGAGAGGCGAGGCAGCAATCCATTGATTGACACTTGACAAAAAGAGCTACACCCCTATTGCTACACGCAGAGATACGTCACAACTGTTGTTATACACGAAGATATACGAGGATCAACAGTCTGTTTACGTTTTGCTTAAATGAGTTCACTCCTAAATTTCAAAATATACAAGATTCTTTAACCTTCATTGACAACCAGTCAAGGGCATAGACTAAGTGATCGCCAGTAAATTGTACCTTCTTTCTGGTAACTCTAGCAACCAAAAAGCTATACAAGTTCTGGCCTGGGAAAACAACTTTGGAGGCCGACAGAATGGAATGACTTACCACTTTAAAACTATTTACATTAAATTAAAGTACAAATGCCCGATAATGAACAGCTACAGGTGTCAACGTTGGTCAGGAAAGAGATATATAAGCACAGACCCGGCACAAGGCTAAATATGAAAACCTGCATATAACATAAATATTATCAGCACAGAAATAAAATCGATGAACCGACCTCAAGTTCTAAGATTGTTACATTCACTTTCGCGCTAATACTCTTAAGAAATGCATGAAGTCATCTAATATTGCTCCAGCTGGTCTAAGTCTAGAGAGTCTATACTAGACTCTCTAGAATTAGGTGGTGGCTAGTTAAAGAGATGGACTACACTGAATTTAAACTATGAAAATCGGAACCTGGTGTGCATCTGTTTTAGTTCAGGCCAGAGATTACTCCTTTTTGCTTGTACCATGTAACTCAGTACAATTTAGAGAGGATGTGAATGCTGCTAAGTCATTTACGATGATCTGAGAAATGTGATGAAGGGCAATTATTCAGCTCATCTCTCAATAAGTTTCATAGGCCATGGATGTGAGTTAAGAAATGGAGTTGCGAAAGGAAATCATTGTCATTGGCACACATTCCTCTTTATTCGAAGGAGAATCAATCTATAAGACTTTTTTTTTCTTTTTTTTTAATCATTTCACCCCGAGCAAGGCAGAAACGCCACTGATGTGCAGGGGGTTACATAAATGTAAAAAGATTAATTAGAAAAGAGTGAGGAGTACAAGCTAGTTAGAAAGGAACAATAGAAAGCTGAGAAAGCAGGTGCAATGACAGATACATGGGCAAGAGAGAACGTGAAGATTATACAGGGGAGGGGAGAGAGCTAGAGTCCAGTGGTTAGTAGGTGAATATTAACTTTGCTTTTAAATTTCTGGAGGTCGTAGCCGTCAGGAAAGCAAGAATACGGGAGTGAGTTCCACAGGCGGGAAGTGCGAGAGAGGAAGCTGCAGGAGTAGAATTGTCGTCTGCGTTTGGCTAACCTGACTGTGAATGGGTGGGACCCAGTTGCCAGTCTGGTTGCACGGGTAAACACCTGTTGAGGAGGCATCAGTGACTTAAGCTCATCCGAGCAGAAGCCATGAAAGTATTTATAGAAGAGACAGAGGGAGGCCACATTTCGACGATGGGAAAGTGGCTGCAGACGAGTCGCCAGATCAGTACCTATCACATTACAGACTCTCCTTTGGAGCTTGTCAAGAACACTGAGGAGAACGGCAGGGGCACCTGACCATAAATGGCAGCAGTACTCCAGGCACGGACGGATGGTTGACTTTTATATATGCAGGATGGATTCAGGTGGAAAAAACATCCTGGATCGACATAGTGACCCAATCTTCTTAGCAGTAGATTTTGCTATGGATTCAATATAGTGCTTCCATTTGAGGTCTGAGGACAGGGTAAGTCCGAGGAGGCGTAGTGTATTACTCTCCGGGAGAATCATCTGGTCCATGCTTATGGGAGGCAGAAGAGGTTGCCTGTAATGGTTGACAGACAACAGCTTGGTCTTAGAGGAACTAAATTAAATCGGTCATACGGCCAATGTTATCAAGTATGTGTAAAAATAATTATCAACAGCTTTTAAGAATTTGTAAATCTGACGGCTTCTGCATAGTAAACTGTTGACAAACATCGGATGAGACACTTTTGGTGCAAGGCCATTTATCTTCCCACACAGTGAGAAAATAGCTCCCTGTTAATGGCTTCCGAGATTATAGCCTGCTAAATATAGTCCTTAGAGTTGTCACACTAACTAAACTAATTAGACAATGAGAATGAACACAAAAACCTGATGTATACCGTGAAGAAGCGTTGGATTAACATGAAGAAAAGAAAATAAGAAGAGAACCGGTTTAGCGAGTGCGATCTTATATATGAAATGGCTGTGATATTCCGAATGATTTCATTGGTTGGTTTTCAAAATCAGGTAAAACACTGAGATTTCAAAAGCTGGTGTTAAAAATATTCATGCCTTCGCCACATATTTTTAACCTTAACTGCCAACTATTTGCGTGTTTTGCCAAAGCTTGCATGATGAATAATAAATATGAAAAAATGATTACGTGGCGAAGATAGTTGCATATTTCCTACAGGCGCTGATGAAATGTATCATTTTAATTGAAACTTGCGACTGATGTTCAGGTCCAGATTAAGAGAATTTCGACTGCTGACTTTTTAATTTAGCAGGATCTTTCCGCTTTATAAAATGTCGTAATATTTTTTACTACAATTATTTTCCCTCTTTTCTGTTTTGTTGATAATTAAGAGAAAAGTTCTAATAATTGAGATGGAAAGGTTATTCTATCGATAAGTAAAAAGATAAATGAATAAACGAAGACGGATCAGTTTAAGAATATTTGCAATAGATTTGAAAGGAAAAATATATGATAGCGCAGTTATTTACTGGATATCAATAATTTTAGCTTCAAGATGACAGTTTCCCAAGTACCAAGTAAATTCTGAACGCATCAAAGTTGTTAAAGATTAGCATGCCTACCCTCGAAACATCTACAAGGGTTCCATGAAAAAAGATGTAAGACCAAAAGATAATGAGTTTTCTAAACGAGGCACTGGAAAGTGTGAATTGCGTCATCATTTTAGTTTATATGCATCGCTTAGTCGCCACTAATAATGAATATTTCTGGAGAAGTTTGTAATGAACTACTTTCTGCGTAGACTATATGTTGTGAATCTTCGTCGCCAATTCATTGTGGTGGCGAAACTTCGCCGCAAAGTGTAGTAACCGGTTTGTGCCGGAAGTAAGACATGGAACACATGAAGTAAGTTCAAAACAGTATATTAGTATAACAAGAATCAAGATATTCAAAGGATGTGTTAATAATAAGTAATATAGAAATAAGTAAGTCCGAAGGTATTATTACGCTGTTTATTGCCTGACTGTCGTTAACTGCTCTTAATTTGTCTTCGTTAGCTGCTTCTGTGGAAGTCACGCGGGTAATTACATATAAAAAGAGGAAGAGTACATTCCTCGTAGAAGGGCACCATAACACTATATACCACTTGTTCCCCAGGAATTCTAGTTACTTGAACCGTAATACTGGTCTCTAATTTTCTTTGTCACAAGGACACCTACATGACTCCACAAACCGAGCAACACTGAATTATTTCCCGACTATTTTTCTATTCTGAACTCTGGATGAATTGAAATGATAGCAGAGGATAAAACAACTGTGATAATAATATTCATTGAATTATGCAATTAATTTTCATTCACTCATTAAAAATTTTATATATTTTAATTCAATATTTTTCTTACCGATTAATGTACTTGAAAAACCTCGTCAGATCGAGATTGTCATATAAATGTCATACGTCAAGTTCCTTTAGAAATATATAATCTCTCAGCTGTGATCAGTCGCTTTCTCAGATCAGTGACTAGAAATAGCTGAGAATGAAATAGAATGAAACTTGTAAGTCTTAGCGAGCTCCATTCTTTTAACTTTCTTGGACTGAAGCTACACAATCACAAAGAACTGTACAAAATGACAGAAACCACATCACTTGAGACCTTTTAACAGCAGCATTAATAAAAATGGATAGCACATGTAATTCAGAGAGAAAAGAATGACATACTCCTGATGTTCTACACTGTTTCAAACAAAAGGTTAGAAAATAACCCCTCCCCCATCAATATGGAAATGAACGATGACAGTGGACTTGATAAACCTATTTTCCTGAAAATTTATTTTAGTAGAAATATTTTGAGAATTTTGTCAAAAAGTAGCACTGGCTGCTCTGTCAATGAATGCGCTGTCATTTGATATTATCATTACCAATATTGTTTTCCAGTCTCATTCAGGTACAGTTTTATCCAGTGCAGAAAATGTTGTTCCTTTCTTTTTATAATGTCGTCTTTGGATATCTTAGGGCTGTAATGATACTTTCTGTGCATCACGCGGCACCCGAGAAACTTTCTTCGCGTTATTTCATCTCCTTGCAATGTTTATATGCTTCTTACACATATTGATTCTCGTAACATTTATTTCCTTTTTTTATAAACATGTCCCCGTCCCTGTAAATTCGTACTGGAGATGTTTCATTTTCTTCAGTTGTGTTGTTTCTGTTTAACTCTGGCTTCCATAATGTTTTCCTTGTTTCAGAAATCAACACTCCGTCTGCTATGTCCAAGATAACAAGCATAAAGATTATAAAATAAAATTTTAACATATGCTTACTTAAAAGTAAATGCCACTGAATGATCAAGAAGTAATTTCAGGAGGAAATAAATGCCATTGAATGATCAAGAAGTAATTTTATGAGAAAAGAGAGATGGGTGACATTGAAGAATTATGGAGCAATAAATCTGTAATTATTTACATTATTTATAATGGGACTAATAACTTCATCTTTGTTCTTGTTTTCACAATGTTTCATCCGTTATTCTGCCTGGCCTCCCACAGGTGTCTAGCCTATTGTCCTACAGAATAATAGCCTGTTGGATTAAATCGATGGTTCAATGATTTTATGACATAGAAATTGTGAGTTCAGTCCTTGGGCCGGGTAGTACAGCTTTAGACTCAGTGGAAACAGCAATCACTGAGAAGTGCTAAAAACAATAAAGCAAGATACCTCTCGGCATGCTCAACAAAACTATCTACTCCCATATATAAAATAAAGGGTTCAGTTTTAAGAATAAAACGGCAACAATTTACCTCTCGCACCCAACGCGCGCGAGCGCACACACGCACACACAGATATACATATATATATATATATATATATATATATATATATATATATATATAATTTAAAAATTGTGCATTTAGGCAACAATCTCTCTTTTATACAAGTTTCATTAAAATAACAGACCAATTCAAACAAGAAAATTAAATTAATTATCTATTATAAAAAATTAAAAAACTGCCAGCCTCATTACCAATAATAATAATTCACCTGCAAAATGAAAATTTCAGAGAACCAGTGTCGTTTACGAATGTATATATCCTTAAAGAATTGTGTTCTTTAACTATCCAAATCCCTAATCAATTACATTGGCTATATCAACACAAAATTGACGAGAAAATTGACCTTACACCTTACCTACAACAGTCCCATCCGATCTCATTGAAACACACATCGAGATCTTCCAGGAACTATCCGTGATATCCTCATTTATAATAGCATCATCCACATGCAAAAGAAGATTAAAAATAATGAAGGCATTACTAATAAAAAAGGGAAATCCTACATTTAATAACATCAATTAGGAACACGGTAACAATGTGCCTGCTGTGTTCGAAACAAAACATGCACAAATCTCTATAAGCAAAAACTTTCCACGTGTTTTCTAATAAATAAAACAAAATTAATTCTTGATAATGGCTAAAAGTATAGCCGAAAGCAATCGAAAGTACAAAAAGGTTTGGACAATTCTTATATAATTTGAGTTTCGAAAAAAAAGTTAAACGAACACATGAAAAATTATATGAAAAAAATTAATGATAATACCTTGTCAATCATTATTAATGAAACCTGTATACATATATATATATATATATATATGTGTGTGTGCGTGTGTGTGTGTGTGCGTGTGTGTGTATATATGTGTGTGTATATATGTGCGTGTGTGTGTGTGTGTGTGTGTGTGTATAAAGACCTAGAATAAGTCTTTGCTGTTTTCTAACATGGCGTTCCCAGACCTGCGTGCTTGTAGTTTCAGATGGTAATTGATCTATAAGGAAGAACTATAACCGAACTTGAAATTCAGTGTATGACATTTCGCCGAACTTTGTTTTTCATAACCTTAAACATATGGGATTTCGTGCCAAAGAAAGTGTAATTGTGGGGAATTTTACTGTACTACTTCATTCAAAAGATATCTGCAGCTGAAGCACACAGAATTCTTGTTGAGGCTTACGGCAACCATGACAGCATACAGAGATTGATTTAGACTTTTCAAAAATAATGATTTTGAAGTTAAAGATAAAGAACTCTCTGGCTAGCCTAAAATGTTTGAAGATGAAGAATTGGAGGTCTTCCTTCATGAAAACTCGTGTCAAACGCATGTTGAGCTTGCGGAATCATTGGGAGTTGATCACACAACATTCTAAAAATGTTTGAAAGCATTAGAAATGAGTCAAAAGCAAGGACATTGAGTGTCATACGAGTTGAAGCCGAGAGACATCGAACGGTGGCTTGTCACATGTGAACAGCTGCTTCAACAACAAAAAGAAAAGGTTTTTTACATCGTAACTCGACGTGCAATTAAAAGTGAATACACTACGATAACTCTAAGCGTAGAAGATCGTGGAGTAAGCCCGGCCATGCATCACGATTGGCGGCAAAGCGGAATATCCATGATTCGAAGATTTTGCTTTGCATTTGGTGAGATTAGTGTAGTATATTATGAGCTGCTCAAACCAGCTGAGACTATCACGGAAGATCGCTATCGACTACAACTGATGCGTTTGAGACTAGCATTGAAGAAATATGCCTGCTATAGGAGCAGAAACACGAGAAAGTGGTTTTGCAGCATGACAACGCCAGGCCACATGCTGCCAAACGGTTGAAAACCTACTTGAAAACGCTTAAATGGGAATTCCTACCCTCCCCACCGTATTCACCCGACACATTCCAGTTATCACTTGTTTCGATTGGTGACGCATCATCTGTCGGAGCAGCACTTTCATCATTATGAAGGTGCTCAAAAATGGGTCGACTCATGATTACCCTCAAAAGATGTTTCGTTTATCCGACGTGAAATTTAAATTCTGCCAAAAAGATAGGATAAAGAAGTGGGTAGAGATAGACAATATTTTCAGTGATATGTTTCTTACTAAATAAATAAAGTATTATGTGTATTTAACTAGATATTCTGTTTATAATCAAACAGTATTATATATTTATTTCTAGCAGCCTGATACGAGTATCGATCAAATTTAATGTTTAAACAAATGATTTCAAATTGTCGGTTGTTTAAAGACCATTTCATTAATCTTCGTTAATTTCTGTAACATGTTTACATTTGTTGACATTACGATACATTTCAGATTGCCCGGTTCACACTCCACCCACGTCTATTGAACAGGTCAAGAGGTTCATCCCTTATTTCCTGTTTAGGATGCGGTTTCCGGCATTCTCTTTTCCAATCTTTTTACTCTTACGTAGCCCCCTACACATCGGTGGCGTTATCGCCTTGTTTGGGGTGATATGATTAAAAAAAAGCAGATATGGTTATTACTTTGAATCGAAAATTGTCTTATACAGGCTTGATTTGACTTCGTTTAGACTGGAGAAGTCTAAGACGCGCTAGAGCAATTGGTGGCTTCCTCTATATGGATAGGGATCGCAGGTTCGAGTCCTGCCGAATGACACACATTTTCGTAACAAAAATTTATCGTAAATAATCAGGCCGAAAGAAATAAATATATAGTACTGGTTGATTATAAACAGAATATCTACTTAAACACGAGTATCAATGAAAAATAATCATTTCAAATTGTCGGTTGTTTAAAGACTATTTTGTTAATCTTCACACACACACACACACACACACACACACACACACATATATATATATATATAGCACCTAATAAGCCAGAAGAACCTACCTTTCCCTGACGATCCGTTTAGATGATACCTTGCTACGTTCGTCTGGCTCATTAGGTGCTATTTATTTAGTTTACTCTACCTTTGTATTAAACGCTTTCTGTTAGATGGTTACTCGTGTCGGGGTTTTTTTTGTGGGTGGGGGGCTTCGTGCTTATTTCGGTCCGAACACTTTTGACTGTCTTTCATGCCCAAAGCTCTTTCTTTTTTTTACAAACATTTTTTCCTTCGTTCGATAGTTTTCGAGGAAGGTTTTCGAGACGAGTATAAATATAATAATCTCGTTTATATATATATATATATATATATATATATAGTGAAATGAACGTAATGATCGGGATATGTATTAAGAAAAGGAATCAATGCGTCAAGACCAATGACATAGATATGTTGCATTTGGTCAACTGTGTAACATAAAAATAAGAAAGAGAGAAACGTTTTACCGAATTTGAAAAAAAGGGTATGCTTTAAGTAAACTTTTATTGAATACTTGATGTATACCATTCTCATTTTATAACTACCAACAGATATTCTTTTTTTTATCTGAAAGATTTCATTTGTTCCTGAATCTAGAGGCTTACATTTCTTTTCTTATCCCAAACAACCATCCGTTGTAGTCCCTTTCAACAATCTGTATTCTAAGGGTTTAGAAATCGGTTAAGGAATTTTGCAAGATTTTTATGGCCTTCGGTGAAAACAAAGTGTTTTTTTTTTTTGTTTTTTTTTTTTCAGCTGTTCAAATACTTTACAAAATTTCTGTGATAGTTGCTGACCTAATAATGACTTACTGGCTTTATGGCAACGAGGAGGGTGAAAAGTATTGTGACATATGAAAAAGTTTTGAGAAAGCTCGCAGAAAGTCGTTTACTTTTTTTGGATGAAAGTAAATAACAGAAAGCGATGGATAACAAGGACGTAGGAAAAATGTTTGTGAATAACAGATAAAGACTATAATACGAATCAGTGATAAAAAATGAAATATTACGCAAACTGTCTTAGCCCGTATACGACGCAGTTGCGAATTTGTCACGAAGCATCTAGCATTGATTTTAAGGTAAACAGTTTCACTTTGCTAGGAAGCCTGGTGCAATTCAACCTCCCTACCTTCCTATTTCGCTTCATTTAGCATTGATCTAACCTTAGGAAATATCAAATAATTATATATATATATATATAGAGAGAGAGAGATATGTATGTATGTATATATATATAATTTTAAAAAAAGGGGTGTGTTGTCCATTCTAAAGCTTGATGTAACACTTATTCTACTAAACTAGACTAAGATTCGTAAATATCTAGTATCGAAAATTCATTTACAAATCAAGTATGTGCACGTTTCTCTTCCGGGAAAAAAGACATCCTTGACAATCTCTCAGTAGAGAGGATACGAGAGCAGCATCAAATAATATATTGTGTTGTATTTTACATAATAGAAAAACAGCCTTATGTGTGATCCGTGTATAACTGGTACTGCTCTAACCCTAAATAGTGAATGGATTTCGCAATTTCAAGCATCAACATCTTGTTAGACGATACAGAAAAAGTAAAGTGTGGGAGCCATCGGCTTTGATAAGTGGGAGTTGCAGAATTTCGATTGTTTAAAGTATACGATCACAAAGGGCTTGCGTAGATTGAAGTTGAACTAGAATAAATTGGCTATGAAGGAGGCATATGAAAAGGGTAGTAGGAGACGTGTTAGTTCGAGGTTTCACAGCATTGTGGGAGGAGGCATCAAAATTAATCGGAAAGGCGTGAGATGGGAGAGAATGTGTGGAGATAAAGGTTAATAGTGGCGAAATGAGAGGTCGGTAGGGCAGGAGCGCCCTCCAGTGTCGGTACTGGTGGCTTGATGGGGAAGAGAAGGTTAAAGTTTGGATGATGTGAAATTCCTTTCCCTTCTGACTCAACACCGCTGGGAGTCACATACACACTACGTGCGACAATTAGATAAATATAGTGAAAGAAAGAAAGAGTAAAAAAGAAAAGGAGAGAGCAGATGAAAATTTGACGCGATGAATTACAACAAAAGCAGATGGAGATAGGATACAATGAACAAAAAGAAACAATTTACGCAACGCCATTTTTTTATCTTTTTTTTTTAACGGTGGAATAGAATCATTGTACAATTTAAGCATTCAGCACAGGTTGGAAATAAGGGAGAACGGCAGCAGATATTTTTTAAAAATATTCGTTTAGTTAGATTTCAGCTTTCTTTGCCTCCGTAAACCCCGCTGCCACATCTCGCTGAATGAAGATTACTTTACCTGAAGAAGAGGGTAATGCGATTGAGTCGAAGCGTCATGCCCTGCTAGGCAAACAGTCATCGCAAACCAAAGAGAATTTTTTACCATTTTTCTTCTTGTCACAGATAAGGCTTTTTCTAACTAAAAAAAAATCAATATCGATCTTGTAGCCTGAAGTATTTTTTGTTTCATAAAACATATTTCCATTATTTTTTTATTTTTTATTCATGCATTAATTTTTTTTATCAATGACCTCAATCCTCTTTTGACAGAGATTCTTGAGACTAGAATTCGATTGTGACGCAGGAGGCTTGTGCAAATGAATATCAACGCCTACTCGGATTTCATCGAAAATATTCTCAAGACGCTTAGTGAAAGAAGAAAACACAAGGGGATATGATTTCATGACAGGTTTAAAATTATTTATCAGTATACCGTAAACGATATCTTATTAAACTTAGTTTCATTTTTTAAATATTTTTTTCAACAATTTTATGAAAAATATTTATTTTTTGCTAACACAAATAAACGTACATGAAACTTTGTTTATTTAGATTTCAAAAAAGCGCATGATTCATTTAATAAATTTATAAAGCTTACCAGCAGACTATGGCATTTGAATTTTCTTGAGAACCGTGTGCCGCTAAAAACCTCTAGTGAAACTGATTTTATTAATATGATTCTCGTTGGGTATCGACTGTTCTATATCATCAATAATATTGATTACGATGATGATTATAAGCACTTCCGGTTCCACTGGGAGCAAACGGATCGAGCATAAGTTTGAATAAAATAGCTGTTTCGTATCGCTTCTTGTTACTTCAACTTTTAAGCGGCGAGATTCACATAATTTATCTTTCCACCCTAAACCCAGACATCGGTAAATCAACATTGGTTTTTAAATCTAAAAGGTTTTCAATGCGATAAAGTTTTGTTTATCGCATTTTATTAACACATATTTCTCTTCTTTCACTTCACTTCCTTTTGCAACAGTTTAAAAATATTTACGCGTTATGACAGCTGGCTGAAACAATTTTTGCGTTCACAAATTAGAAATATATGAATATTAATGCCTACCGTTTCTTTATTGAAACAAGCACCATAAAGAAATCCGTGATGTAAATCCTCACCGAGTTTAGACTTTAATAGTTATTTGACATGATGTAGTTTAACTCGAAGCCAAATTGGGGAGTAGGAAAATTGTGTAACTTTTTATTTTTGGCCCAGGTTTGAACACTGTGTTGGTGGCAAATAACCAATTTTACCGAAACTGAAATATAAGATTTTACTGCAATATATTAACGTATTATAATCGTAAAATTGTGAAAAGTGAGATATTCGTGTTTTAGAAATGATGTAACCAGGTTTAAATATCTGTGAAGTGTTTTAACAGCTAGTGGAAAATGCGATAACGATTATCAAACACGTACCCGTCTAGCGAAAGAGACATTCGAAAAGATAAGCAAAGTGCTGAAAAGTAGAAAAATCCCGTAAGAAATAAAGTAAAAAGTGTTGGGTTGTTATGTGATATCAAACCTCTTGTATGGTAGTAAATATTGAACAACACATATGAAAAATTAATTGGTGGCAAAAGGCACTGAAAATTCCATGAACGAAGCAAGTAAGCAACGAAGAAGATTTAAGGAAAATATCAAAAGGAAATCTTATCATAATCAAGAATAAATGGCTAAAATTCCTTGGACATATAATGAGGAAGAAAGGCCTAGAAAGCTTAACTCTCATGGAGCATACTGAATGCAAGATACTTAAATAAAGGCAGCGAGACGTCTACCTGACAAGTTTATGATAATGGAACGGGGTCAGAAATATTAACAAAGGGAGACAATCTGCTAAGTGCCACAAAGGATAGAAAGATTTGGAGAGCTATGATCACCGATGTCCTGAAGTGACGCAGCACATAGAAAATGAATCATTAGAGAAAATATCTTAAAAGAGTTTATACTCTACTAATTGGTAATTCTAGGGGTAAAGTTAGACGAACCGAATTAAAACAACCATCTGCTTTACAAAGTTGTTTATGAATACTTTCTTAAAGACGACTGTCAAAAACGCGAAGCCAAATCACTTTATATAATGATTATGTGAAAATTAAGAAATAAAGAATTCTTAATAATGATTAGCATCTAATATATCTAAAGATAACTCTCTTGTAAAATCTGATCATTCAGTATGAACACATATACAAACTTCACCTTTAATCTCTAAGAGCAATTCAACAATAGCGCTATTACGATGTGCCATTTTTGTTGTTAACCCACGAACATGCAGAAAGCGTAACATTAATTAAAAATATATATTTTCATCATATTTCACGTTAATTAACATGTTATGTAATATCTGTACAGTTTTCATTTTTTTTTCTTTCTTACAATGCTGATAAGATATTCTTTTGAACATTGTAACCATATCATGCAAAAATTGGATCATTATTACCAAAGTGAGAGCGAATGAAAACAACACTATTATTATTCGTTTTCCAACATGATTTTTATGGCATTTTTCTGTAAAAATCCTGCTTCGACTTGCCGTCTTTGCTTAGTGATGGTAAAAATCACATCCATAGAAATCGGATCTTTAACACATTAGATGTGAGTATATCCAACATTGTATTTAACGAGCTACACGCTTCAGCTAATAACTGTAATTTGGTCACTAGTAAGTCCATGGTATCACAAGATATTCCAGAGATGTCGCAATTAATGAAAAACAGTGATTGCTTGTTTATTTATATGTGTAAGCGCGTGTGCGTGTTTTGTTCTGTTTATTTGTTTTTCTATTTATAAATTCAGATAGCAACCAACTTCAAAAGATAAAAGAGTCGATTAAGGTGCGTACAGATAGACCTACATTAGCCTGCTGATGATAAGAAAATCCTGGCGTTGTTTTATACTTATTTTTTATGAAGTTTACATGATTCGGTCACTCTTGTAATGACAACAAAAGAAACAGGACATTGTTTACTGGCGATGGCGAGCGATGGCGCCCGATGTCAAGAAAAACAAACGCTTAAGTAGATGTTTCTCTTTGACAAGGTCAACAACTCTTAAATATTTCTTCTCGTCTACACCATCATCATTATCTCTCTATTTCCCGTATATCATTGTCTTTTTTTACTTTTCTTTCTTTCTTTCTTTCTTTCTTTCTTCTTCAGACCAGTATTTTCTTCTTCTTCTTCTTCTTCTTCTTCTTCTTCTTCTTCTTCTTTACTTCCAACGAGTTTACTCCCCACGAGATAAGTGTTAGTGATATAGCATCACTATATATATATATATATATATATATAAAACCTTATATATATAATGAGATTGATCTAAATGTGCCTGTTAATGGCTACTCTGTATTCGATTAAGCTAAGCTTAGTAAATCACTCTGAATCGTTCTACAATCGAGGATTTTGCTAATGAATTTTGTATTCTCAGTTTCTTCTTTTTCACTCAGTTCATCATTATTCCTCCCCGCTCCTCCTCATCCTTCTCCTCCGTCTTCTTCTTCTTCTTCTTCTTCTTCTTCTTCTTCCTTCTTCTTCTTCTTCTTCTTCTTTTTCTTCTTCTTCTTCTTCTTCTTCTCCTCCTGTTGGGTCTTACCCTCTTTGGTAGAATTATTACGATTCACCTTCCTCCTCTATTCCCGCATTTTCTTTTGTCATTTTCACCTTGATTGTATGCTTTTGTCATCCAATTATCTTATGTTAACCCGTCTTCTTCATTCTTTCTATCTTGCATCCAATTGTTCTCACTGTTTATTTTTGTCCTACATCCTGCGTCATTTCCTATATTTCTCACCCAGGTTTTTCATCTATTTTTTATTTCTTCTTTGGCACTCATTGTCAGCATTTCATTTTTATTATTAGGTTACTCTCTTTAATGTCTATTTATGTGTCTTCCTGTCTATTCTTATCCACTAACATATCTGTCATAATCTAATCTCGAATATCATCCCTCGTTTGTTTCTATCTCTATATCTAACCAATAAATCTATCTATCTATCTATCTATCTATCTATCTATCTATCTATCTATCTATCTATCTATCTATCTCAGCCTATTCATACCTATCTATCTATCTATCTATCTATCTATCTCAGCCTATTCATACATATCTATCTATCTATCTATCTATCTATCTATCTATCTATCTATCTCATTCTGTTCATATCTATCTATCTATCTATCTATCTATCTCATTCTGTTCATATCTATCTATCTATCTATGTATCTATCTATCTATCTACTTTCGTTTCCTCGTATCTCACATCTAATATCTTTTTCTGTCTCTCTGTCTCTGTCTCTGTCTCTGGATATATATATATATATATAAATATATATATATATATATATACGCACGTACGCACACACACACACACACACACACACTTATATATATATATATATATATATATATATATATATATATACACGAACACATGATACGGTGAGTAAATTGTCACCATTTGGTATTGTTAATTTCGCGCATCACATAGTTTGCTTTTTCGTTTGTTGACAGAACCGTATAGTCGGGACAGTTGAGCCGCCTGTGAAAAAATACCACCATGACGCAAATCACTTCGCCAGAAATTTGGAAAAGCATGCTATATTACTTGGCATTTTGGTGCCAATCTGAGGACAATGTAGAGGATTCAGGAAGAGTTTGATGTGTCTAATGGTGATTACGAAAGTACGACAGATCGGAAATTTCACACTGATTATTCTGAAAAGAAAAGAACTCCCAAACTTGCTGGTGAAAATCTCGGTCTCATGCTGGAGGCCTACATCAAGAGCCTTGAGAAGGCAATGCTGCTATGGATCAAGAGGGTGCTTGCTGAAAGTCACAGGCAAAAGGACTTTGCACCATGTCACACAATTAGGAGAACCCAGTCATGGTAGTCAAACAATTTCTGCGACCACATCATCGCTTACATCTTGCCAACTAATTCTCCAAACAACAAAACCCTTGATTTTTATGTGTGCGGCGCAGTTGATCGAGAGAATAACAAAATTTCATGTAACATCAAAGATGAACTGAAGTATTCATCACCTTAATCAAGGAAACCGTACATAAAAAGCTGAAGAAGATTCCAAAGTAATAAGGAGGCCGTGATTGAAGATAATGGCGAATTTATTAAATAAATTTACTCTTTAGTATGTCAAGATATTTTTGTTAAATTTTGGTAAATATATCTGTTAAAATAAGATGTCTGTTAGTGTCATTTTGGCGCTAATTAGACAACAATTTAACCGTCGCACCTTCACACACACATATATATATATATTTATATATTATATATAAATTACATAGCAATAACATAATGAAATTATATAACAATAACAATAGTAATTCTACTACTCATCTAAATTTTCCCCATAGTAAATCTCGTGCAGTTTTAGAAATCCCGACCAATGCCCTTTATCTAATAAGTGTTTAACTAAATCCCTTGTTTATATATTCTCTGTCTCATCAGTAGAAAAGAAAAGGGTTACGAATGTTTATATTGGTAATACAATGAACCATTTGAAAAAGTGTTATTACAATCATCTCTCATCTTTTACTTATAAGGACAAACGAAATATGACATCACTTTCTAACTATTTTTTTTAAATTAACAGAGGAGAATATAACACCTAATGTTAAATGGAAAAATCTCTAACAAGCTAGAATCTCTAGATCGGTGAACAAACTATATTTCTTCAGTCTGCAAGAGAAAATGGAAATTATAAAGTACATGAAAAGTGACATATTACTAAATCAAAGGCATAAAACTATAGTAAATTGTAAAAATATTAATGAATTAATCTTATAATCCTGCTAGAATGACTAAATTTGATAATTTACTTTCACTATATGATCTCTCTTACGTTATGTTATCTTTATTTTCTATTAAAATTTGTGATCTATTTATTGCCTGAAATATATTTTATTCCACTCGATAATTGCTGTTAGTAGTTTTAGCCATGTACTAGATTACATTGTCCAGCATTCACTGCTATATTGAAGAATCGATATCACATAGCAATCCAGTACTCTCTTCTTTGTTTCCAGCAACAATTTCCTGTCTCTTAATATTCTGCTCAGCTCCCGAAATGCATCCTTCGCCACACAAATAGATCTTAGTGTCGCACTTTCTGTCTTCCGTTCAAACATTTCCCAAGTACTTAAAGTTTTGTACTTGCTTGATTTTAGTATTTTGGGCTTCTCTTTTACTGATAACCATACATTCGGTTTTCTTGTAGTTTATATGTAGTGCTTTCTTTCGACTTTTTTCATCTACGTTTTAAGGAGGTCTTGTAGATTTCTTTCCGTATCAGCTATCAGCACTGTATCATTTGCGTATTATATATTGTTCAGATTGTGACAGCCGATGACAAATCCTGGCATAACTTCTAGTGTCCTCAGAATAGTGTCGCTGTACAAGTTAAATAAAGTCGGTGAAAAGACACATCCTTGTCTTACGCCCCTTTCTGTCTTTGTATGTCTGCTGAATTCGTTTTCTGTCCGTATGCAGGTGGTTTGCTGCCAGTAGAGGTTCTCGATTACTGTGATGTAATTGCCAAATATGTCGAAGCTGCTGA
This sequence comes from Ascarosepion bandense, assembly GCA_037127315.1. Lineage (NCBI taxonomy): Eukaryota > Metazoa > Mollusca > Cephalopoda > Sepiida > Sepiidae > Ascarosepion > Ascarosepion bandense. The sequence continues at coordinate 1,740,338 of JBBBDQ010000833.1, forward strand.
GAATTTCTATCAGTTCTTTGTGGCGTGCTTTGTCGAACGCCCTGGCATAATCTACGAAACACAGGTAAACTTTCTTTTTCATTTGTATCGCCCTTTCTGATAGCATCCTAAGCATAAATATCGCATTTTTTGTTCCGGTGTCCTTGACGAACCCGCACTGTTGTAGTCCTATTTCCGGTTTAATTTTGCTTCGCCCTCTATTCATCAGGATTCAGACAATGAGTAGAGTTCACATTTGACTGCGCTTGGCTTCTTAGGCAGAACTATCTGCTTAGGTCATCTGGTATTACACTACTGTTGTAGATTTTATTTATTATTTCTGTAATTTTCTCTATGGCGACATTTTTTAAGGCTGTCAGCATCTCTATTACATTGCCGTCTGATTCAGCTGCTTTGTTCCTATTCCATTTGACCATTGGAGCTTTCACTTCGAATTTTAGTATTTCCGGTCTGTCTTCATTTTTGTTTACTATCGGATGCCCTCTCTAGTCGTGGAAGCGATCTTTTATATATTCTTCCTGTCGATAGAGTACTTCCTTTTTCTCCAATATAATCGTTCCAACAATTGATTTTATGCATCCTGTTGGGGAACATATTCTTTGTTCTGTCAGGTTCAATATTTCTTTATGCATTTCTCCTTTATAAGTCTTGCTCAATCTCTAGTTCGGCACATTTGTTGTCGAGCCATTCCTCTTTAGCCTGTCTGCATTTAGTACATATCATTCGTCTATACTTAAAATATTGCTGCAACATAGATTCCGATGTTACTGCTATTTATCTAGAGCTCTTTGATAAAGTCCAAACAAAAATCAGCAATATTATTGGTCTTGATCACTTCGGCTTCGGTCACTTTCCTACCGCTATATATATATATATATATATATATATATATATATATATATATATAGTGTGTGTGTGTGTGTGTGTGTGTGTGTGTTTCTATAAATACTTTCATGGTAGTTTTTCGAATTAGCTTTTGGTATGGTACCTAGACCGTTTGAATTTAAGTACTAGACTAGTGTCGAAATTTCCTCAAATTACAATTGAACTGGTTAGATATACCCGTAAATTCTATGCTAACAGTTTCTTTTCTAGCTCTTCTTGTTTGTGGAACTTCCTTTTGGGTTCATACTTTCCATCTAACATTAATCTTAAAAAAATTAGATCCAACGACAGACGCTATTCATTATTCTCTTTATTACTCTTATTCTTTTCTCGATTCTTAATAAGGTTCCTGTTTTTGTTTTAATTTGTTTACACCCAGATATCGCTTGTGTCTTAGTCGCTTTACTCCCTTGCTTATATATTAATTGGGGCTCATTTTGTTAAAAGTCAACGAAAGTTTGTCGTTAATGAATTTATCATATTTTTCGTTTTTGTGTTCATATTCTTTAATATCAAGATAATGCTTTCAAGTATATATAGAAATGAGCATATATATATATATACATATATATATATATATATATGTTTATATATATATATGTGTGCGTGTGTGTGTGTGTGTGTGTAAAGCAAGTATGTAGAAACTACTGGCCAAATTTCAAAGTAAATCTTTATTCTGATTAGTTAAAAAAACACACACACATAAATTGTATATCTTCCCACATACATAAATAGCAAACCTATGTTTATTTTGTATTTAAATGTAAATTATTTTCACAACCAACATTCAATATTGCCTGATGACGAGAAATATAGAAAGTTCCGTGTCACGATGTACATTTAATTCATAATTATATGATTATATTAAGCTCTACAATATTATTGCATTGAGCACTGTTTATATAAAAAAATAAATGCCAGGGGACTCAAAATTGTAAAACTTTGGCTCCTCTTCACCTGGGTTTATATCGCTCCCACATAAATAGAACACTGTACAGATTTATTTTTCAATAAAGCAATACGGAGAAAATTGATTTCAAAACCTCCCTGAAGAATATACCCATTACAAACAAAAGTGAATACTTAATAAAATTATTATACAAGACAGAGGATTAAAACCTGCGAATGAGATAGAAGGATCATTTTTCTACACAAGGAAAATACGCCCAAAGAACAAGAAGTATATTGCCTCAGACGAACTTAAGTCACTGATGCCTCTTCAACAGGTGTTTACTCGTGCAACCAGACTGGCAACTGGGTCCCACCCATTCACAGTCAGGTTAGCCAAACGCAGACGACAATTCTACTCCTGCAGCTTCTTCTCTCGCACTTCCCGCCTGTGGAACTCGCTCCCGTATTCTTGCTTTCCTGACGGCTACAACCTCCAGAAATTTAAATGCAAAGTCAATACCCATCTACTAACCACTGAACTCTAACTCTCTCCCCACCCCTGTATAACCTTCCCTTTCTCTCCACCTATGTATCTCTCATCGCACCTGCTTTCTCAGCTTTCTATTGTTCCTTTCTAACTAGTTTGTACTCCTCACTCTTTTCTAATTAATCTTTTTAGATTTATGTAGCCCCCTGCACATCAGTGGCATTTCCGCCTTGCTCGGAGTGAAATGATTTAAAAAATGCAAAACAAACAGCCCCATACATTGAAAAGTTATGCGCCTTCGAGAATGATTTACTGGATATAATAAGCAATACATTTCACAAAAGGAGAAATGATTTCTAACAACACCTTGAGAAGTGGTGAAAGAAATAAAAACATCGGACAAAGTATTCGTGAAATCGGATAAAACAGCTAATTTCTACTAAGTAACACCTAAAGAACATGATACGCTAATCATGAAAAACTTGACAAAAAACTATAAAAATAGTCGATACGAATATAATTGATTTAGATGATAAGATCAATACGTCTAGTAAGAAAATCACAGATAAATTGAAAATAAGCAACAGATTAGCAAAACTCAACACAAAGGAGTACTATATCACCATAAAGGATCATCAGGAAAACTTAAACACAAATCCTACTTCTAGAATGATAAATTCCACTAAACCAGAAATAGGAAAAATTAGGAAAAGACATACTGGAAAGAGGAACAAACAAATTATGGAATACCTGGAATTAAAATTATGGAAGGACACCACGGATGTAACAAACTAGTTTTACAATATAACAGAAAAAACAACTTCTCTTTTATCCAATTCGATATTGAAGAGTACTATCCATCGATATCAAAGGAACTATTTTTTACAGCATTGGAATTCGCCACCGTTTATTCGGATATATCGGAGGAGGAGAGAAACATAATAATGAATTAAAAAACATCTGTGCTCATTCATAAAGAAGAACAGTGGGGAAAAATTAATTCCAAGGGAGATAACTTTGATATTACTATGCGATCTCTGGACTCGACTGAATCTTCAAATTTGGTAGGCTTATTAATATTATACAATCTCACGGCCTATAAGGAAGTAGATACTGAAGACATTGGATTATATAGGGATAATGGGCTTATGATAGTAAGAAACGCCACACATTTTAAAATAGACAAAATTAGAAAAATGATACATAAAAATTTGAAAACCTTAATTAAAAAGTAGCTATTAAAACAAACATAAAAAAGATTTCCTCAATGTAACCTTAGATCTAGAGAAGGATATACACCAACCATATAAAAAGCCAACCATCAATCCTTTATATATCCACCTGAAATTTAATCACCCACCATCTGTTATTAAACATCTACCCTCATCAAAAGAACAGAGAATTAGTAGAAATTCAGCAAATGAAGAAGTATTTAATAAACATAGCAATTTTTATAAAACTGCCTTCAAAAATAGCGGATATAAAAACTCAAATATTAAATATTTAAAAAAAAAAAAAGTAACCCCCGAAGAAAAAATATGAATAGAAATATTATTTGGTACACACCCCCTTTTAATCAAATGACTAGTAGTAAATTAGGGAGATAATTCCTCGCGTTAATTAAGAAATACTTTCCAGAAAAGAATCCATTAAATAAGATTTTCAATAAAAATACTATCAAATTAAGTTGCAGCTGTATGAACAATCTGGAAAAAATCATAAAAAATCACAATAATATTTTAAAAACTTTAACAAAAGTAATGAAAACAACCTAATAAGGGAAAATAACAATTTAGACAAGAAAAATGTAATTGTAAAAATCCTATATATTTCTGACTAGAAAACAGGTAGCTAACGGAATCAATCGTCTATCAATGTGAAATATCATCAGAGGAAGACCTAGTAATGTAAAGAGTTATCTAGGTAGTAATAAAAACAGTCTAAAAAACACATTTATCAACACCCGTCTTCATTTAATAATAATAAGTACAGAAATAGAACACCCCTATCAAAATACCATTGGTATTTAAAGGAAACAAAAAAAAACACCGACATTAAAGTGAAAATTCTAAAAGAAGCTAAACGTGTAAGTCTTTAAACGATCCATGCTCTTTGTGTCTATACAAAAAATTATATATTATTACACCACTTAAGATTAAAAATCTATTAAATAAACGCAATGAAATAAATGTCATATGCAGACACCGCAAAATTTTCACATAAGAATATGGATAAAAAATTATATTAAATAACATGCAAATAACCAATAATTTGCTTAAGGAAGATAATAATTGACTAGATATTAAAATAGAATAAAATAAAATAAGTAAATTGGTATATAAAATTTTTATATAAAAGAAATTTCATTATGAATAAATAGATATTAGAAAGATGGGATAATGATAGCAGAAAGTAAATTAGAATAAAGAATAGGAATGCTATTTAAAAATTAAAAGTTTTTGAAAAATTAGAAATAAATACGTACTGATAAGAAGAGTAAATTTACACAAAAGCCCCCTTAAGTTTTAATATAGTATAAAAAGTTCTTTGTTTTCTTCATCCCTTTCCTGTATTCTATAGCAAGATGTCAAAATATGGAGAAAGCAGAAAAGGCATCTTGGTACTAGAATAGATGCATCAAAGGTAATGCAATATGAGGAGAAGCAATAAAAATTTAAAAAATAACAATAAGAAAGGAAAATAAAATTAGGTTAAAAGTAGGTTGACAATATGACCGTTACAGAGTAAAAAGAAAAAAAAGAGGAAATGATAGAAAAATGCAAGTATGTAGAAACTACTGGCCAGATTTCAAAGTGAATATTTATTCTTATTAGTCAAAAGGAACACAAATAAATTTTATATCTTCACGCATACATAAGTAACAAACCGAAGGTTTTTGTATTTAAATGTAAATCATTTTCACAACTAACATATAACATTGCCTGATGACGAGATTCTATCTCGAAACATAGAAATTTCCGTGTTGCAATGTGTTGTGCATTCTTCTTGAGAAACCATACAAATAAATAAATAACAAAAGCAGATATGTAGATAGAAAATGTAAGTTATATTGAACAAAAATATACAAACTGGAACACTGATTAGTCAATTCAGGAATCCTAGAAATAATGTTAGTAGGAATCAATACATACAATCTTGTAGTGAAGAAGTATGTCCGCGTAATGAGTCTATATCCTTACTGACCAACTAGCTGTGGTACAATTACTCAACTCCTTTCACAATCACTCCCGTTCACTGGATAGGCAAGATTATATGTACACATCAGGCGAGTCCATTCTTATGTGCAAAAAGGGGTGCTCCCCAACAAAATGTACATTTAATTCAAAATTATATGCTGGTGCAGCTGATTTCGTATATATTTTTATTGGTGGCATATGATAGATTTGGTGTCTTAGGGGAAGTGTTTTTCTATTATGCTGAAAAATATTTTTTCTATTTTTGTTTTATATTCTTGTTGTAGGTTGGATTAAACTAGATTATTTTTCTTTTTCTATTGTTTTTGTTTGGTTTCTATTTGTTTGTGTATTCAAGTTTATTTGTGTATCCGCTATTTTTTAGTGCTGATACATATATTTCTTTGTTTTATTGAATATTTTTTATGTTACCTTTTGTTTGTGGATATGGGTATGTGTCGGAATATATTTGGATGTTGATTGGTATTTTTGTTGATATTTATGGATTAGTTTTTTTATTTTCTGTATAGTTTGTATGTGTTGTTGCATAAATTGTGAGTTATATATAGGAAATTTAGTATTTTTATACTTGTTTTTATGTTGATTGTAAATCCTGGATCCTAGAGTGTTAAAGATTTTTATGATTTTTTTTCTCATATTTTCCGTTGTTCTACCGTTACAGTTTATTAAAATTATAAATCCGTCGTCTCTGTATAAACCTGTATCTTTTTTCTTGATTGTTTTTGTTAGCTTCTTGGTTATGTAAACACATATAATTTGGCATATATTCCTGCGCCGTCGTAGCTTCTCATTTTTACGTCAAAGTTGTAATCATTGTTTGATTGTTGGTGGTGTTGCATTTTATTTCACACGTTTTGTTATTATGGTATAGTATGGACATTCTGCAGTGTTTGATAATGTTTATGTCTAGGTTTGAGATGTTTATATAGTGTTTTGATAACCTTAGTGTATTATTTAGTGTTTGATCGTTGGTGAATGGGTAGAAATATTTTATGTCTAATTGTATAAATGAGCATTCCTCTCTGTTGGAAATATTAGTAGATCAAATGTTTCTTTCGAGTTTTTTCCTTGGTTTATTTCTAGTTCACGCCTTGTTTTTGAGCATAGTTCTTCTCCTATATTTTTACCTATTCTTATTATGTTAAATTTTGTGTAGTTTACAAGTCTGCATGATGATTTATTTAGGAAGTTATTTTTATGTCTTTTAGTTTAATTAATGGTTCTACTTTTGGTAGTTGTTTCATTCTGTTGTCTAGCTTTAGTTTGGCGGCTATATTTTTTCTTCTTTATGCTGTTTTCCATGCTATTGTTGGTGGTTTTATAGAATTTAGTAATTTCTTTTTTCAGCTAATTTATTATCATTTTTTTTTCAGCTAGTTTATTTTCATTTTTTTTGTTCTTGTTTTAGTTAGGTTTGAAATTTGTTGTTTATTTTTCTTGTTTCTGGTCTATTTACAATGTTTGTGATGTCATTTTCAAATTTGATAAATGCGATTTGTTTTAGCGCGCATTTTGCTGATAGAAATTTGAATTTGTTGCCGTCGTTGTTGCTTTCTTTGTTGAAGCAGTAACATACTTACCATCTTATAGCAACAAAAACACAATCAAAACCAGCTGCATGGAAAGAAATGGGAAAATTATAACTAAACACAGCAAGAAAATTCTTAATAAAACCAATAACAACAACACAAACCAACGACACAATATGAACAAATGAAACTGCCGAAAAAAGACAATGTTCAACTTAATAATAAATGTCTAAGCAACAACACAATATACAAAGGTACTATAACGAATAAACCCAATACAAACAAATTATTTTACATAGAAGCAACAGAAACATACTTTAAAGAATGATTCAATAATCACAAAACATTATTAAAAACACACAACGCTATGAAAATATACATAGAAGCAGAATGAAAACAGTATTATCACCAAAATTAAATGTGAAAAAAGCACTGACACACAGCAGTAATAGCAAAAACTGTAAACTATATACAGAAGAGTATCTAGCAAAAATCAACTTTAAAAATCAAAGTAAAATACTAAACAAAAGAAACGAAATAATGGGAAAATATAGAGAAGTAAATAAATATTTACATTGATAAACAAACAACAATAAATAACAACAAAATCAAACAGAAACGAAATATACAAACAATATAAAAGTACAATATATGACAAAAAATTAAAAATTTAAATACAAATATACAAATACTCAATCACGGCAACAAAAAGAAAATAGTAAGTAAAAGCAAAATGTACAAATATAAAATATGTGAATATTACGACAAAAAAAAAACTGAAAATAACACAATGCAAATGAAAATTAAAAAAGACTCACAATACCCACAGCCCAAATATACACAAGAATACAAAAACCCAATCATAACCCAGAAAAAATAATCAGTCAAGCGGCAAAATACACCACGTTAAGAAAAAGGTTAAACCAGTGAAAGAGTTCAATACAGCAAAAGAACACAACAAATAAAGCAATTAAACGAGCACCCATTCGCGCGTACGCTAAAAAAACAACAAGCAATAAAAAATGAAAAAATAAATCAGACACCTGTACAATAAAAATAAACAGGAAAAATAAACAAAAAGAGAAATCAATCAATCTTAACTAATACCATTTCCACAAAAGTCTATATAAACAAGAAAAAAACTGAACCTAGCGGCAAACTAGCCCTGACGAGTCAGAACATCATAACTGTGTCCTCACGAAACTTTGAAGTCGGCATGGACCTGCTAAGTTTAAGTGGCAAACTCTTTCTGCTTATCAACACTCTCTCTCCGCACCGATTACGAGCCCTTTAGGATAAAAAACCAACTTGCCAAAATAAATTTTATTAGTAAAACGCTGAAAAAAGACAACCTTAACGTTAAACATTATCACAATACATCTATCTATCTATCTATCTATATATATATATATATATATATATGAAAGTTTAGTATATTTTTAATTCCTGAATACAGCCAGTATATTGTGTTAGTAGTTGCTGTTAAGAGCGTCAAATATTTGTCAAATATATTCAGATACTTTTACAGTTGCAGGTGCATATTTAACAAAGTTGTCATGTTACAAATTCTTAATTATATGCGACGTACCACCAAACGTTTATCAAAACGGTTGATCATACTTTGTGACAACCAGAGCCCCATTGGTGCACAAAATTAACCAAACTGAATATATATCCAACTTCATACGCAACATATAAAAATAAAATTCATCTCATATTACTATTGTTATACAATAACAATAACAATAAAATTAAAACTTCATCAGATTAATATTGCTAATGAAATTTATTTCTTATCTGCAGAATATTCATCTACGAAAAATGTTCAAATAAATTTTAGTGGTTGCACAATTACTGCTGTATATTTTAACTATTATGCTATTGATCTTGCATTCCGAACCTCCCAGAAACAACAGGAAATCTGATATATACACACACACACACACACACACGCATATATATATATATATATATATATATATATATATATATAAACACATAGTTATGTGCTGAGTTTTCCTTTCAATATATTTTCTCTGGATAATATCCATTGCGCTATCTAATTTTATCTAATTGATATTCTATATTAATTAAATCAAATCTTTAGATTATCCTCTCTGTCTACACGGGCCGCCATTATATATATATATATATATATATATATATATATATATGTGTGTGTGTGTGTGTGTGTGTGTGTGTGTGTGTGTTTTCGCAAAGTTACTTCAGAATTCTCTACGAACACTTCTGCGCATATTCACATACTTTCTAGAATCTTCGTCCACTTCCATAAAGTGACATTTACACTTTTTCCTGGGTTTTTGCAAGTTTCATTTTTAAATATATTTGTTCTAGAGGCATTTCATTTTTAGTTCAACGTCTGTGTTGTGCCCATATATTCATCACTTTTAGCTTTTTCCTCTAGTTCTTTTATCCTTCCTAGGTGCTCTCTTCGAAAATACTTATTTATCCTTTAAAGATAATCTCTGATATCCTTTAAAGTTCAAAGGTAAAATCTTCGAATATTATCGTATATCTTTCAAAGTTATTATATTCGACTATACTCCTATATACTTTAAATGTAATCTCTTCGAAGATAATCCTACATACTTCAAATATACTATTTTTAAATATACTCTTTTCATACTGTTCCCTTCATATGCTTTGTTGACTTGTCTTCCAAGTAAACAATATGATTTGTAGCTGAACATTGTATCGTGTGCCAAAAAGGGACACTCTCCATTCCCCTGTTACTAAGCTCTTTATTCTTGTTGACTACAATATTGTTGTTACTTGAACAGTTTTAGTTCTTCCAAGGAAGCCTCACTTTTACTAGGCTTTCTTTCACGGACTTCAGGAACGTTTCAAGTTCACCAATGTTAAGGGGAACAATTGCTACCTTGGAAAAAAAAAGCATGAATTCATCGCCTTTCCCTATCTGGCTATGAGTTAAATAAAGAGGTAGACGGAAATCTCTAGCTTAGTCTGGTAAGCAATCTAAGAGAAACTCTTCTGAATTCTTAATTCAAAACTATAAAGAAAGCAACAGGAAGACACTCCATTATTATTTCAATTAAATCATGGAAATTATAGATAATTAATTAAGAGACTATGTTTAGCAGAGAAACGGTTTTAAATGCTGTTCTTAAATATGGGCGTTTTTGTTTTCAGTTAAATTAATCAATATATTTAGCAGGCATATTTTTATTTATTTTTAACGAAGATAATAAAAAGGAAAGCAACATTAAATTATACATGTATGAAGGAATGAATGATATTTGCTATTTCTGTAACAGTGTATTATTCTTTTTTTAAATACTTTGATATACTTAAACAATACTTACGATTATAGGATCGGGAAAACATTCTCTTAGGAGTTTGGTTCCACAATATTGAACATGAGTAGAGATTGATCTCTTGTTTCCTATTTAGAACTAGATTACCGATTCCTTCTAAAGTCTTCTGATTCTCATTTATTCGTAGTAACTTCTTGCCTCTTAGTAGCCTTATTATCTTGTGGTGAAAGGATTAAAAAAACAAACAAAATTATACTGTAATAAGTTATAATTATTCCAAAACCAATTTCTTCCTAAATTTAATTATAAAGTAGTAAAATCTTTGATAACCCAATCAAGTTAACTACTTCTAACAGAAATCATTTTCAAGGTTCTTATATGCATAAAAATTTGACATTTGAAATCTTTATTACAAATTGTGTTAAAATGTTCCAATAAGTCTTAAGCACAAATTTCATAGAAGAGTTTGTAATAACAATAATCCAAAGCTTAGAGCGATACGTACTTATTAGGAAATGAGGCACTCTATATCAAAACTTGGACATCGGACACAGAATACCAAAGCCCTAGGCAAAACACGCTACCGATGTCCCCGTTAAAGCACACCGTTCGTTCATACAATGTACCCTGGCTGAAAGCAAAAATCCAAGCTGAGGTACAATCAACGTTGTGATGAGCAGAACTCTAATTTCCATACACGTGACTGAGCCGAGGATGAGTGGCGAGGCGGAAGAACTTAGGTGGTCGGACGGGAGACTGGATGACTACACGCGACTCCTCCCTTACACCCGATTCCGACGAATGGACGAACTCACGTCTATTTTTCTGTTTTCCGTTCGTCGTCTCACCCATCGTATTCATCTCCCCTTCCTTTTTCCTACGTCTTTTGCCATCAGCTGGGGGGGGGGCTGTCATTGTCAATATATTGAGATGAGAATAATCTTTATTTTTCCTCTTTGATTGCCTCTTCATCAGGACGCTATTGTCAAGACGCCCTTCATGGTCATTAAGCATATTATCAAGGAGTCTTTATCAGCGTCTTTGTATTAAAACAGTTTATCATACCAATGTTATTATTATTATTATTGGCACCACGAATAATAAGAGGAACGCCATCACTATTGCAGAGACTAGAGTCAGAAACATTATTAACAATATTTATCAACTTTGTTATGGTCATCATTAGAATATTATCATTTTCAACATTTGATCGTAATGATAATCATTATATCTATTAACGATACTATCTTAAGTCTTACTATCATCATCGATATAACGTCGAATATTCATCATCATCTTCATCATTTGCGTGATATTGATCTGAATAAGCTTCTCCTATTTTAAAGCTAAGAATTATCGATTAATCTTTCACAAATGGAAAGAAAAACAAATTTGCCTCCATATATTTCATTTGAGCCACCGTCTTCTTTATATTATTATATAAACATTTGCATATTCAAGTCAATTGTCAAGTGTTTATCGCTGAATAGTAAAAGACAACAAATCTCCTTAAATCTATGTCCCCTTCATCGTTATCCTCGTAGATTCAACAACGCTGTAGACATCACATTTTCAATTCTTCCTCGAATTTTGAATTCATCCCTCCTCGGTTCAAGTGTTTACGACACCGTACTAAATGTGCTAATTATGATCGATGCGATTTCAATCTTCCTGAACCAAAATTTCCTTACCTCTCTGACGAATTGTATATATATATATATATATATATATATATATATATATAGTAACGATTTATTTCGTCGTTTAATGTCTAGCCGACTAAAAAAACGATTAATTGAAAAATACTTTTTCTTTCTCTTTAAAATACACCACATTTTCCTTGGCTGAAACATTTAAATCAAATCGCCAAGTAGGTTTGAAATTTTGCTTTCACCTACGTCCGCACGCTACATTATAAACAGTACGTCAAAAATGACCAAGCCGGAGATTTCATCCTACCAGCCAAAGGGAACGGACCCCTAAGGCCACGCAAACTCCGGCTCAGATAAGTACAGACTCTTTTCCATACGCAGACACATACACGTGTTTGGGCATCTCGGCGTGGTGTAATGGTTAGCAAGTGTGTTTCGCTAAAACCTGTTACAACCAAGTAATGACTTCGATCCACACTGGGTGCCCCATACTTTCGGCCTTGTGCACTTAGAAAATTCGCACATACACGCGTCGCAATGCTAATGCACACAAATGACACGGACACCTTTGTCAATATTCAAGCGCTTCGCACACACACACGCGCACACACACACATCTCAGTCCGACGCGAACACGCCAACGTTTACGTATCAATAAATGCATTTTACATTCAATAAAACCGTATGTTTGTCCTTGTTTCAAATTGTTGCTTGTCTAAATGGTATGAACTCATAACAAAGATCAACGAATATTACGATTCCTTTTGTCGTTCGTAAATGTGACACACCAAAATTTACGATCGCTTTTCTGTTAGATCTGCTTTTTCATCTAGATATCATCTACTTATCATAGTCAAACAAAAATCAGCGTAATTTCGAATACATCCCCCTCCCTACACTGTCATATCTCCTTTTATATTCCTGTGATACATTCGCTTGACATAATTATTCAAGGTGCATTGGACGAATTCAGCCAATGTGTTCATCACATTTCATCAAATTTATCCTGTAGTTTTCTAATTCTTTGAATATAGCCATGTAATCTATAAAGATAATCCTTACATACTGTCCCCTTGAGTTTTTTCTATTTTACTAAGTCGCCTTCCAAGTAATCTTAGTTGTTTGAAATCATCCTTTGTACTTAGTGCCAAAAGACTTTTCCAATTACTCTACTGCTTCCCTCTGCATTTTTCCTGATTCTAACATTGATTTAACCACAAGTTTCAGTTCTAAAGGAGATTCTAATTTTAATTAGACTTTCCTTACGTTCATTAAGGTTTTAATTAGACTTTCCTAAGCGTTCATTAAGGTTTCTGGCTCTCCAGTGACAATGTGCACAATCGCTCCCTTCATATTCTATGTAATTGTATAATTCTTTGCCAAAGCGCAGATATGTTTCCAATGTTTTAATCTGTTTCAATTTTCCTATTTGTCGTGTGAGTTATTATCCAAGGTAAATATTTGTTTTAACTTCTTTTACGATTACTGATCCCTTTGTGTCGGTACTTTCAAAGGCAGAAATAATTCAACTTTTTTTATTGGCGGCTTCTCATGGTTGCGTAGTATTTATTTGTTTCTCGAATGATCAAATACCAACCATTTGTACAATTCTCAGTGAATCACCGTTCCTTTTCAATCATGTTAATTTATACACTTTATAACATACGTTATTAAATTCACTTAATGTATAATTTATATGCGTAAGTTCTTGTAACATTTCAACATTTTTGCAGATCCTCTATTATCACAATGTGAGATACATAATAACAACAGTGATAAAGATATAAAGAAAATATATATAGATCCTGTATTATCACAATGGAGATACATAATAACAACAGTGAGGAAGATATAAGAAAATATACATAGATCTCTTATTATCACAATGTGAGATATATAATAACAACAGTGATAAAGATATAAAGAAAATATATATAGATCCTGTGTATTATCACAATGTGAGATACATAATAACAACAGTGATAAAGATATAAAGAAACATATATAGATCTTCTATTATCACAATGTGAGATACATAATAACAACAGTGATAAAGAGTATAAAGAAAATATATATAGATTCTGTATTATCACAATGTGAGATACATAATAACAACAGTGATAAAGATATAAAGAAAATATATATAGATCTTCTATTATCACAATGTGAGACACATAATAACAACAGGATAAAGATATAAAGAAAGAAAATATATATAGATCCTGTATTATCACAATGTGAGACATATACAATAACAACAGGAGGAAGATATAAAGAAAATATATATAGATCTCTATTATCACAATGTGAGACATATAATAACAACAGTGATAAAGATATAAAAATATATATAGATCTCATATTATCACAATGTGAGACATAATAATAACAGTGATAATATATAAAGAAAATATATATATAGATCTCTTTCATTATCACAATGTGAGATACATAATAACAACAGGATAAAGATATAAAGAAAATATATATAGATCCTGTATTATCACAATGTGAGATACATATGAATAACAGTGATAAAGATATAAAGAAAATATATATAGATCCTGTATTATCACAATGTGAGATACATAATAACAAATATGATAAAGATATAAATAAAATATATAGATTCTGTATTATCACAATGTGACATATAATAACAACAGTGATAAAGATATAAAGAAAATATATATAGATCTCCTCTATTATCACAATGTGAGATACATAATAACAACAGTGATAAAGATATAAAAATATATATAGATCCTGTATTATCACAATGTGAGATACATAATAACAACAGTGATAAAGATATAAATAAAATATATATAGATCTCATATTACCACAATGTGAGATACATAATAACAACAGTGATAAAGATATAAAGAAAATATATATAGATCCTGTATTATCACAATGTGATACATAATAACAACAGTGATAAAGACAGGTAGCATATATATAGATCTCTATTATCACAATGTGAGACAGCATAGCTGTCAACAGTGATAAAGATATAAAGAAAATAAATACATATAGATCTCTATTATCACAATGTGAGACACATAATAACAACAGTGATAAAGATATAAAGAAAAATATATATAGATCCTCTATTATCACAATGTGAGATACATAATAACAACAGTGATAAAGAGAAAGACAGATCCTCACTATCACAAATGGAGACACACACACACAGTGATAAAGACATAAAGAAACATACATAGATCTCACTATCACAAATGGAGAGATACATACATACACACAGTGATAAAGACAGAAAGAAAGAGAGAGAGATCTCTGTCAGTCACAATGGGTAGATACATACATACATACATACATAAAGAAAATACATATAGATCTCTATTATCATACATAGAATGAGATACATAAATAATAAATACATAAAGAGAGAAAACAGAGAGAGAGATTCCGCCGTCTACAACGGGGAGACACACACACAAATACATAAATACATAAAGAAAATATACATAGATCCTCATTATCACCCAGAGACAGTCAGCCAGAAACAACAGTGATAAAGTGAGATATAAAGAAAATATATAGATTCTGTATTATATCACTGTGATACACACACACAGTGATAAAGAGAGAAGAAAATATATAGATCCTGTATTATCACAATGTGAGACATATAATAACAACAGGATAAAGATATAAATAAAATATATATAGATCCTGTATTATCACAATGGAGACAGACAATAACAACAGTGATAAAGATATAAAGAAAATATATATAGATCTTCTATTATCAATACAATGTGAGATACATAATAACAATATGATAAAGATATAAAAATATATATAGATCCTGTATTATCACAATGGAGATACATAATAACAACAGTGAGTAAAGATATAAACAAAATATATATAGATCTTGTATTATCACAATGTGAGATACATAATAACAACAGTGATAAAGATATAAAGAAAATATATATAGATCTCTATTATCACAATGGAGACATATAATAACAACAGTGTGATAAAGATATAAACAAAATATATATAGATTCTGTATTATCACAAAGCTATGAGACATATAATAACAACAGTGATAAAGACATAAATAAAATATATATAGATCCTGTATTATCACAATGTGAGATACATAATAACAACAGTGATAAAGATAAAGAAAATATATATAGACTCTGTATTATCACAATGTGAGATACATAATAACAACAGTGATAAAGAGTATAAAGAAAATATATATAGATCCTGTATTATCACAATGTGAGATACATAATAACAACAGGATAAAGATATAAATAAAATATATAGATTCTGTATTATCACAATGTGAGATATATAATAACAACATATAAAGAGAAAGAAAATATACATAGATCCCCTATTATCACAATGTGGAGATACAATAACAACAGTGATAAAGATATAAACAAAATATATATAGATCCTGTATTATCACAATGTGAGATACATAATAACAACAGTGATAAAGATATAAGCAAAAGAAAAATGTTTAACCTTTGTAAACTCCCAAAAATGGTTTGTCAAAATAGCGGTTATTTCCTTGGCACTGCTATTGCTATATACACTTTTGACTCCTTTTTGAGATTATAAAAAATATGAGAAACAGCTACAATACTATATTTATTATTTACCATTGATAAAAGTTTATTATCTAACATATCATAAAAAATAAAATGGAAATAAAACTTTTTATTAAAAAAAAAATATAAAATTTTATAAAATTAACAAACATGCATATTCAAGTACAATACAATATTTATTATTTACCACTTTATAAATAACTATGAAAACATATTTTATTCTATTTCATTAACAATATTTAACAACTTTGTTGTCAATTCTCAAGAATAACGAAAAAGGTATGAATCCACTTTTATATATTTGGGTTTCATTGAAATTCTAATCATCGCTTTTTAAAACGATAAACTTTACCGAGAGAGTGAAAAGTGTTTACTGAAATAGCGTTGTCAAGGGAATAAACGTCCTTTTGACACTGATTTGTGTAGATACAAATGTTAAACATGTTAAATATTGCCAGATAAAGAAAATAAATGAAATAGAATTTATACGCAAACACCTTTTTAAAAATTAAATTTTAAAAGATTAAAAAGTTTGCGTCCTTTCTCCTTCGTGCGCATATCTAGTTACCTCAACATAAATATCACTTTAGTCTGATGATGTACGAAAGAACAAAACGCGTCACAAAATATTTCTTCCACTTTGTCATTGATTTTCCTAACACACACACACACACACACACATATATATATATATACATATATATATATATATATATATATATATATATATATAATTATTTGTTTGAACATGAATATATCAGTTGTTAAAACCATTTCATTAATATTCGGAATTTTCCGTAACATTTTATATATATATATATATATATATATATATATATATAAGCTCTCAACCGTCAATTGATCACTCTGAACAAAACAGACTTTAAAAACAATAGCTACTCACCGCTATTTACTCGTTCATTCCGTCATGAATTTCAACACTCTCGGATACTGGGGTGTCTTTACATTGCGTATATAACACGTAAAATCTACCTTCCTCCATCGAGCGCTTATAGCCTAAAGATAGAATCGCTGACTACTCAAATCGGTTATATTTCAGTCTGGATTGGAAGCAATCGGATATTTAGCCGTACTGGTGAGCTGTGAATAGAGCGAAACAGGACTGTCGGCGGATGACTATATATGAGATTGGGGTTTAACAGCCATGTTTCCTAGTTTTCACCGATTTGATCCCTATTATAATCTGATATTATTACATCTGCTGCTGCCAGATCTAACCGTCACGACCTACCATGCCACTTACATAGAAACTTCCATCAGCGAGAAATAAGTTCCACTCATTCCCGTGAACAATTGCTCTGTAGAAGAGACTCCCAATAGAATGTTTCCCCGATCTCTGCAATATTAACTTGTTCAAGTTTAGCATTACCCGTTCTCTACACCTCCTGTCCATATATGTTACCCTTTAACGTAATTTTCTACCGGGAACATTACTGTGAAAAAGAAAAACTTAATTTACATAACTTCCAACCTCACCGCAAAGATAATTTAATTTGAAATTATGAGATTTTACATAACTTTGATTTCAGTGTCCCAGTTTAACAAATCTGAAGCGAGGTATAATTTCACTGAAAATTCAATATTTTAATATCCATTAATTTTTTTAATTAAAAAAAAATGATTTCTAGCTTCGTGATTTTTCTTAATCCGTTATATTGCTATTTGAACGCACGTGCATGTTTTAATTAGTTTACAAGACTGTTGTTCTTTTATTTATAAAATACAATGGATTCAAAACTTGAAATAGTATTAAGCTTAGTTTTAATCTTATTATTAAATTACTGTTTCAATTTTTTTTATTTTGTCATGTACCGGGTGAATAAGACGTCTAGAAGGCTTTCAGTATATATAGTTCAATATTTTAAAATTAAAGTGGATTAGATTAGATTTGGTAAATAACTAAATAGTTTCGTTTGTTTCAAATTCAATTGGTGTGGGCCGGTCACAGTTAAATTTACTTAATAATAATATAAGTTGCCAGAAAATTTTTTCGATGACATCACAGTATTTAATTAATTTCCAAAGTATAAAATAGGGATTGGGAAGACTGTGTTCCACTAATTTTTTATGTGAGGTTACACAGTCTGTTTGTATTGATGACAGCATTGAATCTTGGTCATTGACAGAGGCTAAAGCACGAATTACTATCACCATTCGGAAATACGCATTACCTGAGCTACGTCTATAGATCAAATTATCATTAATAAGAAATAATATTTAAATGTTCACAATAAAAGCCAAGTGGTATTGTTAAACTACTACGGTCTACTATTTTTTTCCATTGCAAAAAGAATTGGTTGTGTAACTTAATAAAATATCCTTCATTCGATAATCGTAATATTACCCCTTTCCTTATCACAAAATATTTGGTACTCGTTGACCGAGCAATCAGTGCCACTCTCGGCTGAAATTTCTAAAATCTTTCGATTAAAACTATTTTTCAGAAAAAATAGGTTTCTTAATTTTAGTAATTATTGTCGCTCTTTTTAGTATTCATAGCGGATTTATTCCTTCCTTTTATTTGAAGTAGCCTTTAATGTTAGCATTTTAATTATATCATTTTTTTTATCTTCTTGTCACATGTACTTTCCATTTTAGTTTTTACTGTTGTTGAAAAACACCCAAGTAATATGGTTTTTGCTATTTGATAGCAATACTTTGTGATTCTATATCGGCAATCCACGAGGCTTGAAAACGGATGGTTTGTTTTAAGACCTAGACGTTTCATTCCCTTGAAGTTTACAGTTTATCTGAGAAACCTGTTGTATGCATCTGACAGTTTACATATTTCTGAACAGGTTTGGCACTATTTATATGAAAATATCGATCTGACGAAACTTTAAGAACATGACTCGGGTTTTAAAAATTGATATCAATGTCGAAAAACGGGATTAAATGGGTACGTAGAGTCTGATTTGAAACCAAATACAGGGTTAAATGGGGTACGTTGAGTATGATTTAGACCAAATGCATGATTTAATAGGGTGCGTTGACTCTGACACACTTCTGTCAAAACTATTTCAATACGTTATCTATTTTTTATTCAACCATTTTACAAGAAATTAAAAGTATCATACGCCCAACTTATTTTTACGAAATACTATTTCGAATTATGAACAATTTTGTATATTATACTATTATTCTTCAAGTAACCCTAAAAGGTTGCTTTTGATAAATCCACTATATCCCATGAGCGGGTGTATAGGGTCGGGAAGTACTTTCTCTAATCCTTCTATTTTCATAAGTACTGAATTATTTATTCCCGAGTGATTAAATCTTGGCTTCATGAATAAAACATACTCAAAACAACTGCAGCTAGCCTAAAATATTTCATCAACGCTGCGCGTACAAGAGAGAGGGAAAGAGGGAGTAATTGTTTAGAAAAAAATAGAGGGTGGAGAAATAAGCGCTGAAAAGGTTACTGAGTCAATGGAACAGCATTATTTCCACCTCTTCAACTGCACCCAACTCATTTTGCCAATTTTAGAAACAACGATGCAAATCAACCGGAAGTAGAGACAAAGCAATGACGTAAGTTCCGGTTTCATTTATTTTTTTTTTATTTTTTCTGCTTTTGTCAAAAGTGCGTTCCAAGTGACGAACCCTGGCATCAGAATTGCGAATGGCTGATTATTTCGAGAGAAGTGGCAACTGAGCAACGATAACACATCAAAGAGGGTCGAGGCGGAAGCCTGTGAGTCATCTAAGGCTTTACGATTGGTTAGAGATGCAAGTCTCGCTTGCGTGTTCATGGAGCGTCACGTGACATTGCGATGCCAACCCAAAGCAGAGGTTGAGAACTGCACCATGACGGTTCGCTCTCATTACCGGTAATCGGCGGTAATCCAGAACGAAAAACTAAGCGAATTCTTTAGGCAATGGATAGAGTGAGGGGGTAAAAAAAACGGCCAAAACTAATACTACGTCTGTTCCATGATAGTTCCTATATTTGCATGCACATTTCACGCGCTGGATATAAAAATATTTGGGACAAACGTAGGTTTGTTTCTTTTCAACCAACACATTTTTGCCTTTCTTTTGAGATTCTCATTTCGCTAATTTTTTTTTTTTTTTTTGTTAATTTTTACTTTCTTCTGTTAGTTATTTTGTTTTTATTCTCGATGTTTCTGCAAGCTTAGTCTGCTTCGCGCGTAAATTGAACGAAACAAGAACATCAAGATTGTACTCCGTCAGTCTTTCAAATAAGGATTGGCCTGTTTATACACAAATCAGCATTTATTAAAAATGAACAGCTTATTTAGCCAGGGGGTAAACTGTTATTAATTTATTATTTGATATTTGTTAATATTTCACTCAATATATTACTTTTTCTTCTTAATATGTTTCTCTCTCTCTCTCTCTCTCTCTCTCTCTCTCTCTCTCTCTATCTATCTATCTATCTATCTATCTCTATCTCCTCTTGTTTTACTATTTTACTATATATATATATATATATATATATATATATATATATCACCCCAAGAAAGGCGTTAACGCCACTGATGTGAAGGGGTTACATAAGAGAGTTGAAGTATTAGGCAGGAGGAGAATGAAGAAAAAGACGAACCAGCTACAACGGGGTGAAAGAGAAAGGGCAAGAGTAGGATGTGAACACAAGAGTGAAGACAGTTCCGAAGGTCGAGAGAAAACAAAAAAACAAGATACTCAGGGTGGTGTAGAAAGGACTGGAGTTAAGTGGATAAAAGATGGTAATTGAATATAAATATATATTCAATGTTGGCCCACTTATTGGCTAAAATAGTCGCGTATTTTCCACTCGCATGTCAACATTCAAACCATTGCAAAATGCTAGAATTTCGAATGTAGATTTTCTAGATAAGCAGGCCCACATCTATTAAAATAATGGCGTAACACAGTCATCTTAATTACGATTTTACTCGGGTATTATAAATAAATATTCTTTTTCATATGAATGGATCTCAGATTGAACCCAAATAAATAGCTAGTATCTTGAATGCAAATTTTCAGAGCAAGTGTCTCAAACGCAACAACCCCGTTTAGAAATATATAAATCTCTTAATTATTAAACAGTCAGCCAAAGTTTGGTACAAGGTTACACTCGAGGAGAATCTAGTTGAAAGTGAACGAGCTATTGCAGCGAATAAGTCTGTGAAATTAGCATTTGAATTACCATGTTCAATTAAACGCTCTCAACATAAGTCACGAGAATTAATTAGTATGCAAACATTTGCAGCCTGTTCCTCGATTTTTTTGTTTCTCTCTGTTTATGTATTATGTTCTCCTTCATTTTTCTCATACACTGATCATCACTGCTTTGTAATATAGTTTATGTGCGTTCTGGTACAGTGGATATCGGCTCGGAACGAGAATCTGGGGAGCCGATTTCGAATTCCAGTTGAATCCATTGTATTCACTTACGCGCAAATACCCTTGGGAAAGGTATTAATCCATCTCTTCCTTCCAGTTATGGGTTAAATAGCAGGACAGATTGGGTTCTATAGCCTTGGTCGGCAACCAGTCTACCGCAGAAAGCAATGGCAACCTACTGCGGGATAGTCTTCTGCCCAGTCAGTCATGTCTCTTTCGAGACATGATCGCCCAAGCGTGTATCACGTATGGCACTTAACTGACTGACAGAAACCTTCAAAAAATCACAGTCGGATAAAATGTCTGTGGGGATACGGATTGTATTTCAAAACTCTTAAAATATCACTAAACTATCATTATCCTGATCTTCACAAATCTCAAACATTTTGAATGTGCATTTTTTTTTTAGTTTTATTTTTTCTTATTTATTTCAATTTTTAGTTAGAGTGCCACTGCTTTCATAAAAAAGAAAAGAAACATTTTCGGGAATAATCATTTTGTTTACAAATGTCTTCGGCGTTTATCTCTTCCCAGCTGTTTGTGATCTTTTACGGCGCCCACCTTTATTGTTGATACTGAAAATACAATGGTGCACGAAAGTTTAGCGAAAAATAGCAGCGACAAAGAGAAAAGAAAAAGAACGATTCCAACGCGATTTTGGAAGTTGCAGCATTCAGTATCAGTTGCGCTATATGAAAAACAAGAATCTTTATTCGTAACTTGCTGAACACGTAAAAACATGTTTATCTTCTTTTTTAGATTTTATTTTGAGTAATTCTGCATACTGTTATGTTAAGATGGGCACTTAATTCCCAAAACATTATACACAGTACTGAGTTCACATATAGAAAAATAGCGTTGTCATGTGTAAAATTACAAGAAAAGTGAAAGAAAAAACAAGTGTTGAAAAATAATAAAAGTGTCTTGGATTGTTTAATCCTTTCAGCTAACAATGCTTAACAAGAGAAAAACAAGACAGAATAGTAAAAAGTAGGGATTAATTACTACAGATCAGATACAAGAAAGCCGAAGAATGTATCAGCCAAAAAAAAAGCCAGTTATCCGATAATTATATACGAAAACAATTCTTAGAATAATTATCAATACTATGAAGGCCGAAGAATTCATCAGTCAAAGTGTAGTGGTTTGCTTATCTATTCTATTAGTAGTGGGAGTCCGTTCTAGTGAAGGGTAATTGTATATTGTTGCAAGGAACGGAACTTGGCCTTGTGGTAGATAGCCCACTATAAAATGATTATAAAATCAAGAAAAGCAGTTTTGCGTATAAAACAACATTTATATATACACATTCCAATTAATGTTTTACAATTAAAGCAATACTTGAAATAAAGGTCCAACGGAGGTTAGAATGTCCATGGCAAATAATGAGCTGAAAGAGATAACAAGCTTAAGAATGTGGGGAGCGGAGGTATGTGAGGAATGTCTTTGAAGTAGTCCCTCCTTCGGTCAGTAAGTACTTTTGAGACAGTGGAGAAAGAAAGAGGCAAGCATAGTAGCCGCTCGACTTAAGTCAAGGGGAGACACTGGTTACGCTCGCCTGTCTGTCTGTCTGCTGGGATCTTGTCTGTATCCGCTTTTATATCTGCTTTTTGGATCAAAACAGCTCGTTTAAAATTTCATACTTGCATTTGATTCTCGGCTTCCCATTGGCTGGTAAATAAAATTCGCATAGGCTCGCGAAATGGAAATTTGATATTTGATTAATTTTTATTTTTCAACCGGAACATCTGCGCGAATACACCTGCGCAGAGACGACTTTTGTTCATTCGCTTTCTGGTCATTATTGAGCAAACATCCGCTCCCTCGCTTTTGCTCGGTCAGTATCACCACAAAAGCGCTGTATTAAGAATAACGAAGAATCGCTCGGAAAATATATTCGTATTATTATATATCCGGTTTCCTTTCGCAACGTGGGCAATCATGGCTTTCCAAAACTTATCTGTTTTATTATAACAATCCCTTTCACAATAATAATAATAATAATAATAATAATAATAATAAACTCTTAATTTCGTAACTTTAAACCAGAAATGCGAAGAAATTCTCATAATTGTAATCATTGTACCTTTTGCAAAATCTTTTGTAATCGTGAAACGTAGGTGAATATACACGCATGAATCGCAATGTTATTGCTACTAATAAACACTTCCTAGTAGTTTTATAATTTCACTTCGGTCGATAATTTCTTCGGTCTTACTCAAATATTATTTATCTAATAGGAGTTTTCTTTTTAGTTTATAAACAGTTCTTGATCTAACCGCCCAAAACTTCTTCGGGTGGTAGTAATTCACTGTTGTTTTTTGTTTGTTTTGTTTTTTGTTTGTTTTTGTTTTATTTTTGCGCAAAAAATGTAAATAATTATTTTTATGTCAGTTTTCCCTCAAAATCTCTGACACCAGAACTTTTCATTTAGATACTCCCCATTTTACAATGGAAAAATAATGTTGACCTCTTCGTGCCTAAAGTGTTTAGTTTGCTAAATCTCGCATGCGAATCACAAAACAATCAATAATTCCTTTAAAAATCTATCCACCTATTAAATATTCAGATAGATTTTGCAACAACAAAGCTGGTTCTTCCCTTGACTCTACTTCTCTTAATATAATGGGTGAGTGCTGTCTGAAGAAACCAGCATCCAAGAGTTTGAAACACAGATGATACAAGTAGTGATTTGTATTTTTGAAAAGTCTTCGTATTTTTTTATTTTTTTCTCTATTTATTTATTTATTTATTTATTTTCCTTTGCAGATAACAAACATCCAAATATTGTTAACTTCTAACTTCTTTATTTTGCGTTTTGTCAAGTTAATCATTATTACCCACCAAAATTCTGGTATTAATAATAGATTTCTAAAAAAATATTTAGAAACGGTCAATATTAAATAAGTAATTATTTCCATTATTTTGACCCCATCAGAGTAAGTGAACTACTGAGAGCAAACCGCATGCGTACGGATAGAAAACAAATTCAATACATACACAAAAACAGAAATGGGTGTAAGACAAATATATGTCTTCTAACCAAACTTATTCAACCTTCATGGTGAGCCTTAAATTAGAGAGTTAGAAGTCTTACCAGGATTTATTATTGGCAGATACAATTTTCATAACATAAACTATTCAGATGTCATGGTGTCAGATGGCAGACAAAGGAAGGAAACAACAGGAACTGCTAGAGAAGGCAGTAAATGAAAGTAAGAATAAATGACTAAACATCATTTCAAACAGAAGATCGTCCACGTCCTGAAGGAGCACAGCGAATAAATGATGATGATAGATCCCTATTTTCTCCTTAAATATACTCAGTCATACCAGACCTCATATCAAAAATAGGAAGAATGAGAATATTGATCAGAATAAGTCATGGAATGCTGACAATGAGTCATAAAATTTTACACAGTATTTATTAATATCCACAGAGAAGCGAAACTAAAGATGCATTCACACATGCGTAAGACTTATTATCAAAATTTCAGGACTCAGACTAAAAGCGTACAACACTTACGTCCAGTAAATAATGTGATTCATTTACTATTTAAATTTGACGACCGCCCACTTCGAAATTGTCTCCTCGTGAACATAAATTGAAAATAACAGTAAGTAAACCGAACAAAATCCATACGGTTTAAAATATATCTTGGCCATAATCTTTGCTTTGTTTTAATATTTTTTCCTTTCAGATTTAGTGAGTTGTTGCTGTTGTTGTTATTATTATTATTATTATTATTAGTAGTAGTAGTAGTATTTGTCACAGTTTATAATATGTGCAATTTAAAATTTGAGATTTGAAATGCAATATTTCAGTTATAATTCTAACACCACCACCACCCTCTCTCTCTCTCTCTCTCTCTCTCTCTCTCTCGCTCTCTCTCTCTCTCTCTTCCGGTGAATCCACATGGTACACTTTTATTATCTGACCGTTGTCTTTCTAAAGCATAGACGAATCAAATTATTCAAAAGAAACAGAAGTTCAGTCTTTGAGAAGGTCGAAAAATTCAAAGAAATTTCAATCTTCTGTTCACGGGTAATGTTAATCTATAGCTTTGGCACCATTAGTCGTCTGTTAGACTAATTTTGAAATAAGAAAAAAAGATGATCTTTGTTTCTTGGCCATATTCTTTGCTTTGTTTTAACAATTTTTCCTTTCAGATTTAGTGAGTTGTTGCTGGGGAACTAGGGGAATTGACTTTTTTTTTTACAAGACTACTTCTCCGACTTTATACTAAGTATATACTTAATATTTTAATATTTGTTCTTTCTTTTACCCCTACAAAGGTCGGAGGAACTCATAATGAGTCAACAGCCAGCTAACTAGAGTTGGTGTCTCAATAAATCACCGTGGAGAAGGCAACAAGATACCACTCCACTACCTCTATCCTGCGTAAAATCATGGCAATGCAACAAATATATATTAAACCTAACGGTGTGAAGGGTGTTGTTCCCAAAGAGAGCAATTCCTCGCCCGGTAAGAACCCACATGGGCAACAGGTGTCACCTGACCATCATCCGGCGACTGTTAGCAACAACGGCGTAAAGGGGACAGTTTTTCCCAAAATATGTCCCTCACATGGAAGGAACGACATGAGCAACAGGTGTCTCTGGATCGTTACCCTGCGACTGTGCGCAACAAAGAAAGGAACACCTTGGGGACCTGGAACATCAGAAAGTTAAACAGCTGCGGGCAACTAGAGAATGTCAAGCAGGAAATGAACAGACTAAAAGTCAATATTCTGGGAATATGCGAAACCAGATGGCGAAATAATGGCGAAAATCATAGGATAATATACGCTGGAGGCAAAAATAATGAAAAAAGAATCGGCATAATACTTCACAATGAAATGAAGATATGTGTTTTGGGATACTGCCAGTTCTCTGAAAGAGTTCTCCTGGTCAAACTGAAAGGGAGACTGTTCAACATAGCAATTGTAGTCATGTATGCACCAACAACACGAAGCACCTAGGAAGAAATAGAATCTTTCTATTCCACACTAGAGAAGGACAAGGCTCAATGTAAAAGACAAGAAGTCAGGATCATCATAGGAGATTTGAATGCCAAAGTAGACAAGGAGAGGGAAGATATGACAACTGGAAACTTTGGTTTAGGAATCCGCAACGAATGAGGAGAAAAATGGGTGCATGGCAAATGACCAGGTAATAAAAAACACGTGGTTTCAAGAACACCCATGACGTCTATGGACATGGAGAAGCCCAGGAGGTGACACAAAAACCAGATAGACAACATAACCATTAACAGCAGATTCAGAAATGCGTCCCAAGGAATGCCATATTTATGATTAGGATGCTCTCCGAAAGGCCAATACAAATGAAGAAGGACTTATACCTGTGCTTCATTGATTATGCAAAGTCGTTTGACAAAATACGCCACAAAGAACTGATTGTTTAAAAATCCACTGCCACTATTGCGCTTGGGGCTACATAGGGGAAGGTAAATAGAAAGAGTGGTTAGATATAGGAAATGTCAGAAGTGGGGTGATAGGTAGTTGGGAGGATGGGAAGAGTGTCTGAAAGAATGGAAGCGAGTTATTGTGTTAGGAGGTGTCTATTGACCTTACATTTAAACTCCTGGAGATTGTAGCCGTCAGGAAAGCAGTCATGTGGAAGGGAATTCCACAGTCGGGAAGTACGAGAAAAGAAACTGTTGGAGTAGAAGTTGCGGTTGCATTTTATTGGTTTCACTGTAAAAGGGTGGGATCTAGTTGCTAATCTAGTATCTCGTGCAAATTCGAACCTAGGGGGCACCAGTGATCTAAGTTCATCGGAGCAGAAGCCATGGAAGTATTTATAAAAGAGACACAGGGAAGCCACGTCGCGCCGGTGAGAGAGAGACTGCAGGGGGTCTGCCAAGTCAGTATCGATCACATTACAGACCCTCCGCTGTACCTTGTCGAGAAACCCAAGGAGAATAGCAGGGGCACCCGACCAGATATGACAACAGTATTCAATGCACGGGTGGATGGTAGATTTATAAATGTGCAGGATAGATTCAGACGGAAAAGAACTTCCGGGCCCTGCACAGAGAACCGACTTTCATAGCAGCGGATTTAGCAATGGATTCGATATAGTCATTCCACTTGAGGTCCGCTGAAAGTGTGAGACCAAGGAGGCGCAGTGTTTAATCTCTGGGAGGCAAGCCTGGTCCATGCTAATGGGAGGTAGGTGCGGTTGTCTATGATGGTTAATTGATAGTAGCTTCGTTTTAGAAGCATTAAAATTTACGAGCCATTTCTTACCCCAGTCCACTACGGATTGGACGTCCTTTCCAAGCTCGGCTGCAAGGTTAGCTTTGTAGCCCACACCAGATTTATGATCGAGGCGAGAGTAAACTGTGGTATCATCGGCGTACATACCTACTTGGGATATTATGGTATCGGGGAGATCATTAATATAGATCAGAAAGAGCGTAGGACCTAGGATAGAGCCTTGAGGGACACCCGCGTTCGTATGATAGCTCTGGGAGGCATGTCCGTTTAATACCACTTTCAATGTGCGGTTAGATAGGAATGACTGGATTAATTCAAACAATTGTCCAGCTATACCATAGCTCCGCAGTTTGCATAGAAGGCCAGCATGCCAAACTCTGTCGAACGCTTTAGAGATATCCAAGGGGACGGTTCGGGCTTCGCCATTCCTTTCGAGTGCCTGGTATATGTACTCGGTGATGGTCGTTAGCATATCGGCAGTAGACCTGGTGAAGCGGAAACCATACTGCTTGTCCGAGAGGAGCCTGTGTTCTGAGAGGTGCTAAACGAGCTCGGCGTTGATAATGGCCTCGAACACTTTGCCAAAGATCGGAAGTAGGCTGATAGGGCGGTAATTTGCGGGGTTCGAGGGTTCTCCAGAGTTTTTGAATATAGGAACTACAGAGGAAAATTTCCAACAGGCAGGAAAGCAGGAAGCAGATAGGAAGAAGTTGTAGAGCTTAGAAAGGACAGAGGAAAGTTCAGGGGCACATTTCTTTAAGACTATGATTGGGATTCCGTCCCCTCCGCTCGCTTTGTGGGGGTCAAGTTTTGAGATTATCTTAGAGACAAGCGAGGGCAATCAGTTGAGCCTCAGTTCTAGGTGAGAAGTCGGGTGTAAAAACCCCAGACGAGTCCAGACTCGAATTGTTCGAGAATATCCGTGCAAAACATTCAGCCTTGTCCGCTGAGGAGGTGAGGACCTCAAAATTATTGATTAGTGGGGATATTGTGGACTTGCTCTTGTTAAGTACTCTTTTACAGAGTTGCCAGCAGTCTTTGCGCCGAACTTAGCGGAGATACTCGGTAGCCTGGACATATTTGGGAAAGACTTGAGAGTAATAAAGAATCTTTACTGGCAGCAAACCGCTTGCATTCGGACAGGTAATGAATTGAGTAGGTATACAAAGATAGAAAGGGGCGTAAGACCGGGATGTGTCTTTTCACATGATCTGTTCAACTTGTACAGAGAGAATATTTTGAGGACCTTAAAAGTTATGCCTGGATTCGTAATCGGAGGCGACAATTTAAACAACCTAAGGTACGCAGATGATATAGTGCTGATAGCAGACACAGAAAGGAAGCTACAAGACCTCCTACAGAAGGTAGTAGAAGAAAGTAACAAGAAAGGACTAGAAATAAACTGCACGAAAACCGAATGCATGGTCATCAGTAAAAAGGGCAGCCCAAAATGCCAAATACAGGACGGGGATACCAGAATCAAGCAGGTACAAAAATTTAAATACCTGGGAAGCGTTATAACAGAAGACGGAACGTGTGACACAGAGATCCGAAGGCGAATTGGCATGGTGAAGGAAGCATTCCAGAAGTTGCGTAAAGTATTAAGAAACAGGACAATTTCACTAGAAACTAGGAAGAGAGTATTGGATTGCTACGTGCTGTCTGTCATTCAATATGGCAGTGAATGCTGGACAATACCATAAAAAATGAAGGAAAAACTTGAAACAACTGAAATGTGGTTCTACAGAAGGATGCTGAGAATACCATGGATCGAGCATGTGAGCAATGATGAGGTCTTGGAAATGATGGAAACAAAAAGGAAATTAATACTGAGCATCAGTAAGAGACAGCTGAAGTTCCTGGGACACGCAATGATGAAGGAGGGCTTGGAAAATTTGATACTAACAGACCAGATAGACGGAAAAAGTGACAGGGGAAAGCAACGGATAACATATTTGAAGGACCTAATCAGGTGGATGACGGAACGAGTATAGCATGGTGTAACAGGAGAAGGCGTGCTCAGAGCCACCAGGGATAGGGAAAAGTGGAAGGCCATGATCGCCTACGTCCTGAAGGGACAAGGCACATAGAAGAAGGATGGGTCTCTCTCTCTCTCTCTTTCTCTCTCTCTCTCTCTCTCTCTCTCTCTCTCTGCCTCTGTCTCTCTTACACACATATGTACAAACAAAACACAAACACTCACTTTCTCATCAACGTGAGATTAGTTTCCTGTCTTTTCTACTCATGTTTTCATGGCATTTGCTCTAATCAGCCTCCTATCCTCGGGCCTCAGCTGCATAAATTAAAAGTGAAATTAGCGTTTCACTGTTTAACTTGCAAGATGCAAACGACTGTTCTAATCTCATAGTTTTTCTTGAATTTATCACCTGTGTGATATCACCTTAGCACTTACGATTTTCAAATAATTAAATCAAGGTCAACCAACAACTTCTGATTTCCTGAATCCTTTAGACAGACAGAGAGAGTGAGAGAGACAGACAGACAGACAGACAGACAGAGAATGATGAGTAAATTGTCGCCATTTTATACTTTTAATTTCGCGCATGCGTATTGTTTGTTTTTTTTAATTTTGTCTACTACATAGTATAATAGGGTCAGTTGAGCACAATCTGTGATAAAAATAGCACCATGACGTAATTAATTTCATCAGAAATTTGGAAATGGCATGCTGTACTACTTAACATTCGCACCGAAAGTTCAAATACGAACATTTCACAGTGTCTGGATGTCAATCTGAAGTCTTGTGATGATTACGAAGTTACGGCAGTTGGGAAAACTGGTAAGAATGATCTCCTGAATATATTGGTGCGATCCAAGCTATGATTGTCAACGATCCCGCCAAGTTATTCAAGTCGATAGCCAGGGACGCAAGACTGTATGAATCTTTTATCAGGCAGGAGGTGCATAAAGACATTTGGTATTTCTCATACAAGATGAGAAACGAACGGATTTTTTTTTATCCCAAGCTATGAAAGACAAAGGGAAAGACCGCGCTACGAAGCTTTTGAACAAACCCAGGCATCCCCTCTAACCAAATATTTCAGCCAGGATAAGATGGTGAACAGACAGGACAACTGTTGGATTTCAGTGTTCCCAAAAGAGGTACCGAAAAAAATGAAAACCAAATATCCAGTTAACATCACGAATTTTGGTGTGATAACTAGTGATATCGATGTTATGTTTATATTCATTTTCCGACAAGGCCTTATATTAAATACAAAGGCCTACATCAAGTACGTTGGGTCCTGGGTTTTAAAAAAAGTGGCTACTGGAAGACGTTATATATGGCAAAAGGACTCTGCACCATGCCACACAAGCAGGAAAACACAGTCATGGCTGTCAGACAATTTCTGAGATCACATCACACATTACACATGTTTATCTAACTCCTCAGAATGCAACCCCCTTGATGATTATGCCTGAGGTGTAGTTGAGCAAGAGAACAACAAAACTATATATATATATATATATATATATATATATATATATATATATATATATATATATATACGCATATATAGCGCTTTCTAAGTGTAATAGCGAGAAAATCTCATAGTCATTAGTTTCATCTATCTCAGATGCAATACTCCATTATTGAACAAAACTAAGCTATATTCAATAAACGATGCCATAACGCGTAAATAAAAGTTGATAATTTTATGTACAGACATAGACCAGGCTTCAAATAGCGCAATTCTGTGCAAATACATCAACCGTTAATAGTTTGCTGTTACACAATCATTGGAAAGCATGCTAGATCGAAATCAAATCCATGTATACCTAGGAAAACAAACTGAATGATCTTGAACCAAGCCACGGTCCAATTGTAACTTTAAACGTTTTGTACGTTTTCATTTCTAGAGTTAGTCGCCATTTTTTTTCATTGCTTCGTTAACTGGCGAAATTTTCACAGCGTATTAATGTAATCAAATAGGAACGTGGAATAAATGGAAGCAAATGATGGAGTAACTAGAAAATTTCCACTTGATTTCAACTGGTTGCCGAACAAGATAGACTAGTGGATACGGAAAGAGTGAATTCATTTCACCATAAATTACACATGACGAATATAGTATTAGTTAAAAGCAGAGAAAATAATCGATAAAGGTTGTGTGTAAATGTGAAGGAAACTCTGTACGGGTGTTTTGCGCATGCGTATATGTGTATATGCTTGAATTAAAAGGCTGAGCTTAGCGTATGTTTAAGTAGTACAAATAACAAAGTTGTTTACTTGGCTCAGCCATTTCTCAGCCAAAGGAGTTTTTAGAGAAAAATCATAGCATTGATTTTCCTTTATCAAATTGAAGTTTAGCCATTCAAGAAATATAACTTTTCTTTCATAATCACCGTACCCTTTAGCGTGTTATATTTGTTCCGATATAGTTGTTGTATTTCTTAATATAAATAAAAGATAAACACAATGAAAGCATTTATTTTTCATTTTTATTATAAATCATTAATTTTAAAAAGATGATAATTTTATTTACTTTTAGGCATTTCTAAAATTTGAAATAATCATGATTTCATTAATTATTTTCTAGACGATTTTCACGTCTTATTCAGAACGCAGTAAACAAATAAGTATTGGAGAACATTTCAAATATCAGTTGTCATTTTTGAGTTTTGCTATCTTCTACTATGTGGCGTGTCCTTTCAGGACGTGGGTAATTATGGCTTTCCACAACTTTCTGTCATTTGTAACTCTTATTTATGTTTGTCTTTTTGTTATCCCTCCTAATTCCTGTTCTGATAACTATATAAGCTTTTTTGCGTAGGATATTTAGTGCTTTTCTCTGTCCTTCAATATGTTTTGTAAGCGTAAAATTTTCCAAGCTCTGTTTCCACTTTTTGTGTCCTCGTAATTTCTATTGTCTCATTAAGATTTTAATTATATGTATTCTTTATATTTCCATTACCCTAAAAACGTCATCGTTAATGACATATTCAGTTCATAATATTCTCAGTATTCATCTCTAGAATCGCGTAACTGTTACCTGATATATCTTATTTATTTGTGAGAATATTGTCCTGCATTCACTGCCATATAGGAGAACCAATGTTACATTAAGAGTTCGGTAACCATATATTTTTTGTATCTAAATAAATTGTCTTAGCTTTTAATAGTGTGCTCGGCTTCTATACGGCATCTTTCGTTATTCTAATGGACCTTCGGATTTTTATGTCACATTTTATGTCTTCTGTTAAAAGATTTCCCAGTTCGTCTTACATTTTTTTAAATTTATTTCAATTATTGATGCTATCTCCTAAAATATAAAAACACAGTGAGTGAATTTTAAAATATTACAATTTGTGCTTAACTTCAAACTATTTAAAACAAATTATATCATTTTTTTCAATTCTACTATCAGCTTTAAACGTAACAACACTATGACAGAGAAACATAATTTTTATTACGGGTTGCCAAAAATCAGTTTAAAAATAAGCAAATGAAACAATTTTGATGAGACATAGGTGGCACATTTTGCTTATTCACCAAAGGTGTATTAATATAACATTAGCTATAATCGTTTTAATCATATGACATTAGTATAACATAAGGTTCCAATAAAACATCTCATACAATTTGAATTTTTTTATAATCATTACTTCACAAGCAAGGTACAGCTGATGTCGAAAAAAAGACAAGAGATGGATGGGAATCTAGATAGAAGATGGCAATTTACGTTGCACTTAAACTTTTAGAGATTGTAGCTACGAGGGAAACAAGTAAATGGAAGAGAGTTTCAAAGGCGGAAAACTAGTAGAATAGAAGTGATAGTTACATTTAACTATTTTTATGGTCAAAGGGTGGAGCATGATGCCAATCTTGTATCACGGGTAAATACATATAGTCGGAGGACAAGGGAAAAGGCTCGTCAGAAAATACTTGTAGAAAAGACAGAGGGAAGCCACATCACGTTGATGAGAAAGTGACTGAAGGTGAGCTGTCAAGTCAGATTCTTCTTTGAAATTTGTCGAGAACCTCGAAATGAATAGCAGAAACACCCGACCATATATGGTAACAGTACTCAATGCACGGACGAATAGTAGATTTATAAATGTGCAAATTGGATTCTGATGAGAAAAACTTCCTGACTCGACACAGTGACTCAACATTCCTAGCAGTAGATGCAGCTACGGATTCGATGTAGTCATTCCATTTGAGGTCATTTGGGAGAGTAAGACCAAGGAGGTGAAGTGGGTTGCTTTCTACGAGACTAGCGTCATCCATTCTGGGAGTAGACGGAAAAGTTTCCCTGTTCTGGTTAAAGAAGATGAGCTTCGTTTTAAAAACATTAAATTTACGAACGATTTCCTCCCCCATTCAATCACAGATTGGAGGTTCTTTTGAAGGGCAGCAGCTAGGTTTACTTTGTCAGCCTTGGCAGATTTTTTTTTTTTTTGAGACGTGAGTAAATGGTGGTGTCATCTGCATGAATGCCTAGTTGGGAACTGATTATATCAAAATTCATTATCAATAACTCGAAAAAGTATTCCTACACAGTAGATGTATATGTAGATCGGATAGGGATGGATAGGGGACCAAATGAGAATAAAACTCACTCTCCATATTGTACGACATTCACCAGTTGACTTTTGTTTTTTGACCGGCAATCATATTGTCATTTGTTGTTAATAGGAAACCTCACTTTATTATTATCCATATTAGAAAACCGTAATAACTGTTTGAAGAGGTTACTCATAATCTAACTTCGACCTACACACAATTTAAGTTTTCTTCATCCATGATGTAGTAGAAATGTTAAAGACAATTCGTATTGGCTTAAATGTAAGCTGTAATGAACTCGGAACACAAGCAGAGCTCTCCTGAATATATGTATTCAGGATAGATTCATTAATGGGTGAAATGGATCATACGTTATACTCACTTAGAGCCACCGAAGGGTATTTCTATTGATAAATGTTGACGAAAAAAATTGTGCCATAATATTAGGTTGCAACATAAATATTTTATTAGTAGACATCTTACTCCTTGGTATAAAGTACGTCTTATTTTTAGGTCAACCAAGTAGTATTCCAGTCCTGTTATGACAAGAGATGAGCTAACCATCTCCATTAAGTTTAGGCATGGGTATGTCCTCCAAATTTTTCTTTCTTTTGTTATGTTTGCGTTAAGGAAATATTTTGTGCACCCAGTGTCAAACAATGCTTTTATCAGTTTTTTGTTGTAGTTTATAGACAGTAAAGTGTATTCGATGATGCTGATCAAGATACCGTTTGGCTACCCTTTGTACTTTTAGAAAATTTAGCTCAATGTCCCTGATTCCCGTATTTTACCTTCTAGTGCAGCATAATGACCTTGCATGCCTCATGCTTCCACAGAAAAAAAGGCATGTGCGTTTAATTAAGGACGTCTTTGTTGCATTTTTATACGATACAGGGGCACAATAGGTGAAGATGTCTCTTACATTACTGCATTTGTAGCCTACCTTTTAGTATTTTGTTTTGCTAAATCTAATACTCTTACCTGGTCATAGTCCTGCTGTAACATTAAGGTGCTAACTTCGAGTATTCTTTGTCGGACATCTATAGACTGAAGCCCGTTTATGAAAGCATCTCGTATCACTTAGTCGCAATATTGCTCCGATAATACCAAAGGAAATGAACTGTCCTAAACTTAGTTTTACTAAGGCTTGATAGAATACGTCAATTGAATCTGACGGTAGTTGAGGCTACGTAGCCAGTAAGTTTGTAGAGACCATTACATAACTCATTATTATTTAGACCCTGCGCAGGGTTGTTAAAGAAGTTTCGTAGGAAAGTGCGTCTGCGGAATACTCAGAAACTTGTACCAATAACTTTCGCCTCAGTAGGTACTTAAGAGTTTTAAGAAAGTTCTTTTTTAGTGACGATATTCTAGTTCAGAGTCAGACGCGTTCGTGTCAATAATACATTTCTATGGACGGAGTAGATTAGCCATTTTCAAAATGGTTAACAACAAGAGTAAATTAAATTGTAGTAAAATTGTTTGACAATTCGTATGGGCTTTCATACAAGCTTTAATGAACTGATGTTCATTTGCCTTCCAAAAATTTCCCGTAGACACTGCTTAAGGCCGGATCGGGATCTTGTCTGTTTACCCTCGAAAAAAATCTACCCTTCGATAGAGCATCGTCTTAGTTCCCCTCCGCCTGATGCAGAGAATCGACCAAAAAAGAGTTTTAGTGGACTGATATCAACTACCTCCTCACTAGGACAGAAGCCCAAGGTAGATGCGGCACAAGGCTAATTAAAGTGAGAATCCGAGGCCTAAAGTTCGGCCAAACATATCCCGCAGTCCCTGCTTAAAGCAGGGTCGGGCTCTTGTCTGTTCACTCCAAACGAGACTACTCTTCGGCGGAGCTTCGCCCAGGTTCCTCTCCGTCTAGCGGCAGAGATCTGACCAAGCGATATTTTTGGTGGAATGATATTCATTACCTCCCCACGAGGGCGGATATCCGAGGCCAATGTGGCACAAACTCATTTAAAGTGGGAAACCCGAGCCCTTAAGCTCGGTCAAACATATTCTCTATACCCTGCTTAAGTAAGAGTCAGGCTCTTGTCTCGGAGCCTCGTCTGGGTTTTTCTCCGCATGGCGGCAGAGAGTTGATCATGAGGGAGTTTTAGTGAACTCATTATTTAGTTGTCCCTCCCAGTAAGGGCAACATGTGACACATGGTCAGTTTAACTGGGATTTCCGGGCCATTTGGCCCGGCCAAAAAATGTCTGTCTGTTTTTACCCAGTCGTGCCTCTACCCTTCGGCGGAACCACGACTGGGTTATTGCTCTCTGCTCGGAAGCAGAGAGCACCCTCTACCCGAAAGTAGAGAGCTGACAGTGTCATAGTTGCAGAGGCAAATGCCAACAAACAACTCAACTTTAGTGAACTCTGAATACAAGCAGAGTTCGTCTAAGTATATCTATTCAGGACAGATCCATTAATGGGGGAATTGGATCGTACCATACTTCGAAAGTTGATAAATAACGGCATTTTGCAAAAGTTTAGTTTTAAAGTTGTTTCACTGTGTCGCGCTCGGCAATCTTTTGTCTCAGAATCCATCTTGATTGTTCATAAATCTTTTTGATTATTGCTGCCATATCTAGTATGCTGTTCTCTATATATCTAGACATTCTCTGCAAGAATCCAAAAAGAATATGTAATGTATTAGGTTCTGGCATTTGCACTTTAACCACTTTCCTACCACTGTGACATGACTTCTCTTTGTCGTTTCTATAAGTGTTTTCATGACGATTTTTCTAATGGGCTTTTCTCGTTTTTATCTCTCGACTGCATGAATTTAAGCGTACTAATAGATTTGCAAGTAGGTTTCATCTTTTTACTGTTGAATTAGATCGATGCAACGATAAGTTCTATTCTAATAATTTATTTCCTCAGACTCTGTAACTTCCTTTTTTATCGTAAAAATTCTGTCATCTACAATTTTAAAAAAAATTAAATTTAATGTCTATCGCTATCTTCTGTCTTCCTGAAATCTATTCATTTATTGTCCTTTCTTCTCACTAATATCCTCTCGTTCTCTTTCAGTCCAAGTAATTGCATCTTAGTGCCATTATCACCTTGCTTGATGTGAAAGGATTAAAAGAATATTTTAAATATTCATTGAAAGAAAATCGTTTGCTAACAGTTGGTCCAAAATGCTCTACTATGCATAAAGAACAAACTAGATACGAACTGAGAAGGAGGGAAAATGTATTACTTGCATGAGTCAGTCACCTTATCCATTGCAAACGTGATCGATTGTTGTAAAAGTGGGGACTAAGTGCGTCTGAGAGGAAAAGCTCTTGCAATATCGATGCGCTTAGTGAATAAAGTATGAGATGAAAAGAGCATTGTTTTCAAAGAGTGTCAACTCTCATTCGAGGTTAGCTGATCGAAAACATTTTTTCAGTTTTCGCACTCAGATGGGTAATTAACAATTTCGGAAAAAGATTTATTCTTGTCGACCATAGAGATTGCTTAGTGTAGCAATTTCTCATATGTGCCGCGTGTCTATATATAAAAATATAGCGGATGAATTCGTAAATTTCCCTTCGACAAGTGCTTGTGAAAGATCTCTCTACAGTAAGTATCCTTGTCAACTGATTAGAATTCACAATGTAAGCGAACTTAGACTGGTGCGAAACTTTACACGTTCAGTGCCAAAGGAAGTTAATTAAAGTTTTCGCGCGTTTATGTATTAAGCGCTGGAAGATAAATGTTGCTACTGAAATGTGTTAATGACATGCAAGCAGTTATCATTTATGAATTTCAGTATTTTATTTAAAACAATTTAAAAATTGTACAGAATGGTAGGAATTTCAATATTTTCCACAGTATTTTCTTCGTGGAATTTTTTCATATACCATTTTCTTTCAGGACTTGAACGATCATGGCTCTTCACAATTCCCTGTCTTTTATTGTTTTAAATATCTTCTGGCTCTTTAACAACCCCTCTTTGTTCTTATTCTGAGTCACCCATTCAAGTACCTTAGTCGTTGCTTAGCCCGCTTCTTTTACATTCAATATATCTTATGTTCTCCACATCTTTTCTTTTCATTTTGTAATTAAAAATACCAATTCTTTCCGTTTGCAAGTATCGGTTCTTTTGTAGTACCTATGTTCCTTAGAGTCTCCACGATACTCGTGTTTCTGCCTATGGTATTCTTAACACTCATCGGAAAAATAAACAAAAATAAACGTATATTTCATTTCAAGTCTACTCTCTATATAGCAAGAAAAATGTTCTATGGTGAAAATATATAAACTGGAGTGAATAAAAGATTAGAGACAGTTATTTCAAAACAAAGGACTCCTCCTTATGCCGGAATAATATCGGTTAGGTCCGCAACGCGACATCTTGTCTGCAAACTACAAGAATTGTTAAATAATTAGAGCTATCTAGGTATGTAATGGTTTGTTCATAACTTAATTATATCTGTTGGGTATTGGTGCATTGTGGTTTGAAAAATTGGGTTTAATTCTAACGGGTGCTGGTGCCGAGGGAAATATTAGAATTCTGTTTAGTTTTCCTGGAACCACATTTGATTAGCCACGATCTGATGTTAGAAGAATTACTGGATAATCACATCAAAGATGAAGAAGAGACTTTAAGTAACAGGCATGTGGTCATACAGAAGGATGATGAGAATAACATGGACCGAATATGTGAGTTACAACAGAGATTTAGAAAAATGAAAACAAAAAGGTAGCTTATATTTAACATCAGGAAGAAACAGTTGAAATTTCAAGGTACATAATGAGGAAACAGGGCTTATAAAATCTGATACACACAGGACAGACTGAGGGCAAGAGATTCAGCGGAAAGCAACGTGTGACAAACTTGGTTAGATTGAGTGAATGGATGACGGAACATAGATTTGGAGAAATAACAGAAACGCAAAATTTATTAAAAACTACAAAAAAAAGGAAATTGTCGAGAGATATGATCGCCTACGTCCTGAGAGGACACTCTACATTAAGAAGAAGACTAGATTTGCGACAAAATGATGAATGCTGAACCAGATTACAATGGCAAATACAATCACAGAACTCGCAAAAGTTGCTTTCCAAGAAATGTTAACGAAATCTAATCGTATGGAATCCAGTGAATAATTAGAAAATACATATTTCCGCAATTATTACTTTCATCAATAGGCCCTGAGATTGCTTTACAAAACGATTTTACCGCTATTCAATTAAGTAAGCTAATAGACTATGTTGTGGTATGATCCATTTCCCCCATTTATATATACCTATGCTGAATACATATATTCAGGAGAACTATGCTTGTATTCAGATTTCATAAAGCTTACATTTAAGCCAATACGAATTATCTCTAATAATTCTACTACAGTTTAATTGACTCTCGTTGTTAACTATTTTGATAATGGCTAATCAACTCTGTCCAGAGAAACTTACTAATGACCCAAACGCGTCTGATGCCGAGCAAGAATATCGTCACTGAAGAACTTTAATAAATTTCTTAAGTACCTACTGCAATGAAAGTTCTAATAAGCTGCACCACTTCACGAAATATGTCTCAGCACTATGTTTCGAGTATTATTCAGACGTATCTTTCTATGACGAGCCTTAAAAACCCTAGATAGGATCTACATAAATAATGAGAAATGAAATGATCCAAAAAAAATTACTAGCTACGAGGCATCAACTTCACTCAGATTCAATTGACGGATTCTGTCAAGCCTTAGTAAATCTATATTTGGGATTATCCATTTTTTTTCAGTATCAGTGGAACAATATCGAGCCGAATTTATGCGAGATGCCTTCATAAACGGGCTTCGGTCCACAGATATCCGACAAAGAAAACCCGAAAATAGCACCTTCATTTTACAGCAGGCCTATGACCAGGAAAGAGAATTAGATTGAGAAAAACAAAATATTAAAACATACGATATAAATGTAGTAACGCCAGAGATATCGTCACCTATACCCACCAACCTCGTATGAAAAACTAGGCTATCTCAAAAAGAACAGCCTTAATTAAAGGCACATGTTATTTTTTCTGTGGAGGCCTGAGGCATGCAAGGTCATTACGCCCCGCTACAAGGCACAAATGCTATGCATGCAGATAGAAGGACAATTAGGCTAAAGTTTGTAGAAGTACAAAGGGTAGCAAAATGGTATTTTGCTCGGCATCAGTGAATACACGTGGCTGTTTATCAACTACAACAACTACCGAAAAGCTATTAAAAAGCTAACGAAAAGCTACTAAAATTACTGGTTTGACACTGGTTGTACAGAATACTTCCTTTACGGAAGTATTACAAAAGAAAATTCATGAAGTGCCTAAACAAATTAGAGATGGTTAACACATCTCTTTCTATAAAATTACTAAATTACTGGGATACTGTATGGTGGACCTAAAAACAAAGGGTACTTTATTCCAAGGATGTCTACTAATGAAGGATTTATATTGAGACTTATTGTTAGGGCAGAACTTCTTGCGTCAACATTTATTAGTAGAAATACCCTTCAGAGATTCTATCAGCCATGAGAATGCCATACCAAACACGTACCAACAATCTAACATCCGATTATAAGCCGGTAACTACTAAATTTTAGTGACACACAGAGGAAGATAAATTATTTATCCAAACAGAATTTACTCGCATTGATCATACCTTACTTTAGGAAGGTATAATCAAACTAAGCCATTCGCCGTGGAGAGCTCAAGCCTTCGTTGTCTATTCTAAGAACAGGAAAAATCAAATGTTAATCGAATATTCCCAATCGATGAACAAATTTACTTTACTGGATGCCTACTCTCTGCCAAGAATAGACAAGATGAGAGAAAAAAAACAGTCTATTTAGTTTTCTGGACTTCAAAAATGCCTGTCTTTAAGGCCTAGCGATAAATCATATACGGCCTTCGAGGCTAACGGCAAACTCTATGAATTTCCCAGAATGCAGTTCGGCCTAACTAACAGGGTCGCTGACTTTCAGATAATATCGCAAGAGAACCTGCAAGACAGCTATGCATACATCGATAATGTAACCATTTGCGGGAAAATCGAGCGGAACATGACGGCTGTTAAAAGGTACATTAATATGAGAGAGGAAAATGGGGTATGATTCATTTCCTTCATTAATGGATTTATCCTGAATACATATATTCAAGAGAACTCTGCTTGTATTCACAGTTCATTAAACCTTACATTTAAGCCAAAACGAATTGTCTTAAAAAAATTCTACTACAATTTAATGAACACTTATAAGGGTTTATTAAAGCTTAATTCAAACTAATTCTACTCTTGGCAAGCACCTGACTTAACCGATTGAAACTCATATTTTTGTGTTGGAAGAACTGATATAATTTAAGTTAAGTTTATCACTTATATTTTGCGTTTCTTTAACTTTGTAGAAAACTGATTTTTAAGTTTTTTACCCCCCACCGTCTTTTTTCTATTTTTGTTACTTGTGTAACATCTACTTTCATTAATCTATTGATTTACTTTTTGTGTATATTGTATTTTAATTTTCAGTTTCTTTTATTTTTCAGACCCCATCCTTTTGTTTAATTATTTCAAGTTTCATTTCTACGTGTTATTTTATTGTTTTATCTATTTGTTTATTTCATGTTGCATCGGCCAATACGTTTAACTGTTAAAAATCTTTATTTTCTTTTACAGAAAAGGCAACCCTTTTAGTTCTGTTGTTTAACTAAATTTATTCCTTTTATTTTCCACGTGAAACGTTCTTTTTGTTCTCATTTTTTACTGTTTCAACTTACATACTTTTATATATCAAAAAGTCTTTTGATTAAACCATCTTTGGTTGGTCTTTTTGTTTCATTATTTTCGTAAATTTATTTTTCATTGTTCTGTATCTGTTTAAGAATTTATTTTGTTTATTTTCACCTGTTTTTCGTGAAAATAATTTGAAGCGATAAAAAATGACCAATAAATCACGGTCAGTTAAAAACGACCTTTTCTCTACAAAAAAGAAAAACAACCAACAAAAACACTCAATCAACAGTGACTATTGAGAACATAGCCATTGCCCAACAAATTGACGATCAAATAGATTCAAGGAAATATATGAAGGCCAAGAAAAGCCTGAATCAAGAAAAGTTGTTATTGACTCCAGTAACAACAAAAGCAGATACAAAGACGAAATTCGTGGAGAGACAAATGATATGAGAATCTGATCCATTAACTCGGCACTTGGTAGATCCTAACGAATTACAGA
This sequence comes from Ascarosepion bandense, assembly GCA_037127315.1. NCBI lineage: Eukaryota > Metazoa > Mollusca > Cephalopoda > Sepiida > Sepiidae > Ascarosepion > Ascarosepion bandense. The sequence goes on from JBBBDQ010000833.1 coordinate 1,783,247, forward strand.
AGTTAAAAAAAAACAGAATTGAGTCTGTCATTGTGGTCGACAAGCGTTCACACAAAATTTTTCACTGCACAAAAGACACCGTGATAAAATTGACGTCTTTGTGGTTAAACACAAAAGAGTCATAAGAGGCAAGGGATATTATATGTGCGACTTGCGTTTTGTGGCCTTATTACAAAAGACCTCATTATAAGAACTGAATATGAGAGAAGGCAAAGGAATAACGTAACAGAATTTGAGATCTCTTCTAAAGAATTAGTTGGACACTTGGTCGCTTATCAGGTTCAGCTAAGGAAGAAACACAGTGCTGTCTACGACAACCTGAACATAGGGTAGATTTTCGATATTATGATTGAGCGTAAACCTCCATGCCCAACTGTCTAGACGCAGAGTGCCAGAAATTCCCCTTTTGTTGTGTCATTTTCGTCACGCCTGTAATAGAGTGAAAAAACCCAGGGTTAGGGCTATTTCACGGCTCCCATTCCACGAAAACCTTTGCTCGCTGTTTTTGTAAATAAAAGGAGGAAATGACAGGTCGTTAGTAAGAAACAAAGAAGCTCTAGACTGTAGAACCTCCGTCCCCAAAGAAACACCACGGTAAAAAGCATACACAAATCCAGTCCTTCTACCACTTTCGAGGGCGATATGTACGGAAAGAAAGATCTGAATTCAGAACCAAGCTTATAATATATGGGTTTCTTTTGGCTATCCTACCTTAGACACACTGTTGCTGCTATGGCTTCAGTACATGTGATGCTCCTACGAACCTAATGAGCTACAGGTCTTCTAACATGATTTGGTGAATAAGGATTAGAAAATGAATCCGAATAAGATGTGATGATAATTAAACAGTGCGGGTTAATCGTTACATGTTGAAGCAATCATATAGCTTTTATAAAATGTATCGTGGTAATTTAGCTATTGACCAGATGTGAAAGAGTCAGAATTTTCTTTATCTTAATTATTTTTACACAAAGTTTCAGCTTGGATTTCTCTAAACTTGCCCATGTGCATGTTTTCATGTGGTTTTCAGAAGACCTTTAGAAATATTTGTTGAAAGGTGAAAGAAGAAAAAATTACTCGGTGGCTTTTAAAGTTCAGATACAGCTTAGTAATATTAAAACATATATTAATTTAAACGCTGTCTAAAAAGCATGTGATAATGGAAATAACGCATGTCAGAACATTGGAAACACTAGGCGTGACATTGTTGATAAGTGAGTATAATCATGTCAAAAGGATTTCCTTTCCAAAGAAACATTAAATGTTATCTTGTTAAAAATTTGTAAATAAATTACGTGTGAAAAAGTGGAAAAAATACAAAAAGCTATGAAATATCAAATTTTGCAATAAAATGTTTTTTGTTGGCTTCTTTCCACAGAGAGGAGGCAACGTGAAAATAAATGTATTTAAATATCAAATGAGATTCGAGGTTTAATGTAACAACAGGCTAAAAAGAGATAAATAACTAATCTTCTTATTCTACATTTAACCAGAAGCACTAATTTCAGAGAAAAAAACCTGAAGAATTTTGTCACTAAGTTTCCAAATTAAAACTGACCGTTATATTTTAAATTCGAGTCTGTTTATACAGAATGTGTAAGTGAATTATATGTTTGCCTTATGTTATTTTTGTAACAAAATGAAGTTCAGTTAATTTTAAACACGTACCGTGGAATGTAAAAGCACTAAGAATTTATGGAGAATTTTCATCAACTGACTCAATCAATGTTCGCTGAAAATAAATAAGCAAGTAAATAAATCGAACATACATTAGGTTGTTATAAAAGAAATAGCAGAATAAAAATTCAGAAATATAATTTTATTCTTGAAAAATTCACTGTCGAAATATTGAAATTAGTCAAAATACAAGCCTCTGCCATCGACGCGATTATTTATTCCTCGTTGATAAAACGTTATTCGCTATGATACAACGAAATCTTTGAAAGCGAATTTCGCCTCTGGATTGAACCTAAAAGTTTTACCATTTAAAATGCGCTTAAGTTCTTAAAAATGATGATCGGTTGGTGAAAGATTAGGAGGATATGGAGAATGTGGTAAACTCTCGTATCCCAAGTCTGTGAGTTTTGCAATGTCATTCTTGCAACATTTGACTGCGCATTATCATGGAACAGAACTGAACCACATCGATTCACTAATGCTGGTCTCATTTTTTGCGGCCCTGTATGCATTTTAGCAAATTGATTGCAGTAAAGATCTGCATTAATGCTCTTATTAGATTCCAGAAAGCTTAGTAGATAACACCAATTTTCTGACCACCAGACAGTCACCATAATCTTTTTTTGATGCAACATTGGCTTTGGGAAATGTTTAGGGGATTCATCACGATCAAGTCATTGACCTGATCGTTTACGGTTATCATAAAGGATCCATTTTTCATTACAAGTGACTATTCGCTAAAAATTGATGTTACGCAGAAAGAGAATCAAGTAACTTCAAAACGCCAATTTTTTTTTGGTTTTCATTGAGATCATGAGGAACTTATTTATCGAAATCTTTCACCTTGCCAATGCTCTGCAAATGGCGTGAGACTGTTGCAATGCTGACACTAAGAGTCTGGGACATTTCTCTGACAATTTGACGTAAATTTTGCCCAACAACAGCTTGCAATTGTTTGTAGTAAAATCTGCATGACCTTCCTCTACCTTTTTCATTTTCAAGGCTCTCATCACCAGTACGGGATTTCTGGAACCACCTTAGTACTGTCTGACTCGATTTTTAATAACCTAATATATATATATATATATATATATATATATATATATATATATGTAACACCAGATTGATTGAAAAGTTACTATTCATTGTAAACTACTTTTAACTATAATTTTTCCAAAAATGGGTATGAGAGAAAAGGTATAGCAAGAGCTTTTATTTCAAATTCAGTATTGGCTCCAGATTTTGCTACCAGCTTCTCGAGCCGCCCAGGAATCCCGTCAACTGATTTCAGTAGGAAATGTTGTGGGGTGGAAAACAACTTCTTTTATTCGCCAAAAGTCTTTAGTTTGTTATTTTAGATTTGCTTCTTTAACCAACATCACAGAAAAAAGGTTACAGGTTTTTAAGTCAGGGATTCTGGTTGGCCACTCATGCAGACCACGATTACTAATCCATCTCCCGGGGAATTGGACATTCAACCATTCACGAACGACAATAGCAAAATGTTGAGAGGCGCCATCTTGCAGGTAAATCTAATCTTCAACATTCTCCCAAGCACTGATAATTGGATAGATTTAATTTTGCTGCATGGTAAGTTACCATCCGACATTCATGGTATCTTGAAGAAAGAATGAATCCACAATCCTGTCTGAAGTCATCTTATACTACACTATAGGCCGATTCTGCATTTTTTCAGAGATAACAAGAGGATCATTGCCTGCCCAATAATGGTATTAGTGACGGTTCACAAACCTAACGATGTGAAATACTGATTCATCATTTCATATGATATTTTTAAAGGGATCTGACCAATCTTCATAGCAAGTAAGTATATTTTTCCCCATCTCCATACGAATATCGCAGTCTTCAGTGGTGAGTAATTGGCAGTAGTACGACTTCCAAACATGTCATTTAAGCTCTTTTTTTATTACAGTTCGTATTGTGAGAAAAGAGAGCCTACTTTTCCTTGCAACTTGACTTTCTTAAGATACGTGTAAACATTTTACAAACTGCTTGCACTGTCTCCTGGAAGCTGTACCAGAAAGAGCGGGCGCTTCTTAGAGCATCAGCTACTGATCCTATAGCCATAAGTGTGCATAAAATATTCATTGTCTTTGCGTCAATTTGAGCATGTACTCCTGTAACGGTCCTCCACCACCTTTGAACCCGAACAAATGATTTCCAAACTTCATAAAATGTCGCTAACTTGACATGCTCATGCTAGGTAAGACGTCCAGCCATGTTTGTAGGGCTTCCAAATTTCAAACAAAATAATCAATCAAAATAGACATACAAACAAACGCCTCGGAAAAGACAAAAAACTTAGACAAAAGTTACAATAAATAAATAATTTATAATTATTCTAAAACCAAGAGATAATTTTCAGTTACCCTGTATTGTTAAAATAAATATTTATTATTATTATTATTATTATTATTATTATTATTATTATTATTATTATTTCGATTTCTGTTGTGGTAACACTATCTACCAAGTCTGCTGGAAGATCTAAGGCAGATAGTAGCGGGGTGTTATGGCTATATTTCATGATTTGTTTTTCTAACTCCCATAACATCA